>JAHLJS010000204.1:0-508896 GCA_038502445.1 Eremochloa ophiuroides
GATTTTTTTAAGTAGCATTTTGAATGAATTTTTACAGCAAAATTTTTAATTATTTGAAATAAATGCAAAGGTGAAGAAGCTAGGAAGGTCAAGATAAGGTCAAGCTTAGTATTCCCTTTTAGTTAGCATTTTATTTTTCTTCTTCTTTAATTCATTTATTTAGCCCTCAGCTAAGGGAGTCTAAAATTGGGTAAACGATGGTTTTGGATTAGAAAAACATGGGCACATTGACGCAGTTAAAAAAACATAGACAAAATCAAGATTGACGTTCAAAGCAAGGCAAGTGAACCAATCTCCCTTATTTGTAATTTAAATTATGAATGCCTAGCGTATCTCGATGCAAGTCAAGTCTTACTTAGCAAAACCTATTCCATTATTATCTATTCATAAATTTCTTTCTATCTCATATTTTTTTGCCTATGTTACACAAGCTTCATTTAAACAAAGTCAATTAATAAGGCACCCCAAATGACATAATCAACCTCATTTTCACCTACTCCTAATTTTGTAATCTAGTTGTAAAAAACCCTACAGACATTTAACAACCTCACTCTAGATGTGCAAGTGCGTAGAAAAACTGTAGCAGGTAAATACAAGTTTTGGTGGTTGGCATATTCGATACCTACCTTCTCCTTGTGCAGTGAGCCCAAATCGAACTGTAAATTAATTAATGTATGTCTGGCGTTATCCCATGACCAAGTGGATCAATTTTTATTGTGGCACAACTTTTGAGCTCCAATCATCTTGATTTATAAACAAAATTATGCATATCCCTGGGCGCATCTTTATGCAACAAGTCAAGTCTTCCTCAACATAACCTACTCCGTAATTATCTATAATATCGGCCAAGTGGGCATATGCATGCATGTTTGTCGGCATCAACATTTCTGACTAGGCACGCACACCACATGGTGACCAGATGGGTTAGATTCCCCGACAAAAGACTAGAAACAACGCATTAATTGCTACAACAGCGTCCTTGTAAGCAACATATATAGGACCAAAATGTCTACAATTGATGTGGGCTTTACAATATAAAATTCTACTCCTATTATGCTGTTGTTGTAGGCGGCAAGAAGCTGGAGGTTACTAGAAATTTTCGCGGCGTTACCGCTTGTGGCTATTTTATGGGACCATTGGTAGCGCTGATAGATTATTTTTCGTAAAAGTTTTTGTCAAGTGTAGTAGACTACCAAGTGAGAGGGTATATATTGATGATAAAGGATCACGTTGCATTGGAGAAGTAGTATTTGAAAATTATCATTTGTGGTTGATTGTATACGTTAATCGCAGATTTTCTATTTTGCTGTATATACATTTCGACTCCTATAAAGATCATTTATGAACTTTTTTTAATTAATTTGTTAGTTGAGCGTGGGATAATAATTTGTTGAAACATTTTAAATGTATCTCAAAATTTTTATAGAGGATGGAAATGTCATAAAGCAGCCGCAAAACAAATTTTATAATTTTTGTTTTGATATTTTAATGTGTAGATATCATGGAAGTCTTATTTGTTAATTAAAAGAGGAAATTTTAAATCATTTTTAAATTCTTTATTTTCCAAATTTCATATTTTTTCTACATAGAGTACATCATGAAGAGGCTATATAAAAAATTTTATGATTTTAGAAGCTCTAATTATTTTTGTATGAAATGAACAAATTCAGCATAACATGGGATTTAATAAAAGACAAAAAGAAGATGACTATTTGGGCTAAATCTGGCCCAATTCGGCCCATGTTCAACGCGCGCAGTGGCAGGCCGGCCTAAAGAACGGCGTGGATGGCGGGTTAAATTCATGTAACTTGAAGGGTCTTTTTGCAAGAAAATCTGTGAGAAGGATTGGACTGCGGGTTATATTTTTCTAAAGTCCGAGGGTTTGTTTGTACAATGGCCTCAAAACGATCGATCTGGGCCGTCCGATCGCCCGATCGGACGGCCGATGTTCGCGGGCGACGTGGCCACGCTCGTTGGCATGCTTTTGTTGCAGGATTCGTATTGTAAAGATAAAGATGGGTTCAACAACTCGCTAATGCGAGCGTTTCAGCTGGCACACCAGTAAACTGCTCTCGCAGGTTTTACGCGGCCCATTCCGGCCCATTCAAGTTTGAGGGATCGGGACTGGGAAAGCTAATGGCCCATTGCTGGGCTACGTAGTTTTATTATTATTTATCAATCTGTGGTTTCAAGCCTTTGTATTCGTTCGATTTTCCTTTCTTACTTACCTATAATTGGATAAGTAATTCCTTAGTTACGTATATTTCAAAAAAAAATCATGGAAATAGTTTCCTATATTGCTGAACTCGTATCTTGCAAAATTACTGCAGGAGACTTATTTCGATTTATTGACAAATAAAGGTCCCAAGTGCAGAGGACTTATCAACAATTTTTATTTACCTAATCACACACATTACTTATTTGTTCCATGCATTGCCTGCAACTTCTTCCTCGTCTTATTGGTTAGACTGATTTACCTTTTTATTATTATAAATACTAATGCTAATCAGCTGTATAATTATTCAGAGACGAACTAAATCTTGCACTGAACCTGCAAGTTCTGTTCTGTTCACTTGTACTGACACATCTACAGTAGTCCAAACTCCAAAAATCCTCACCACTATTGGCCTAGAAAAAGCTTTATGGTAGTGCATCCCATGCAAGTAGTCTGTGGGTTTTTCTTGTCACTGAAGTTTCTGGCCTGTTTCAGAACTTATCTATGGACAAGCTGCATGTGTACCAAGATAACTATTGAAATTGAACTTAAGAATAAAGAGGCTGTTATTTCTGCTGTTTATTACAAATTGTTAGGTTGATTTCTCGCCGCAGCCAACTGGGCCTTGACCTCGCGGGGAAACCCAGTCCAATAGGTTTTTCCCCACTGGATCTACTGCTAATCGATCCTAGAGGTCCAACACAAATAACTTGTGGATTTGTTTCTGTTAGAAAGGCTAAGGTCCATTCACTTAGGGTTCCTGCCGCCTATAGCTCTGCATGCACACGTACCCTGTACTTGGCAAAATCGATCTAATCCAAGCAATATTCCTCGCTTACAATTTTTGTTTGACATGTTGTAAGCTTTATAAGTTCTTGTCTGTCTTGATCTCTATTTCATTGGACGAATAATTTTGTATTCTCTGTCTCCAATTTCTATTGAATCCAGATACACAGTTTTATCAAGTTTTATTTAGAACTAGAGTTTTTTTGGGTAGTGGGGACGGTACCCATTTAGAACTGAGCTCTAGTTTAATGAAATCAGCAAATTGTTTGTCTAATAGAAAATTTCATCATATGGTTAAAATCTGCCTTTATTTTATCCTTAGAAATATAACTTTAATGTAACATTCATTTGTATCATATTCATATTCTATTGAATAACTGCAACCAGATTATGCTGCTATTTGTTCCGCACAAAAACAATAGAGATAAATAAATATATGATGCATATATAGGTTCCTAGTATTGCACTCCACAAACTGATACAAACTGGAGAGAATCCCGTGTGTACCATTGAATGATTCAACAATACTAAGGAAGCCACTAAATAATTGGTTTGGACATTATGAGTGCCATCACATTTACTTTTACGTTCTCTGCGTGCCACTGTCATCTAACACCGTGAACCAAACTGCCGTGAGCCAAAGTTTTATTTGAAACTATTTGGGGTCCCAAAATATTATTTCAAGTTCACGGATCATCAGAATATGATTAAGACCTTTAACAACCTCAATCAAGTTGTGCAAGTGGGCTGTGGGCAACAGTTAAATATAAGTTTTGGTTGTTGGCATATTACCCACTTTCTCTGGCAGTGAGCCCTAATCGTATTGTAAATTAATGTACGCCGGGCCTTATTCCAATTTCCAAGCCTAAGTGGATCAATTTTGACTGTGGCACAAGTGGGCATATGCAAGTACGGCATCATTATTCCTGACTAGGCATCACATGGTTTGATTCCGCAGCAAAACACGAGAAACAACGCATTCCTACAAATACATACAAAGTATATTTTGATGTATTGACTAAGTTCTTTTTTTTTTTAATGCCAAATATGTCTGTTGCTTCGAACCTCCAGACTAAAACTAAATCACATAAAAGGTATAAACAAAAGCTCCACGGATCGGAGGCTAAAAACATATTGGAATGGCAAAAGGCTAGAGTTGTGTGGCTTGAATTCAAACATAGTTTGAACTTGAGTAGGTTTGTGAAAAAAAATAAGAAAAAAAGTCTTCCTTTTCAGTTTAATCCAACAAGCAGCCCAGCCCCCTTCCCACCTCGTCCCTGTTTCTCGCACGCATGCAGTGGCCCAGTTGCGAACCCGCGCCCACATTTCCTTACTTGGGCCGACCCGTCACCTTCCGCTCGTCCTGGGCAAATGCATGCTGCGCGATGACGACGGGGCTGCCAGGTCCATGGCCTCGCCCCGCTCGTGCTCGACGCGGCGCCCACCATCTTCACCATCGTGACACGCGCCATCCAAGCCACAGCAGCCGCCATCCTTGCCATCGCGGCGCGCGCCATCCCGGCCGCATTGGCCGCTATCCTCACCATTGCAGTGCGCCGTCGGCGCCCTCCCCGTGACGAGCCGCAGTAGATTGGATCTCTATATATTTTTTTGTATCGGTCTATCATGATCTAAACATTTGTGAACACGGTCCCATCTAGATTACTACCACATGAGTCCATGATGACATTAATTCATCAGCAATGGTGGCCAGACATGATATCCTTGTAGTATCCCCGTGACAAGCCTTCAACTGACTAAATAGCAGGTTAGGACTAAGTATCACAGTCCATCGTTTTTTTTGCCCGCTTGCTATATGTTCCATACTTGGCCAAGTGTTTTGAGATTGATTTTTTTTTTCTTGCAGTATGATGGACAACCAACAAGCCATTGTTACTCTTGACTTCAATTTGATTATTATTATGTAGCCTGTTGTTGGAATAGTTTGTGTCTGATCAAGCGTAATGGGAGAAGCTCTAAATGACTAGAATTTCTTCATCTCTAGTTCGGACCGTGGAATGATCCTTATTCCTTATATATTGAAGGCGCCATTAACCGTTTGGTGTTTACCTGAAAATAGTTCATCTAGATGATGTCCTTGTTTTTCTGGGTAATAAGCAGCTCTTCCTTTCGGTTGGAACAGATGAAAGTAAAATTCTAAACTTACAGCCTTCGTTAGTTTAGTATTGCAAGAAGTCGATTGCTTTTTCTGGATTCTTGTGCTATACTACTATATTTGCCTCTTTCAGTAGCAGGGCATATTAAGTGATACATCAAATGCTGAATAAGGACATGGTACTATAATTGTCATGCTATCATGCTTATGTTATTATTGTGTCCATTGTACCTTGCAGTATGTTGATTTTTTTTTATTTACTTCTGACAAAGATAAAGGGCACAGGTTGTGTAACCATGAATTTTCTGTTTGTGAAACTTTAATTGTTACTATTTAAAATGCGTCAGCCATATATTCCCTGGTACCACAGACATAAAACTACTTGTTTAACTATCTTAAGAATATTAGTATGAAATGGAGTATAACATTTCATAATGTGTTAAAGAAATATTTGTTTTTGTGGTGTCTTCCTGCCGCATGATGACTGCCGGTCTGCTGCTCATCGCAGCCAACTGCGGGCAGCGTGTCCACCCATTGCTGCCGCTCACATCCGCGGGTGTTTGGCTGGACCCGCTTTGCATGGTGATCAGCTGCATCTGCTGTTACTGGTAACAATACTAAAATTGCAGTTGCCGGTATGACTTTAAACCATTGATATTACAATTGCAGGTGCGCTCATTCGGTGGTCATGGTTGGGTTGTAGTCCCAAATTTTACACTCAAATGAGTGCTGAATCAAACCATATTTTGTGTGGTACTATGTTAACTTCATTGAATATATGTCTTTTTTTTCAAGGATGGAATATATGTCTGTACACATGTAATGTGCCAATTAAAAGGTGTGATTATGGCTCATCCTGAGAGTTTTTTGCAGAAAAAAATTGAAAATGGTTGTGTATCCAACAATGTAGTATGAAGTTTCATTTCTTTTTGCTTGAATTAAAATTACCATTTTATTCTTATATGGAAGCATATTATTTTCGTTATTTTATATTTATGTTGGGTTAGTTGGATGAGCTGTGGATTAAGATTTTCATTATTGTGCTTAATTTCAGGAGGGTCGTCTCCTCTTGCTCAACAGCAATCAACATATGAGAAATGGGACGAGAGCAATGACAGTATGGTGGGCGACACGTGCACCATTCTTTTGCACTTTGGTTCTGCCAAGAAATCGTCTAGCCAGAAACAAACGTAGTTGGGCGGAACTTTGTAGATGGCCACTTACTTTGTTTAGTGATATTATCTTCAGCTCCAGCTAGCTGTTTCTAGTTTTTGTTGACCTAATTTTTTCTCTTAATTCTTCATATGTTGTAGAATTGCCTAGCGACACATATGCCAGTTTTGGACTGTTTCCCCCTTTTTTTTAATCATATGGATGACTTAGACATGAATGCTTGGGCTGTGCTAGAGAGAAGAGGTCTCTATTTTTTTACTTTTCTTATTTATTTTTGTAGATTCTTATTTTTGAAGTCGAATCAATATCATTTAACAAAAAATCATGCATAGTCTTATTTCATTGGTTTGTAAATTTTTGGTTTTTCATTAGTTGGAATATATGTTTAGTTTTATGATTTATTTTTTCTAGACGATATATACTAGTCTGTAGGAGTAAATTATACACTTCTATTGTATTTTATTGAATGTAATATCCACAAAGCGATGTAATGTTGTTACAGACTTTTTACTACTTCATCACAAGAATAACCACAGATTAATGATAAGTCCATTTTGCACAGTATATGACAAACTATGTTGCGCACAGCGTAGTTGCATACAATATTTGTTTTCTGGAGGAAGGGGATCAGGGTGCTAAGAACTTAAACAACTGACGGGCGCGGGGGTAGGAAGTAGACTTATTCATTCACGATTCACGATTCGCCACAACCAAATTGTGGAGCCAACAACATCCTCATTTCTTCAGCATCCATGTTCCAGAACACCTCAGGGCACTGGTCATCCCACATGGCACTCGCAGTTGTCGCCGGAGGGCAGCAGGCCGGGATACTGGTGCATGCTTTCCCGTCCGCTTGATGAATGCCCTGCGGCAAGGAAGAAGCAGGCACCTGCTGCAGTTGTGTCACCATCTCCCTCCAAATCTGATCCATGGGGAATCCATCGGTGACTGCAGCCTGCTGGGTGCTCTCGAGGGCACTACTTGTGATGCAGCCGCTACTGAAATTATTGCGAGTAGTGTCACCACAGCTCATCGTGCTCATCCCATCGACTGGAGCAGTGCTGTCATGGAGGAAGCAGGACTGGTACGACGTCAGCGAGAAGGATGAGGAAGGTGACGACGACGTGCTCATCTCCCTCTCCCTCTCCTGCGCTTTCGTTCTCATGCGCGTCTTCCAGTAGTTCTTGATGTCGTTGTCGGTGCGCCCCGGCAGCCTCCGTGCTATCCTCGACCAACTTCATTCACATGATCGAAAG
This sequence comes from Eremochloa ophiuroides, assembly GCA_038502445.1. Taxonomy (NCBI): domain Eukaryota; kingdom Viridiplantae; phylum Streptophyta; class Magnoliopsida; order Poales; family Poaceae; genus Eremochloa; species Eremochloa ophiuroides. The sequence goes on from JAHLJS010000204.1 coordinate 7,547, forward strand.
TTAGATCTCGGTGTGAGTATTAGTCGTTCCAGCTTCACGGCCTGAAATTTAGATCGTCGTCTAGAAAAGTTTTGTTATTTTGACGGCACGCGATCAAAACGAACCTGTTACCCCAGCGAGCATGGAGCTCGATGACAAGGCGTTCCTCTTGCGGCGATAAGCGTCCCTTCTTGAGACCAGGGTGAAGGTAGTTCATCCACCGCATGCGGCAGCTCTTGCTTGTCCGGTTGAGGCCTGTATGAGCATGAGCATACACAGAGAGAGCGTGAAGGTAGTTAACTGTGATGAAGTGAAGACGACTGAATAGGTTTGTTTGTTCAGACAGGATGATGGCACGTGTTGCTATTTAATTGTGATTGCGGGCTTGAAGGATTATATTGGAAACAAAAAAAATATATAGAGTAGCTACCTAATAATTTGCAGTAGTAGTTCCACAACCCCTCAAACCTGAGACCTGGGCAATGGAGTCCCAGCGGCGGTCACCGAAAAGGCGGACAGTACATACCAGTTGCATGTCCTCCTGCTCTGTCCATGGCCCCTTGCGCATCTCCTGCCTCACTGTCACCATGCTAGCTGACGACGTTGCTTGCTTGCTTTGACCGACCTTGGATTGATTCAAGTATTCCAGTTTCAGCGACGCCGTTCACCGAGAAGAGGAACTAGTCTGGCTGCTCTTCTTTCCCTTTGCGGTTGTGGATCAGGTAGTCCAATTTCAGCTGGCTTACATTCTCGATAAACTTACTAGGAGTCCTGCCTCATGATATAGGTACATGGCAGGCAGCTACTTGTTTTATTAGGGACAAGGAAGTCTCTATATGGGGCTGCAGGTGGCTTTTGCCACTATTCATTTATAGACACTCTCAATTAATAATTGAATGAAATAAAAGAGGAAGCACTTGCAATGGCTGTGGTTTAGAGAATCCCACATATCCTCATCTTATCATCATTGTGGGCTCAAAGTTGGTAGAAAGTTGGTTCCCTTGGTGTCAAATTCTTTAGTGGATACTCTTGTTGGATTTATGTAATATTGATACCTATTACACTTCAGATACCTTTAACTTGTCCAATCATTATGTTTCCTTCATGCAGCTAGATGCTTCTTCATATGTATGGACACTACATATGAGTGCACTGCTGTAGGAGTGCCGATTTGTCCACAAATCAGGAAAAAAGACTGTCTCTAGCTACTTTTTACCACAGGCGAGTTATAATGTATAACTAACCATTTAGACATTCTTAGCGCTGATCTGTATCATAAAATTGTTTCCAATTTATTACCGCTGATGACATGTCTGCAGTGTTAACTACTAGCTACCACGGATCCAAAGTTCAGTGGTGAAAAGTGTTTTGAGATACCAACATCTATAGCTGGCAGAATTAGGGATGGCAATAGGACAGGTTTAGGGCCGGGAGGAGCATCCATGCACACCCACACCCAAAACCTGAAACACAAACCCACCCTAGTCCAAACACCCTTTCGGGTGAAAGGGCACACCCATCCCCGAACCCAACGAGTCCCCGAAACCCGTGGGAGGTGGGAGAAGGGGAAGGGGAACGTCCACCTGGCTCCTTCAACGTTGGCCTGCAAATGGAGATGAGAATCATCGAGCGGAGAATGGCCCGCTGTAGTGTTGTGTGCCGCGCTCGGTAGGATGGGGAGTGGTGTCGTGCGCTCGTGCTCCCTCGTGGTGGTTAGCAGCGACTGCTGTGTTGCGATGCCGGAGGGGAGGGGAGCAATGCCGCAGAGGGGTGAAGTCTACGGCGACAGCGAGGGAATTGTGCGCGGTCACGGATGGGAAGGGAAGCACGTACGAGACCGAGGAGACACCGCAGAGGGGAGCGGCTGATTGGGTGTGGTGGGACTGCGGGTATATCTGTGAATAATCACGGAGGGGAGAGGAGTGGGCGATTGGGTGTGGGTGCAGTTAGGCTAAGGAGGTCGATGGGCTAGTGGGCTATGACATTACGTATTTGTTGCTTTGTCGGCTGAAATCGTTACTGACTATTGCACCTTAGTTTCTTATATTTGGGGCCCCAAGGACACCCACGGGGTGATTAAATAACACGTCGCCACCTCTGACCTGATTAGGATCCCCGAACCCGAAACCCACGGAGCAAAATAGACCTGCCCCCACCCTCATCCGGTCCAAACCCCGTGGGTTTCAGGTTTAAACTCGCCCGATTTCCATCCCTAGGCAGAATGTGTTAGCTAATACATATATCTGTTTAATTTTTTTATTGGTAGTGGTATCAAAGAATCAGAGATATGATTGAATCAATTTATTGTGACAAATATGTAAACTTGTAAAGCTTACCAGACATGACCGGCTGTGGCCGGGCATGGTAGGTTTGGATAATTATGTTAGTGTAGATTATCCATGTTGTATCTTTGGCTTGTACACAGCTCTAATTGAACATAATTTGAACCTACACTTTGTAAACCCACGACAGGGGTTCTCTATCTCTCGTGCTCACTATATTAATACAAAACCTCAGCCACTAAGGGGCCCTGATGCTTTCCCATGGTGAAAGTGATGTTGTAAAAATGTGTTTTGTTGTAGTGCTAGGACGCAAAAAGACGATGACACGATACAAGGTCCTCATAGTAGGCTAGACCAAAATCCAACTTGAGAGAGGGTGGCCTTTAAAAGCACCGATTGGGAAACAAGGGAATGCTTCACCTTTCCTAACTTCTCGACACGAAAAAGGTTAGCATTATTGATCCGTGAGAAAGCACACTAGCATATCTGCCCCTAATTAGCACCGGGAAAAGGTTTCAGTGACAAGAAAATAGCTACTAGCTAGTTAGGGAGAATGAAAATAATCTAGATTCTTATGATTATAATCAATAATCACTACTCAGATTCTTATATATAATCAAAATGAAATCAAAATATGAACTATCAATGGCTACCATTCTTTTGCATGTATCATATCATCATTAATTTATGCACGCATGATTGAATGGAGAAGAAAACTTTGAAATGACTGGTCTTTAGGGCACTGGTAGACCTTGAAAAAGCACGATAGACCTAATTTCTCCACTACATTACTGAGATATCCGATTTGATTATATTTTGGAAAGTTCCCTTAGCATAAAGTTGAGCATATACCATTTTCTCGCGTGAGGTATGGAATGAATGTGGAGGTCATCAACTTGTAGTTAATTAGTGTTGGTATTGCAGTCCAGCTTGTGTTTGGGTAGGACGATACTTTACCAATTTGTTATCATCTCCTGGCATCTATCCTGCATGCTTTTGGAAACTTCAATCCTTCGTCTGTTTTTTCTTGCTACTGTGCCTCCCAAATGAACCAAACCACCTTGGTCTTGCATGTAAAACACACCATGCTGAGCTCACTAACAGAGAATATACTTTGGTTTCAGCATTGTTCAGGACATTAATCTCGGTTAGAGTTGGAACTAGAACTAATACGAGCATTAGTCTCAGTTTCAACTTTTATGAGTTGTCAGAGAAGCTTAGTCCAATTCGTAATACTAACCCGGACTAAAAGGTCTACTTTAGTCTCGGTTGGTGTTACCGGCTCAGACTAAAGGTCTTGACCCTTTATTTTCTGTTAATAACACCAACCAAGACTTAAGATAGATCCTTTCGCCCCATTTGATAACACCAACGCAGACTAACTACCTCTGATGGGTTAGTTCATAAGCTAAATATTTATCTATAGTCACATATGCTGCATACGTGGGTTGGTAATTAAGCTACACGTGAGGTTATGCATGAGGTTTTGTGTTTGAGTCCCACGAGCTACATGAGTGGGAGAAATTATTTTTTTGTCAGGCAACCGGGACTAAAGGACCATGTCTTTAGTCTTGCATTTCATGTCCTGGTTGTAATAATCGGAAGTAAAGAGGTTGGAAACCAGAATTAAAGCCCATTTCTCTACCAATGGCATGAACGCCTTTATTAAGCAAATCTGAAAGGATATAAATTGTGTACATGAGCCTTAAGTGAATTAGCAAGTGAAGTTTAACTTATGTCAAGATAAACAATTTACTGGTACAGGATATGATGGCTTTTTTGGGAAAAACAAATGGATATGATGCATTTTTTTATACACGTATGAGAGGAACAGCTAGAAAAAGGGGGCTACAGCAGTAGAAAACTGGTTCACATTCGCAAGGCCGAACATTCCGGGCCTATAGGCCATGGGCTGTGAATACTACATATCACCTGTACGTTGCCGAGTAGGCCAGACGGCCCATATTAAGCAGGCCGAAGGCCATTAGATTAGGACCTCCTGCTTTGGCTGATGAGATATTATATTCAATCCGTTCGAGTGGCTGGTATGATACGGCTGACTGGCTGATTGTTTTGATAAAAAAATACTGCTGAATGGCTGGCTGGTGCTGGCTGGATCAGCCAGCCGAACAAAGTGATTATCTCCGTCTTAAATTACATTACGTTTAACCTTTTTACCTAAACTTTAACCTTTTTTATCTAAAATTTAATCACTCGTTTTATTTAAATTCTTAGTTGAAATAGATGAAAATCGCACAAAAATTAGTTGAAATTTCAGTAGATCTTTTTAGATCTTCACGAGTATCTAAAATTTTGAAATACCTGAACAAGATAGAACCAAAATTACCAGTATTTTACCGGAGGCCATCGATAGCAACGAAAATTGCCCATTTTTTTGCCAATAAATAAAACTAACAAAAATTACGAACCCCACATATAGCCCAGTGCCCAAGACCCATCATTTCGTCTCTTCATTCCCTTTCGCTACAGTAAAACAGGGCGACCGAACGGCTATTCGGCCAGCTTCCGGCGTCGATTTCGTCGGCGACTTCTCCCCGCCTTCGACCAGCACGGCGCCGGCAAGCGGAGAAGCCTAGGGTGTCGATTCCTCTTCCAGGTTTCTAGATTATCTTGTTGTGACATTGAATAAAGTTACCCCTTTTTTTTCGAGAAAAATAGCCCAGTCATTCTGGTCCGTCATTCTGCTTACCAGTCGTCCTCGCCGGCAATGCAGGGTAACGACAATGCGAGAAGCTAAGGTCCGTTCCAATGGTAGATGACCTCCCTTTGCAACCCGGGATACATTTCTTTTTCTCGCGCATCTCCTTTGCAATCGCGGTCATTAATCCCCAGTCCTGGTGCAGATCTAGAATCCGGTGCGTTTCTTTGCCCTGCACTGCACTAGGACTCGGAGGTAAACTAATTTTCAGCGGCAGACAATGTGAGGGTGTGATACTGTGATATGAGGTGGAGGGAGGTAGGAGGTTTACCTAATAACAAGCCAAATGGGCGATGGTGTTTCTGTTTAGGTTCTGCTACGGGACCAGTGACTAGTATTCAAATGCCTTACCATTTTTTTTTTTTCTGGATGTTAGGCTGTTTGGTCATACCTAATGTAGCATGAATTCCTTCCCAAGGTGCTTAAAGTGGAGAGGTGATTAGGTATAGCGCGCCAAACATGTGGCACCATGGTGAATTATCCATTGATTTTTGGCTTTCTTTTCTTTGCGAGTTAGGTTTTGGCTGTGACTGTGAACAATTAGGAAAAATGACGGATCCATTTAGTGCGCACTGTGTTAACTTTAGAAATTCAGTGTATATGTATTTTCGGAGGGCACGCATAATTTTCCTCCGTTGTAATAAATGGTGTATGGTGTGTAGAGAGAAAGCGAGCGCATTCTTGATTGTATAAGTTTCGCATTACCCACTCCTTAGCCTTCTAGATATTTTTTTTCCTGACGTCACAGTACTTCTTTGGATCATTAAGCTATTAGTATCTGCAAATGCTTACCAAACTATTTTAGGTATTAGGGAACATGATAAGGTTCATAGATTGATTACAAGATTAACCAACTGCAGTTCTGGTATGGTCCATTTTATTTTTGTTTCAGATAGTGTGTGCTGACATTGGGCTGTCGAAGTATCTGGTGTATCTACTCCTCTTCTCTATAACATCTATTTGACTTGTTCAGCCCTATACTTTGGTAGGACTGAAGTTCCTTTGGATAATTGGAATAATGAGGTGCCTTCTGGTTGTTGTAGCCTTGATATTAGGAATGCTTCCTATGATTGATTTCTTAAGCAGGACTCTTACCCATGTCTCATTGCCCTGCACAATGTATCTGATTTTGGATCATTTATGGACAATAGTTTGCCTCGTCTTAGTTTTCTCATTGTTTTTTGAGTTTATTAATACACCTGAATAAATGGCAAGTTAATAGTGCTTTTCAAAATATAACAGGCTGGCTCATAAATTCTAAATTTCCAAATGGGCCTACAGAGTACACATTTTTCATATCACAGGCTTGTGATCTTCTGGTACTTTGATATCCTCCCTGATCTAAATGAATCATAATTGCATCACACACTGGAAATACTATGGCCATAATCAGCTACTCTGCTTTGCTATTAGCCTCACCTGATGTGCTGTCTTTTGCTGAGTTGTTTTCCATTTGTGAATTAACTATATATGTAGATGTAGGTAGCCCCAACATGTGTCCTTTTCCTTTTTGCAACTTGCATTATTTAATTTAACAAAAGAAAAAGGAAAGAAGCTTTTAATTCTTATCCGTATCAATTTCAAAGCTTTTCTCCAAGTTGTATGCCGTGGAGTAAAAGAGAGCAGTGATGTCTGGGTCTTTGTGGTCCATCGACTACCTTGTTGCTGAATTAGATCAAGATCTTAGCTTAATTATTTGCAGGAACAGTTTCAACAAGTAGTTGGTTAACAAGGTCTCAAGTGCAGAGCACTTATCAACACTTTTTATTTACCTTATCACACATTATATTTCTTATTTGTTGCGTGCATTACCTGCATCGTCTTCCTCATCTTATTGGTTAGTGTGATTTAACTTTATCGTTAAGTACTAATGCTAATCAGCTTTACTTTTATTGAGATGAAATGATAGCTCGCTCACTCTTGCACTAAATCTGCCAGTTCTGTTATGTTCACGGTACTGACACATCTGCAGTAGTCCAAAAGTTCTCACCAATATTGGCCTGGAAAGAGCTAATAGTAGTGAATCCCATGTAAGAATTCAGTGGTTTTTTCTTGTCACTGATGTTTCTGTCCTGTTTCGGAACTTACTATTGACAAGCTGCATGTGTACACCAAGATCTCTATTGGAACTGAAATTAAGAATAAACTGGCTGTTTCTCCTGTTCTCTGTTACAAATAACTTGTGCATTTGTTTCCATTAGACAGGCTATTAGTGACCTAGCTACATTTAAGCCGTGGGTGGGCTTAGGCCAATGCACTAAGGGTTGCTGCTGCCTATAGCTCTGGCGCACCCTGTGGTTGCCTGTATACATGCACATGTATCCTGTACTTGGCAATCATCAATCTAATCCCACACAATATTCATCACATACAGTTTCTGTTTGACATGTTGTAAACTGAGTTCTTATCTATGTTGGGCTCTATTTTATTGGATGAATATTTTTTATTCTCAGTCCCCTTTCTATTTTAAGGAATCCAGATACAGTTGTATCAAGTTTTATTTAGGACTAAAGGAATTTTTGGTTGGGGAGGCCTGGAGGGGGGGGGGGGGGGGGGGGCTATCCCTCGTCCATGAATGATCTATGAAATGAGTCGAACATTATTTAGAACTGAACTCAAGTTTGGAGAAATCAGCAAACTGTGTGTCTAATAGAAATATTTGTTCATGGTTAAAATCAGCCTTTATCTTATCTGAAGAAATTATAACTTTAAATATAGAATTCGATTTTTAGATAATAACTGCAAAACCAGATTATGCTGTAATTTGTTCAGCACAATAACAACAGAGATAAATAAATATATCATAGGGCGTACTTGTATTGCATGCTATTCCACAAACTGATACAAACTAATTTGCACACTACATAGACAATAATAAGCATACCTGCAATGTTACAGTAGATTTTACAATGCTGAAACCCATATTAATGCAAGCATATAGGAAGTACAGGTACTGCAAATCTGCTAGGCAGATAGCTGAGTGACCTGACCTATGTAGATGTATTCCTTCAGCCTTCAATAGCGGGGGCTGAGAGCCTTATTTACCATAACCAAATAGTGGAGGCACATCATGGTTTCTTCATCTTCTATCACATTATGCTTCCTTGATCTTCCATCTTCCAGAATACCTCAGGATATTTGCAGTCCCACATGGAAGGTGATGTTAGATCACAGGGGATACTGCTGCATGCCTTCTCTTTTCCTTTAAAAATACCCAGCAAGGCAGGTGCCTGCGGTTCCTCAATCTCATTCCATATCTGATCCATGGGATATCCATCCATGGCACTTTGTGTGTTCTCGAGGGCGCTGGTGACACAGCTACCATTGTGAGTGTCACCACTGCCCATCCCAATGACTGGAGCGGTGTCAAGGAGGCAGGCTTGGTATGTCAGTGAGGAGGATGAGGATGAAGGTGATGACATGATCATCTTCCTCTCCTGTGCTTTCTTTCTCATGTGTGTTCTCCAGTAGTTCTTGATCTCATTGTCTGTGCGCCCTGGCAGCCTCCGTGCTATCCTAGACCACCTACATATGGTGAATTTGACTGAGTTTTGTCTTCACCTAAATTTAGTAACTGAGAAAAGTTAGTCTCTATAAAAAACTTCAGATCAAACCTGTTCCCCCACCGAGCATGGAGCTCAATAATAAGGCGTTCTTCTTGTGGTGACATGCGGCCATGCTTGAGGCCAGGATGAAGGTAGTTCACCCACCGCAGGCGGCAGCTCTTTCCTGTCCTGTTGAGGCCTGCATGAACGTAGAGAACGTATAGTATGAAGAGGGCTGGTTAGACAGGAAGACATTTATGCTTGCGACTTTGCGCTAAGGATAGCAAAATAGCTACCTAAGTTGTAGTTCCCCAACCCCTCAAACCTGAGACTTGGGCAATGAAGTCCCAACGACGGTCACCAAAGAGGCGGACAGTGCATACCAGTTGCATGTCCTCCTGCTCTGTCCATGGCCCTTTACGCATCTCCTCTCTCACAGTCACCATGTTACTACCACACTACGTTGCTCGCTTCTACCTTGGATAGGCTGGGAACCAGTATTGGTGCACTTCTTCCTCTGTGTGCTTGTGGGCTCCAGTTTCAGGTTTAGATCCTTGATGAACTCCAGCCTGATAGGAAGAAGGTAGCTATTAGGGAGAAGAAGCCACTATGCCTTATGCTTCGTACTGAATTGCTGTCTTTAGCCACTCATTTATAGGCAATAGGAGAAGCTCTTCCCTCTCGATGGAAACAGTTGTGTGGTCACATGACGTAGTGCATGTGATTTTAGAAAATCCTACAGTTCCTATCGTCACTGGGGCTTTGTGTGCTCAGACTTACAACAACAACAACAACATAAGCCTTTTGTCCCAAGCGAGTTGGGGTAGGCTAGAGATGAAACCCACAAGAGACCAAGATTAGAGAAACACAAAACGGACACAAGACGAAAGGTAGAGTTAGGGATAAACAAAAAAGGAAGCAAAGGTCACGGTTCAGGCACATTGATTGCTAACCTCCAGGCGCTCCTATCCATAGCTACTTCCTTGGAGATATTCCACTCTTTAAGGTCTCTCTTAACCGACTCGTCCCAAGTCAGTTTAGGCCGACCTCTACCTCTCTTAACATCTTCGACCCGCTTTAGAACCCCACTGCGCACCGCCGCATCAGGAGGCCTTCGTTGGACATGTCCAAACCATCTCAACCGATGTTGAATCAGTTTTTCCTCAATTGGTGCCACCCCGACCCTCTCCCGAATGTCCTCGTTCCGGATTCTATCCCTTCTTGTGTGCCCACAAAACCAACGTAGCATACGCATCTCTGCTACACTCAGTTGTTGGACATGTCGTCTTTTTGTAGGCCAGCATTCAGCACTGTATAGCATCGCCGGGCGAATCGCTGTCCTATAAAACTTACCTTTTAGTTTTTGTGGCACCCTCTTGTCACAGAGGACGCCAGAAGCTTGACGCCATTTCAGCCAACCGGCTGAAATTCTATGCCTAACATCTTCATCAATGTCGCCATCCTTTTGAAGCATCGATCCTAGATACCGGAAGGTATCCCTCTTGGCCACCACTTGTCCATCGAGGCTAACGTCACCATCCTCATGTCTAGCCGCGCTGAAACTACACATCATGTACTCGGTCTTGGTCCTACTAAGTCTGAATCCTTTCGACTCTAATGTGTGCCTCCACAGCTCTAACTTACTATCAACCCCTGCCCTACTCTCGTCAACTAGCACCACATCATCAGCGAAGAGCATACACCAAGGGATATCACCTTGTATGTCCCTTGTGACCTCATCCATCACCAAAGCAAATAGATAAGGGCTCAATGCTGACCCCTGATGTAGCCCTACTTTAATTGGAAAGTCACTAGTGTCACCATCACATGTTCGTACACGCGTCATCGCGTCCTTGTACATATCCTTGATGAGGGTAATGTACTTAGCTGGGGCCTTGTGCTTTTCCAATGCCCACCACATGACGTTTCTTGGTACTTTGTCATACGCCTTCTCGAGATCAATAAAGACCAAGTGCAAGTCCTTCTTCTGCTCCCTGTATCTCTCCATCAACTGGCGTATTAAGAAAATCGCCTCCATGGTCGACCTTCCAGGCATGAACCCAAACTGGTTTTGGGTCACACTTGTCACTCTTCTTAAGCGATGTTCGATAATCCTTTCCCAGAGCTTCATCGTATGGCTCATCAGCTTGATCCCACGATAGTTAGTACAACTTTGAACATCCCCCTTGTTCTTGAAGATCGGTACTAATATGCTTCTCCTCCATTCTTCGGGCATTTTGTTGGACCAAAAGATAAGGTTAAAAAGCTTAGTTAACCATACTGTCGCTCTGGCACCTAGGCACCTCCACACCTCAATAGGGATACCATCAGGGCCCATCGCTTTACCTCCCTTCATCCTCTTCAAAGCCTCCTTGATCTCTGCTTCCTGAAATCTCCTCACAAAGCGTCTGTTGGTATCATCAAATGGGTCATCCAACTCAAGGGTAGGACCCTCATTCTCCCCATTAAACAACTTGTCGAAGTACTCTCGCCATCTGTTCTTGATCTCCTCATCCTTCACCAGTAGTCGATTTGTCCCGTCCTTGATGCATTTGATTTGGTTGATGTCCCTTGTCTTCCTCTCTCGGATCCTAGCCATCCTATAAATGTCCTTCTCCCCTTCCCTCGTGCTTAGCCGTTGATAAAGGTCATCAAAAGCCTGGCCCTTTGCTACACTCACAGCTCGCTTTGCAACCCTCTTCGCTGTTTTATAGCCCTCGACGTTGGCTGCACTGTGGTCCAGGTGGAGGCGCTTGAAACACTCTTTCTTCTCCTTAATAGCCCTTTGCACCTCGTCATTCCACCACCAGGTGTCTTTTTCTTCTTGTTTACCCCCCTTGCTCACGCCAAGCACTTCTGAAGCCACCTTCCGAACACATGTTGCCATCTCTAGCCACATGTTGTCTGCATCTTCTCCTTCTTCCCAGGGCCCCTCGTCTAGCATCCTCTCCTTAAACGTTTGCGCCGCTTCCCCTCTAAGCTTCCACCACTTCGTTCTCACAATCTTGGCGCGTTTGACCCGGGGGACCCGTATCCGAAATCGAAAGTCCGCCACCACCAGCTTGTGTTGAGGGACAACACACTCCCCAGGTATCACCTTACAATCTAAGCAAGCACGCCTATCCTCCCTCCTTGCAAGGATAAAGTCGATTTGGCTCGAGTGTTGTCCACTATGGAAGGTCACTAGATGGGATTCCCTCTTCCTAAAGAAGGTATTCGCTATCACCAAGTCGTAGGCCAACGCGAAGTTCAACACATCCTCCCCCTCTTCGTTCCTACTACCATACCCAAAGCCCCCATGCACTCGCTCGAACCCTACATTAGTCATGCCCACATGGCCGTTGAGGTCTCCTCCAATGACGAGTTTCTCACTGATAGGCACGGTACTAACCATGCTATCCAGGTCTTCCCAAAACTGTTTCTTGGTGCTCTCCCCAAGACCTACCTGAGGGGCATAGGCACTGATCACATTCAAAGCCGAATCTCCAACTATCAGCCGGACTAGGATAATCCGATCGCCTTGCCTCCTAACCTCCACGACTCCATCCTTTAGGCTTCTATCGATCAAGATGCCTACACCATTCCTACCCGATGATGAGCCCGAGTACCAAAGCTTGAAGCCAGTACCCTCCACCTCTTTCGCCTTCTGGCCCATCCATCTAGTCTCTTGAACGCACATGATATTTACACGCCTCCTAATTGCTGCATCAACTAGCTCTCGAAGCTTACCCGTTAGGGACCCTACGTTCCAACTACCTAGACGAATCCTAGTTGGCTCGGCTAACTTCCTTATCCTTCGCACCCGTCGAGGGAACAAAAATATTGCTTTCCCTGGATATTGCTTTCAGTAACGTATTATAGTAGGGAATAGTCAAGTCTACTTTGTTTATAGCGGATTCAGAATACATGTAACGCTTATCTCTTATCTGTTAGCTTTGTGGGTTGACTCCAACCATTTTGACATAAAACAATAAAAGTGTTTCTTTTGTTTATACGAAAGAAATATAGTGTAACAATATGTTTTTTTATTATGCTTCACACAAATAAGGGAGAAACTTCTGTGGCTATCTTTATTATTTTGATTTAGTATGCTATTAGTATTTTTACCCTTAGCATCTTTTTTTTTTTTTTTTTGTTTTTTTTTTTTGTTTTGTTTTGTTTTGTTTGTGACAACATACCCTTAGCATCTTATTCTTTGATAAGATGAATAGACATCTGACTCTGAAGTCTGAAGTGGATACTGCTGCTTGCTTTAGGTAACCCATAATGAGGACACAATTTATAACTGCACTTCATGTATGTCAACAATGTCCAATCATATTTATTTTCCTTTTCGAGATGCTTCATGGGTATTACAAATGGGTTGCCGCAGGATTTTCCTACAAATTGGAAAAAAAAAAATGTACCCCTGCTCTTCATCCGAACCTTTTACCTGGTGAGTTATGACAGTTGATTGATCATTTAGACATTCTTAATGCTAATCCATGATTGGCTTGCTACATGCGTGCATTCAGAGTAACAAACCGTGTAAGGACTGTAGCAAACTTTTTAGGAGCTGTCGCCTATTTCCTTTCCCCTGGATGTGAAAAAGATTTGCTTTTCTGTCAGTTGTTGTCATTGGCACAGAGAACTCCATCCGTCTTTTCATGCCAGCCATTATCCAAATCATAGCAAAAAATCTGTCGAACACACCTTCAATAGAAACAACACTTAAATTCACAAAACGCATATTCTTCCACTGAGGGTGCCTCGTAAAAGAAAATGTCCTTTTGGTATTAGTTGAGTTGAACCACATAAGAAGTAACTTTTGTGTGTATGTATTGTGTACTAGAATGACTTGTGCCATTACACAAAGCTTTCCTGATTTAGTGATTATACTGTTGATAGCATATATGCAGTGTTTCAGATGTATAAAAAAATGTGATGTTTTCAGATTTTTTAGTTAAAAGTAGAAGCTAACAATGATATTGCTGGCCGGAGATGCTTAAGTATGCTGGCTGATATAGCAGACAGCAAGTAGTTTAGATGATTTGTTTCTTAAATTGTGCTTCCTTTTCTTGGTTCAGCATCATCAGAAATTGGCATGATTTATTGCATGACATCTGTCATCTTTGTTATATTTCTGACATCCTAGCTGATTGATAGGTGAGCGAGATGTATGATGGAATATGGATCTTTCTAAGCTCCTTACTATCATTGTATCACTCATTCTGTCTTTTGTATATCATTTATTGGTGCATGGATATGAAATGACAGGTTTCTAGATAGTGGGGCCCTGAGAAATTTTTTATCTTCAAGGCCTAACTTCTCCATTGCCATAGAATTAGTTGTTTTGATCTTGAAAGGTTCCCTTAGCACAAAGTTAAATACCATTTTCTGTATGAGGGTCATGAGGCTGACCCGGATGGAGGGGAGAAAAGGCATGAAAGGAGCTCTGATGTGGATGCCACTAACCTACAAGCTGTGCCGCAGTCCACTTTGTGGCGGGGACGGCCTCACCAACTTGTTATCTTGGCATCTATCCTGCTTTTGGAAGGCCCCCTGTATACTGAAGGCTGCTCTATATTCCACAAATGGAGGGGCCAATCGTCCTTCTACCATTGCTCTGTTTGTTTGCTTGTTTGTTTGTTTCTGTTGCACTTCATCTGTCTATATGTCGGTTGCTGTAGTCTCTGACCTCACTTTAGGACTGATCAGTCATCATCATCACCATGATGAAACCTTTTTATTCTGTTTCCATGTCCACGGATTGCATGACCTAGGTCAAGTCCTTTCTCAGATATGCGAATTTGGAATTCTTTCTGAACCACCATCATGTAGTAGTTAGTATTTAACGAGCATAGAAGTCCGAAGTATGCACTATCAGTTTCTGATGTCTCAAATTTGAAATTCTGGTGAACTAAATCTTCCAAAAACTGTATTTTTTTTTACTGAAAAGGTTTTGTTTTATGCATATGTGCAGAATCACCAGCTATCAATCAACTTAACCATGAATAGTCAGAAGATAATTTTCATCGTATGGTGATGGAGACTAGCACAAGCTGATGAGCCAGTCAGTTTTCTCCAGGAAATAGGTTGACGAGTACTGTAAGTGTTCAGATCCTTTACGTCTGAACTTTTAATTTCTCGATAAGATGGTAGAAAAATCAGTGCTGCTTACCACTAGCGTGAGCCCCAGACTCTCTATTAGTGTGCTCTAACCTCAGCCACGATGTGGATGGCTGCAGGCCGATGAGCCAACCGATTCTTCCAAAAGCATATGGTGATAAGGAGCACCGAATTTCACAGGTGATTCTGGTCCCAGTAGCGGACGCCATCTACAATGCAGATAATGAGAATAACAACAACACCCAGTCTTGCATGATTTGGTCTCACCACACACTAACACTAGGTGGAGAAGAGCCCCAGGGTGGCAAATAAAGATGAGCTAATCAAAAGCAGCGTCCACTAGGCAGGTGATGGATAGAAAACTAAGGTTGCTTTGGTCTGCTGTGGCCTGTGAGGTTAGCACATGGTGAGCTCATGATAACACTTGTCCTGCAGTGGGTCTTAGTGGAGGTCAGTTCATGCACCCTATCTAATGTTGACGTACGTGCTGGGCCATTAACGTGGCAACGGTTGATGATGGTATTAGGTTTGTGGCTGCAGTTTTGACATGTCGATGGTAGTGAACAGTAAACTATATGTGTGTATGATAGATTTGTTTGAGATGCTGAATTCTCTTAGTTTTTTTTGTAGGTCCGATCAGAACGATATCTTTGTGAACAGTGGAGTCCGGAGCAGGCTCAAGAGTCAGCCATTACCTACCAGATGGACCCTGACATGAAACAGTTTCTTAAGCCTTGAGGTTCGTGATAAGCTAGGTGATCGATCATCCTTTTCCTGTTATGGGTTGTTTTCGCTTTCAGTTGGCTCTCAGATACAGCCAGCTTGATGATCCACATTGCTCTGTTTCATTGGCGACTGAAAGGTGATGGATGCTGCAAAGAACAGAGCCTGGCAGCCTGCTACCTCAGTTTGTACGTCATGTGTGAAGAATGTTGGCCATTTTGCATCAATGAATCGCAAACATGCACATTGTATTATTAGCCGCTGCTGGATTTGCAGATCATCTTGTGGCTTTGCCCTGCTCATGGCCCTACGATCTCATCTTTTCAGTGCTGCTGACAGTTAAAAATAGATGTTGTCGACGCATCATCTTGTATCTTGGTGTTGGTTGTGTCGAGCTTGAGCTTGCTTGGCGCTACTCATGGTCATGGTCAGCTGGATAATTTTGGTAAACTGTGTATAATTATTAAAAAAATACCGATATTTGTACCACTGAATAGTAAATAAGTATAATTAGATTTATTATTATAGAATACACTTTCATAGTATTTCTTTTTTTGGTGCCATAAAAGTTGATTAACTTCTTACAAATTGGGTTAAAGCTAAAATAGTGACTTAGGAATTAGGATAAAACTAGAAAAGAAGGACGTATCCAGTGCAGAGAGCTCCTGATTTGTGTGTGGTCTGAGCAAGGGCGTCACTAGCCAGCCTTATCCTCACCTGTGCAATATAAGGGGACCGCAACTCGAACAGACCTTCCGGTTATAGGCGGTAAGAGACTACCACTTGCACCAGGCCTGCCCTTCACTTAGGATAAAACTAGAATGACATATTTTTAGGACCGAGGCAGCAGTATCTACGCACCTTCATTTTAACCGGCTTTTAACAGTCCAAATTCATAAAAATAATAATATTTATTTAAAGGTCTATACAAGTTGAGATAAAGTTCGAAGCAATTTGTGCCTTGGCCTAACAAATCCACACGGAAGTGCGATCTAGGCAATCCAGCTTTGCAATGATTGGGCCTAAAAAATTTACACTCCTGGGCTCCACTCAGAGAGAAACCACCACCACAAATCTACAGCCTTGTCAATTTCTTTCATATAGTCAAATAATTCTGCGGCTGTGAGATTAACTTCAACTTGCAGTTACTTTAGTGGGGGTTCGGGTAATATATATGCAGATTTAATCACATTTTCTTCTTTCCTTGACATTTTACCCATTCACAAAGTGTAGAGAGTGGATTTCCGAGAGTTATATCTCTATCTCCGTCTAATACTAAAAAGCGATGTGTTTGTTTTAACACGTTGTTTCTATTTCCAAACTAGCCCTGATCTTTCGTACGTTGCCTTGTTCTCATCCGTTTGTCAGACCGTGTTCTGCCGTCACGTATTCGTGTTCGACCCTCCGCATTCCGGTTTTGTATTCGTTGTCTATTTGTTTGGCCACCGTCAAGTTTCTTTTGCAGTACGGTTTGTTTTTTGCCGCCATCAATTTCGACGTCCTTCGTTCTTTTTCCGGTCATCAGGTTTCCCAACTTTTTAGCGGGCGTCAGCAGGTTTCCCCCCATTTTGCTATGGCTTATATTTCGATTTTCTTCTTTTTCTCGAACATGCTCTATGCCTTCTTGCGTCTCACCTTTTTACTTTCCAAATCTCCCTCGCGTCACATCTAATATTATGAAATATCTTATTATGAAATATCTCAGTTGTGGTAGAATTGCAAGTACATTGATGGTGGGTACTCACTCCCAAATTATAAGACTTTGGATTTTTTTACAAGTTTTGACCACTCGTCTTATTTAAAAATTTAGATAAGTATCATTTCTTTTATTTTGGCTTGCTTTATTAATAAATATTTTTTAAAAAATATTTAAATTTAATTATGTTTGCATAATTTTTTAAATAAGGCAAGTAGTAAAACTTAGGGTTAAAAAAAGTCAAACGTCTTATACTTTGGAACGAAGAGAGTATGTGTTTAGGTTCCTGTAAGTGCTGCATCAAGTACAGTGACGTCCCAAACGTCTCTCAAGTGCAGCAGCATGCTGCATCAAGCTGCAGCGTGCAGCGTGCACGCCCAGATGCGGACCAACTTGCGGGAGCGTAGGTCCACCACGTCGTGTACAGCAAGGTGATTCCGATGCCTAATAGCACCCTAGCCATACATGTACCTGTTATATGAAACCTGGGCTCACGACTCATACTTAAATGAGTTTTTTGGTACAACTCACGTATAACAATGGTATCAAATCCAACTCCAAGACACATCAAGCGATGATATGGAGTTAGATTTCAAAATATATTAAAAAAACATCAATAGTTTTGAATAATAAATCGATGACATTCAAATCGTCTGACTATACCACAAATTTTATGTTCCGAAGTATAACGCGCGGGCATATAAAATGCGTGCCATGTCAACCATGCTGTTTCATCCTTTTTTTGTTTGTTCAAAAAACAAAGGTACTCATCCAGTCAACCTTTTCACCAACGGTAATGATACGCGCCGCACGTCCAGACGAACAGATGCTGGTCCCCCCACCTCTGCCTCGCGACCATTCCACCACCGCTCGCTCATGCCCCCCGGCTCGCTTGCCGCTAGCTCGTCGCCTCCCCGTGCTCCCTCCCTGGCCAGCGGCGACAACCTTCCCTACCCCGGTGCGTGCCCTCCCACACCTTGGAGTCCTCCTTCCCTACCTCGGTAGCTCCTTTCCTCACCCCGGCGTCCTCCTCGCCTCACACGGGTGTCCTCTCCATCGAGAGCTCTGCAAATCTGGCGGCCATGGCGTTCCCCGCCGCAGCGTCCTCCTCCCTCGCCCTGGTGGCGCCCCTCCCCCCACGCCAGCGTCCTCCACCACCAGGAGCCCCCAATGCCCGTAGATCCGCGCGGCCATGGCGCTCCCCATATAAGGCGTCCTCCTGCCCTACCCTGGTGGCGCCCCTCCCCTACACCAACGTCCTCCACCACCGGGAGGCCCCAAATGTCCGCAGATCCGTGCGGCCATGGCGCTCCCCGCGCTACGCTCCATCTTCTCCCACCCTATGTCACAATTATATGTTTCAGTTGTTTCATGCGTTTTATAGGTATGTTGCAGTTGGATCATATGGATGTTGCAAAAATAGATCGGAGGGATGGTGCACATGTTGCATAGTTGCAATTATTTGAGAGTCATGTTGCAATATTATGCTTTTGAATGTTTCATGTATTTTTTATCGGTATGTTTTATTTGTGTTTCTGGATGCATGTTGCAATTGTTTTTATCTGGATATTACATATGTTTCACACATATGTTGCATGCATTCCATTCGGATATATCTGGATATTGCATATGTTTCACACATATGTTGCATGCATTCCATTCGGATGTTGCGATGGGTTGCAATAGTTTTCAAGTGTGTTTCGGATGCGTTTTTCTAAGTGTTTCGTAAGCATGTTTCAAGTGTTTCAATAGCCATTAGCCGTATGTTACAACTGTTGTATTTGGATATTTCAAGTGGATAACGAACATCTTCTCTCCAGGAGCCAGAGGGCATCTATAAGACGTCGAAGTGGTTGTTCGCGCGTTGTGCTAGGGGGCCAGGTGGTCGAGTGCACAACAAGGCAGGAGAGCAGATGGGGGCGGGGCGGGCGTCGGTGCAGGGCCATGTACATACTTGTGGGAGTGGAGGGCATGGCGTGTGAAAGTGCAATCACACCCTATTGTGGGTTTTGGTAACGATGACCACCGAATTAGAGAACTAATGATTTCTATTGAGATGTTGAGCAGGGAATCCTAGTGAGAGGATGATATTTGTTTCAAAGAACTTGATGCTAACTTGCAGCTGCGGTGACCAACTCAAATGGAGGTTTAATTTTGTTTTTTGAATTTGAGTTTAGGTATGCCGTACTATCAAGGAGTTCTTAGGGATACTAGTCAAACTGTTGAATCAAGTGCTCATATCCCAGAAACAACATCCTCACATCTTGGTAATTCCAGCAAGTCCAAACCCATCCTATTCTGCTGGATATTGCCAGGGCGGCAGTGCCGCCCTCCACCCGACCGTTGGTTGACAGCGTATAAATACTACTTTTCTCACTCACAACGGATTCTTCTTCCACATTTCAACTCTCTGCGCTTTACAGATAGAAACAGACTGCTCTCTCTCTCCGCCATTGTTGACCTTGAGCTCAAAAGTGGATCTCCACATCCCACCATAGAAACTTGAGAAAAAGGGCAGCATCCTGCAAGTTGAGAGCAGATCTACTGATTTTCAAAGTTTGAGAGCACTTGGTTCACGTTTGGTCGGCGTTCTTGAGGCCTACTCCTTGGAGCTTTGCTCCTAGTCGGCTAGGTGTTGTCCTAGAGCTTGCCAACTCCATTGTGGCAGCCTAGGGAGGTTTGTAACTCTCGTGCAGCTAAGAAATCACCCCTCTCTTCGAGAGTTCACTCTCTTGATTTGAGAAAGAGGAAAAGGGTAGCCTTTGTGGTGACCCTTGCCTTATTTGTGGTAAGCCTCAATAGCGTGGAGGTAGGCAGGCCTTAGTGGCGAGCTGAACCACGGGATAAATAGACTTCTCTGTGGTATCCAGTCTTCGAGCTGTGAACCTTGGCAAGATCTGAGAAATAGACTATTGACAGTATACAGTTTTGAAAGGTCCTAAATGGCTAGAGGGGGGTGAATAGCCTATAAAAATTCTACAACCAACAACTCAAGCAAGAGGTTAGATAAATAGTAAGCGAAGCGAATTCTTGCGCTAGCCTACTAAAAATGCAAGCCACCTAACCGTTCTAAGCTATAGTCTCTATTTCACACACGTGAGGCTAAGTTGCTACTTCTACTCTACTCATAGGTGAGCAACTTAAGCTAACAAGCTACACAAGAGTAAGTGCGAGAATGTAAAGAGTAGAGAGAGTGAATCTTATACCGCCGGTGTAGTGATGAGATGAGTACCAATAAGAACAATCACAATAATTAAGAAATCTTCAGCAAGAGATTGACACAATGATTTTTACCGAGGTTCACTTGCTTGCCGGCAAGCTACGTCCTCGTTGTAGCGATACACCCACTTGGAAGTTCACACGCTAATTGGCATCACACGCCAAACCCTTCTCAAGGGTGCAGCACAACCAACACAAGATGAAGATCCACAAGCTACGAGCAATCCACTAAAGTAGCCTTTTGCGATCTCCCGCGGGGAAGGCTCAAGAACCCCTCACAACTTCACCGATTGGAGGCGGAGACAATCACCAATTCCCCTCAACAATCCTCGTAGCTCCAAGCCATCTAGGAGTCGGCAAACTCCAAGAGTAACAAGAGAAACCGCTGTGAAAGACAACTACCAAGTGCCTCTAGATGATCTCTATCAATGCAATGCATTTGATTCTCTCCAAACTCACCAAATGATGATCACAATCAAGTAGGATGAGTGAGAGTGGAATGGAAAGGCTCACAAGCAAGTAGGAGTGGTTAGAGTGGTCAAGAGTTCCTCCCCAAACCGGCCAAAGGGCTATTTATAAGCCTCTCATAAAAATATAGCCGTTTGAGCCTCTCTGCGTGGCGTCGGACGCTAAACGTCGGACGCCCGCGCGCACACCGTCGGACCAATACCCTTGGTCCGACGCCTCCGATGAGCGCCACGTGTCAGTAGCCGTTTGAAGATGAACGTTGGATCACAACGGCTAACTCTCGCGCCAAATCCAACCGTCAGACGGAGCACCGTCGGACTAAAGTCCACGGTCCGACGCCCTCAACAGACCACCGTCGGACTCAACCAGACGGAGCCGTCGGACTAAAAGAAACAATCATCCGACACTTCTAGAGAGCTCCCCGAGCGCTGAAAACCGTCGGACGTTAGTCCGACACTCGCCATCGGACCAACGAAGCGCGTCCGACGCACCACAGCTCGCCACGCGTCGCTTTACCATTGCTCCGCACCGTCGAACAGAGCAGGAATGGTCCGACGCCCTCAAACGCAGCGTCCGACGCTCTCAGAATGAGCAGAACAAGTGTTAGCCGTCGGACCGAGGCTAATGGTCCGACGCTCTGTGACAGCACGGTCTGACGCTAGTTTTTCTATTGTAACGTTTCCGAAATTCGCCGAATCCTGCCTCGCAAGCTTGGCAGGAGGAAGAGAGGACCAAACCCTCTCTAACCCTCAAACTTCACCCCGTTTCCAAAGGCGCTAACACTCTAAAGTGTCTCTCACTTAGGTGCACGTGTGTTAGCCTTTTCAAAGAGTTTTCCATGGGTG
This sequence comes from Eremochloa ophiuroides, assembly GCA_038502445.1. Lineage (NCBI taxonomy): Eukaryota > Viridiplantae > Streptophyta > Magnoliopsida > Poales > Poaceae > Eremochloa > Eremochloa ophiuroides. The sequence goes on from JAHLJS010000204.1 coordinate 29,131, forward strand.
AAGTTAGTGTCACTAGCATCTATATGCATATGCAATGATCATGAACACCTAGTGGCACTTGATAACCGTATTTCATCAACGATTTCGCCCCTCTTGATAGTACGGCTATCTATCCTAAATGTGATCACTCCCTCTATGGAGTCTTGATCACCAAAAGCAAAAGAGCTCCTATTTGTTATACCTTTGCCTTGAGCTCCTAGCTTTTCACCATCTTCCTTCAAGTCACTTGATGAAGCTTGTGGACACATTTGATGATGGACTTATACCATTTGCATGGATGCCGTCATTGCCCTTCACTTGTGGCCTCCACCGACCCGGTCCTTTGCTCCATCTTGTTTGCTAATTGTTCTCATGAAACACTTAGAGCACACTATTAGCAAACTAGGTTTCATCAATTACCCAAAACCAAACATGGGCTTTCAAGTTTCTATCCATATCTTGTTCATCCAGTTTGGTTTTTTATGGTGTGGCAGTGCCGCCCTAGCTACTGAGCTTGGTTCAAATTGAGTTTTTGCTGGCCTATTCACCCCCCTAGGCTTCCAGGGATCCTACAAGTGGTATCAGAGCCAGTTGCTTCGTATACGCTTCACCGCATGAAGTATGGAGCCCGGAGTGAGCTCAACTCGATCCGTTCAAGTTGATCCGATGGACGTGGATCTTCACGACACCGGCAGTGAGAGCAGCGAGCTCTCAGCCTCCACAGCAAAAGAGGATCTTCCTCTTGTTGCCTCCAACCCCGACAAAAGGCAACAAAATGAGGAAGAGAAAAGAAGAAGAAAGGCCGAAAAGAAGCAAAGAAGAGAAGCTCGTGAACAAGAAAGAGAGAAGAAAATGCTTGAAGAAAAGAAGAAAAGAAAAGAAAAGAAAAAAGAAGACTCAAGAGAGGAGAAAGAAGGAAGAGAAGAGAAGCTAGAAAAAAGAAGGAAGAGAAGGCCAAGGTGGTGCACACGTCATCTAGTGAGCTCTCTAGTAGCTCCGATGATGGTGATGATGACGTGTCATATCATGCTTCCAAGAAGGACAAGGGTAGCACCACTAACAAGAAGAAGTATGCAACTGTATCCTTCAATTATGCTTATATGACTAACCGTGATCACAAGTCCTTCGTCAATGTGCCCGCAGGCAAGTTACGTCATTTCGATGAGACTAACTTTGCCAAGTGGAAGCACTTGATGAGGGTTTATCTTATAGGTCTTCACCCCGACATTTGGGAGATTGTGTGCAATGGATTTGAGCCTCCCGTCGAACCCGAGCAACCCACACATGAGGAGCTATTGGCTGTCCATTTGAATGGGCAAGCCACTAGTGTGCTACTTAGTGCTTTGGATGGTGATGAGTACAACCGGGTGATGGGAGTTGATGTGGCAAAGCAGATTTGGGACACCTTGCACCTTGCTCATGACGGTGTTGATAAGGTTAGAAAGGCAAGAATTGAGTTGTTGATGGCTGTTGGCGGTCCTTATAGATCATTTTTAACCGCCAACTTATGCCTAAAGGGAGAGAAACTATCATACTTTAACACATAGACATATGCTATTAACAGAGTTCCACTTGTACCCCTAGTGTTTATGTTTTTGCAGGATTTATGGTGAAACAAGTGGAAGTGCACAACACCAATTGGAAAGCGTAAAGGAGAAATGTGAATTCAGAGAATGCGCAACCAAGAATAACAAAGAAGCCCACCTTTATTACAAATCTGGGCCCATTCATAACCATAGGAGAGGTCTAGGCCCAGAGGAGAACCAACCACGCGAAGGCGGTGGCCAAACAGGCCCACCAGGGGACCAACCGGTCCCGGTGGCGGCCGCCCCCTGGTGGGGCCTCTCGGGCCCAGTTTTCTTCTGGCGGTTGTAGGGCGGTTACCCAAGGACGGTCCCACCTACGATCAACATAGATGAAAAGTGGAAACGGCCCTTTGGAGGTTGGTTTGGGTCCTTCCATGTGGGGATGATCCTTTTGCATAGAACCCCCTCCTCTCATGCTATAAAAGGAGGCCTCCTCTCTACACCTATTCATGAATTGATTCACCAACACAAGAGGTCACAATGTAGAGAGGAAGAGCAAGCTCCATTCCATTAGCTTATAGCTAATTTAGTATAGGGAGTGAGAGAGGGACAAGAGCTGGAGAAAGAGCGGAGTCGAAGCAGTTCTGCCTCCGGGTGGACGAAGTGCCGGGCTTGTCGGCTCTCGGATCCAACTTGTACCTCTACGATCGTCTTGCTACTTGAAGTAAGAAGTTCGTGTTCAACTTTGGTTTGATTCATTAAGCATGTTACTTCCATAAAGCTACTTGTTTGTGGGATCGTCGTTCGTCCTTTGGACGGATGCTCTAGTAAGAGGACTCCTGATAGAGACGGATGTTCCTGTACGCCGCTAGAGTAGTAGTCGCCTTCGTAGACGTGGTGTCTAGGTCGGAGTCTACCTTCGTATGTTGCGTGCGCCCACGGGCAGAGGGGTAGGTGGTAGGTGGTGACAGCCCTGTCCACTCGTACCAGCATCCCCTCACGTTTGGACGCGGAATAGCGCTGATACTGGTATCGCCTGGCAGACCAGGTGCGTCAGTGGGCCTGAAGCAAGCAAGTAGTGGGGAAGTTTCCATCGCTTATATGCGTTTGACCTTAGAAGAACCTCTCTACCCAAGCTATCCCTTCCGTCTCTTCTGATTAAATTAGTTTAAGAGACTAAGTACAAAGACCGTTTCTCTGGGAAATTATGATACCCTGAATACTTCCGGGTGAAGGCTACAACGGTACTTCCGTGCGCTTGCAGACCTTTTTGCTGACGCTAAGAAGCGCCAACAAGCTTTCTGGCGCCGTTGCCGGGGAACGGTTGTCGTATTTATCTCCGAACCTAGTTCACCCGTGTATCTTGTGTTTTATCAAAAAAAATCTTTTATCTTTTCTTTTTATAAAAACAAAATATTTCTTTTTATCCGATCCCTTCACCATGAAGCCAGCTCCAAATTCAAAATTCTTCTGCTTCAAAGGGGGAGTTCTTTGAACCACATTCTTTTTCAAAACCAAAATTTTCATCCAGTTGCGAACTCCACCCAAGATTCAAAGCTATGGTTCGGACAAAACCCTTCTTTGGTCATGACAATGAAAATTCTTTTGACCACTTGCAAAAATTCGAGGAATTGTGTTCATGCCTAAGCATTCCTGGCATGACACAAGAAATTCTTAAGTGGAAGTTGTTTCTGTTCTCCCTCAAGGGGAGGCAAATCAACGGTACACTAATGCTGTAGAAAGTGCGAATGGAGAATGGGATGAACTTAAGATCAAGTTTTATCTTGCATTCTTACCCATGTCTCGTATCGCCGCTCTACCAAGGGCAAACCTCGACTTTGAGCAAAACGAGAAGGAGTCCATAGGTACAGCCTAGGCCAGGTTTACAATGTTTATACATGCTGACCTAGACTTGTCTTTATCTGATAATGTGCTTTTACATATCCTTTGTTCGGATCTAGACATAGATGCTGTCCTATGCTTTGAAATAACCGTTGGAGGGCCGTTTTCATAAAAACCATGACGGAATAGAGGAAAATCCTTGTTTGCATCCTAGAGAAGCACGCTTCTCCCGTCATCGTACCCAAACCCCTCCATACAAGGGCATGTCAAGTTCTGAAGAGCCCTCAGCAGCCGAATCCTTTCCCTTGCCACCCTTCGATTCGTCTGTTGAGCCCTCACCCGAACCATGAACACCGAAGGAAGGAATGTTTTATCCTTCGGAGTTCGCTATCAAAATTCGAGAATTATGGCAAAACTTCAAAACATTTCTTGGCACAAAATTCTGACATTTGTTAGGAAGTCTCCCCTAATGCGGAGTCATCGAAAGTACGGCTGTTGCTTGTTGGAAGTGAAATGTTCTTATGAAGAAATTCAGATTCTTTCACCTCCCACAACCATGTCTTGCTCATTAAGGGGGACTTCTGTGAAAGCCCTACACAACCTCATAGTTGGGACTACTTTCATTCCAGCGGAAACCCTTTTAGGGCGATATGCCGCTAGTCCCGGCCGACAAACTTTTTAGAAGTCCATCCGGACTCATCTTTGAGTTTTGTGGGATTGTTAAGGTAGTGCCATTGAAAATTAACAGAACCGAAGTTTCTTATACTTTCTCATCTATGCCATCCTTGATTTTGATCTTCTCATAGGGCACCCTCTTGAAAATCTCATATATATATATATATATAAAGAAGGGAGCCCCGATGAAAAGTTTGAAAGTTTTGCTTCTGCCAGCCATAGCACTTGCTCGAAAACCTAAAGGCAAAGCAAAACTACTTGTTCGAGCATGTGAATCCTTCTCCTGCGCCCATGCTCGAACAAGATGCATGTCCCTCTGGCCATCAAGAACATTGTTCTTGATAATGGTCAAGGTTAAGTGATCATCCTCCATGATATATCTTTTGAGAATGAAAACTTCCGTGCCACGGACATGCCCAAAGCAACAACTCTAGAGCCAAGAAGGAGCCCGCTAACAAGCATGGTTTTGAGGTCCCTCACATTTATACTCAAGGTCTCCAGAGTTTGTTTCACTTTGGACCACTTGCTTCTACGAGGATCTCGCAACCATCTCTTGATTCTAGTTGTTCAACTTTTTGAGAGAATGGTTGTGAATGCTTATGTTTGTCATGAACATTGCAAATCCCGTGTTAGTACGATGGTGAGTACCTTGCATCTTGAATTTTAATACCTATGACTGGTGGTAAAGCTGGGAACTACACCACCATTGATTGCTGCAAGAAGAAGTTCCCACGGTCAAGCTTAAGACCATAACTTAAGCACTGCCGGGAGATACCCCGGATTATCCTTAAAAAATATATATTTTTTTTTATTATTATTACTATTGTTATTTTCAAAATATATATATATCTTCTTTGAATGGTGAGGGCATGTTATCAAGTTAGTATGCACCTTCGGGTATGTTGCTAACCATTCCAGGAAAGATTAAGAAGAACTCAGGTCATATGATGCTTGACGACATGGAACGACATCAACTACAAAATCTTGATGCACTCCTAGGTAATGGAACACACTCATAAGAAGGCCCTAACTCTGCACTTGACTTTTATGCAAAAGTCCAGGTGTGAGGGAGGACGGTGAGAAACCCAAGTTCCATGCACACCAAAGGGTCATTCAAAAAATGATGATGAAGATGTGAGCCTCGCCTTGCAAAAAAGAAAGAAAGAAGAGAGAGTTAATATATATATATTTAAAAATAGAAAGAGAGATGATATATAAAAAAAGAGAAGAAAGAAATGAATGAAAGAAAAAAAAGAGAGATGAGGGGGACTAAAAAAAAGAAAGAGAACTAAAAAAAGATTGGGAGTCACCCTCTTTTGAACCTTTGCTAGTATCATCAAATCCCATGGCCCATGCTCATTGATGTGTGTGTGGCCTGGCTTCGGAGATCACCTGAGCAGAACCATCATGCTAGCTGCAACAACAACTTCAACGCCTCATACATATATGTTGCCGGTACATATACTCAGGTATGCAAAGGTAAATAAATGTTCACCAACTTCTTATAATTGTCTTCATTTGATCATACAAATTCATGCTTCCTTTGCTTATGTTATAAACTCTGGTTTGGGTGTAGTATTATAAGGTACATCCATAGGTCTTTTTTTAAATTGAGCATGGTGCTTAGGTTAAAATGGCCTTCTTTGATCAAAATTTGACATGGTGTTGAAATTTGATCAATGAACTTTGTGTTGTTGACATAATCAATGAAAGTAATCTGATATGGAGATAAACCAAGGCATATCTTTCTCTGCATCTTTATCTTGGCCTTGTTTATAAAAAGTTGAGTGAACAAGTTTTCAATAAAACTAATAAAGAAATAATAATAAAATCTTTCTTGCTCTCTGGTTTTAAAGCCAATAGAGTCCTTGCTTGTTGTTGTTGCTCTTGTTTTGTTTTCTTTTTATCAAAATAAAGCAGGTACAAGAATAAGTGTGGAAGAGATCTCTCTAGCATACCTAACAAACCTTCAAGATCTCCCCTGCACGTTGCACAACACCGAGTGACTCATCACGCAACAAGGACAAGACACATGACTTCTATAAACCTCCTTCATCTTCAACGGTGGTTTGTGCAACACCTCTCTCACTCCTTTGACCAACCATGACTCCATGCATATCTTGGATCACACCTCGTTTAAAGATTCTAAAAAAACACAACAAAGGGGAGTCATGGTCGCAATATTCCTTTTAGTTAGAAGCTTGCATGAGTTGTTCCTCCTACATTTGTCGTGTATGCGAGTCACTAATATGCAGGAGTTACCAATAAACGACTTGCTACATGACGACATGCTACTAAAAGTGATGGACTCCAACCCACGCCTTGGTAGTCACCTGAGATGGAAACCAAGCCACCACACCGACAACTCTGATGCTTCATCCATACATGCTGTTGGTACACACATTCAGGTATGTCAAGGTAATGTTGACCAACTCATGCACTCATATTTGTCTTCATGAAAATATAATATCATGCTGTTCCTCTGTTCATGCCATATGCTCTGAGTTTGGGTGTATTCACATGAGTACACTTGTGGTACATCCATAGGCTTTTTAATTTAAGCATGGTGCTTAGGTTAAACTAGCCTTCTTTAATCAAAATTGTGACATGGCGTTGCATTTTGATTAATGAACTTTGAGTTGTTATCATAAATAATGGAAGAAATTCATGTTGGAGATGAAGCAAGGCACGCCTTTCTTTGCTCTCTTATCCTAGCCTTGTTTGAGTTTGAATAGATTGGCTGAGCAAACTTCTGACTAGGTTCCTTTGTTCAAAAATCTGTCTCCATTGAATGACTCTTGGTTATCCTGTCATATTTCCTTTCTCTATGCTAGTAAGTTTCGGTTTGGAAGTGTTGGTCTTACATCTTTCTAACTAAGCACGGTATTTAGTTTGAAGCTTAGATGTGAGATCATACCTCTATAGGATTTTTAATGTAAGCATGGTGCTTAGATTATTAAGCCTACCTTGACAAATTAGACGTGGTGTCTAGTTTGATCTTGGAACTAAAACTGCTAGTATAGATTTTGGTTAATCTTATGGATTAACCCCTTGCAGAAATTTATCAACTCCATGAGGGTAAGTCTTTAGATGACAGTAGAGACAAGTATTTCTTAGGTGAACCTTGAAAAGAAAAAAAATAATGATAAATAAAATCTTGAAGAAAAAGAGTAATTTATCTTTCAACCCCAAGTTTTGTTGTCTTGTTATCTCAATACCACCATAAAAACAAGCTTGTGGGGAGCTTCCTAGCACGCTCAAGAGAGGCCACGAACTGCACATTAAGCTGAGGCACCACCAATTAGCAGCACCCCCAGGTGAAACACATTGGTAAGTCAAAAGCAAGCTTGGAGGAGGGCTCCCACAAAGGTAACTTGTATCTCACATTTCTTTTTAAAATTCTCCAACTTAAAAAAGGTGAGATATGTTCTCCTCTCTCATATGTGTTAAGGTGTGTTAGTTTCTACCCTTGTTGAAATGATGAACAGTTGCTCTGTCCTATGTTTCACCTGTACCCATTTTATAATCGAGCTTTCTCTATGGTTTGGGTTTATCAGCTAAAAATGTCTCATCCTAAAAACTTGGACTAATGGGTTGCACATGCTTAATCTTGTCTAAGTTATTGCCTGATATGATATGGTGACATGGGCTGTGCTATGACTTTGTTCTGAGCGAAACTTGACATCCGGACTTTTATTTTCGAAAACTTTCAAAAACAAAAGTTCCTCAATGATTATGAAATACCTACCAAGGCCATATGACATGTTTCAATTATGCAAACCCTTTAGTCATATGCTGCTTGTGGAACATTGAGTTAGGTCAAATTGTTGTGCCCTAAGTGAGATTATGGTCATGCACCCATGATTGAGATTCACATGCACCCACCAGATAATGCCAACTCTCACCCCGAGAGTTGCGCACAACATGCACCCATCCATCCACCAAAAATATGCCAACTCTTACCCTGAGAGTTGCGCACTCTTTAACCAAATAAAAATGCCGACTCTTACCTTGTGAGCCGCGCATTTGTTATCCACCAAATTAAAATGCCGACTTTTACCCTGAGAAGCCGCGCATTCATTTTTCACCATATAATTACTCCTTGCATTCCATCATGACATCTCTCCAGCCAAAGTTCTTCAAATACTAACAAGAGATATGGGTTATGCTTAAAAAAAACATTCCAAGGGGCATGCAATAAACAAATGGAAAAAAGTTCCAAGTACCCGTTCAAAAAAATAGAAGAAGAAAAATAATAATAATATGGATATATGATCTTATAGCCCATATCCCTCAAAAAAGTTTCATTCCATCCAATAAAGGAGAAATTCATGATGCATGGAGTGTCAAAATATTTAGAAATTAGGATTCCACCATCTTCATACTCCACACACTGGCACATCTCAATCAAAGTATATGACTTGTATCTCCTTGTGGTTCGGTTTTTGACTTAACAATATATGTGATGCAAGTATGCCCACCTTTATACCTGCCCAAAACTCCACTCACAAGCCTTAGTGGTAGGATATGAAAGGCAACATTACAATGCCTTTGGTGAGGTATTCATACACTTTGAGCGATTGAGAGAATCATTTGAGGAACTTACATTTCTTTGCAAAAATTTTCAAAACCTCCGGAAAGATGGTTCATCTTGGGATGAATGATAAGCAATGTCTATGAACCTATCCAGTCTTGCAATCACCCAAGACTTGAGATGGCTAAAAGGCCCCATTTGTTTCAAGAAAATAGTAGGGTGGATAGCATGCTGATTTATTCAAATTACGGTGGAAAACTTTATTATAAACATGGTACATTTGAAATATGATCGACATTGTAGCAACTCCTGATCAACAACCATACTTAGCTATTTGCTCGGGACGAGCAAAGGTTAAGCTTGGGGGTCTTGTTGGCGGTCCTTATAGATCATTTTTAACCGCCAACTTATGCCTAAAGGGAGAGAAACTATCATTTCTAGCATAAGATGAGAATCCATAAGTTTCTCATGAGAGAACAAAAGCTCATCATGATTTTCTTGTAAAATCTCATTCTTGTTAGTGAGCCTTTCCAACTTGTTCTTGAGCATATAATTCTCATCTTCTAATTGAGCAACACAAGATAGAGAGTTAGTGTCATTTGTTTTCTCAATTGACAAGTTTTCATACCTTTGGACCAAACTAGCATGAGAGCACTTAAGCTTTTCATGCTCTTTGGTCAACTTCTCCAAGCACTTGATCTTTTTGATAAGAAACTCTTCTTGCTTGTGAAGTGCTTCTTCTTACTCTTGAATTTTGTTTATAAACTTGAGCACCATCAACTTGTCCTTCTTGCTTAACCGAGCAAGGTGTTGATTAATCTCTTCATCACTCTCAACTTCACTCTCACTCCCACTTGAGCTCTCACTCTCACTTGCCACATTCTTTTCTTTCTTTGCCATGACGCTCATATGAGAAGTGGCATAGAGAGTTGAGTATCTCATTGAGGTGGATTCATCATTTGGCCTCCACCGATCACAAGCTTCTTCTTCCTTCAAAATGTTAGTTTCACAAGAACTAAAGGAAGTAGAAGTACTACATGTAAAAGCATTATTCTCACCAACTCTTGCATTGCTTTCCAACAAGTCATATGTTGGTAAGGAAGTGGATGTGGCATAATCACTCGGGCTGTTTGAGAGAATCACTTGAGGCTCATTGTTTCTTGATGAAGTAGAGCACTCCTCAAGTGGTTCCTCCGATGAGATCAATTTCTCATCACATTTGGACTTGCCATATCTTTCCTTGAGCGTGGTCCAAATGACATGAGCATCATCAAGTGGCTCACCATCTTCAAATATGACAGCATCTAATACATCTTCACTCAAAGCACTAAATAAGACATTAGTAGCTTGAGCGTTGTATTGTAAGCATTTCACTTCCTCTCTAGATAGATAGTCCAAATCATCACTAGGAGGTAAAATGCTCACATCTACAATCTGCTCTATTTGATGACCCATGGCCCTAAAAACAGCAAGCACAGCAGCAGACCAAGATGTATAATTAGAGCCATCCGAAAGTAAAAGATCTAGAGATACCTCCTCACGAGTCGACATCTTCTCTCAAGGCGGTTAAACCCAAATCTGAGAGTCCAGTCTCTGATACCACTTGTAAGGACCTTGATGTCGGCCTAGAGGGGGGTGAATAGGCCTGTAAAAACTCAACTCGATACGAGATCAGAACTGAGGGCGGCACTGCCGCACTCCAAATAATCCTCCACTACAGACCAAACTTGGTGAGGATGTTCTGGAGGTGTCTAATAGCAATCCTGCAAAATTTCAGCTCAAACCGAAATAAAAACGCACTGCGGCACTGCCTCCCTATGAGGGCGGCACTGCCTCACCTACGAAACAGAGAATCTTACAGAGCATAATATATGGATATAAAGAGCTCAATAAGTAGAATCTTATCCTCCAGTAGCAACACCGTTCACAGTTCGAAGACTGGAAACCACAACTTGAGCTCACGAGAACGGATCCAGCAACCCTAGCACAAACTCAACAACACAAGTAAGTGGACAGTACACAAGGATTTAACCCGTGGTTCAGCTCGCCACCCAGGCTTGCCTACGTCCATGTTGTTGAGGTATGCCACTAAGGCTCGGGCTTGCCTCCAAGGCTTGCCTCTCCCTCGTTCTCAAGTCAAGAGAGTGAACTCTTGAAGTGAGGGGTGATTTCTTAGCTGCAAGAGAGTCTTACAAAGCTCCCTAGGCTGTCACAAAGAGTTGGCAAGCTTTAGGGCGACGCCTAGCCGGCTAGGAGCAAAGCTCCAAGGGTATGGAACTCAAGAACGCCGACCAAACGTGAACCAAGTGCTCTCTAACTTTGGGAAGCAGTAGATCTGACCTCCAGTCGAAGTTTGCTACCTTTTCTCTTAAGTTTTGCTGGTTGGAATGGTGGATCCACTTGAGAGGAGAGGAGCAACAATGGAGGAGAGAGGGAGACTTCTTTTTCTGTTCTAAATCGGGCGTGTGGCGTGGGAAAGAAGAAGTGACCGTTGGGAGCAACAAAAGTAGTATTTATACTCTGTCAACCAGCGGTCGGACAAAGTGCGGCACTGCCACCCTTTAAGTGCGGCACTGCCGCATTAGCAATATCCAGAAGAAAGAGATGGGTCAGGACTTGCTGGAATTGTCAGAGTGTAGGGATGGTATTTCGAGAATATGAGCACTTGGTTCAGCACTTGGATAGGTGTCCTTTAGAAACCCTCTTGATAGTACGGCATACCTATACTCAAGATAAAGAGAATGAAACCGATTTAACCACTTGAGTCTTCAATGTCTTCATATGCCATTTCTTCTCAATATCACTTCATAAGGGGTTGCAATCATCCTTGTCTCATCTCTTCGAGCAAGCACACCTAGAGCATGTGACTTGAACCATTTCAACATATGTGAGTTCGATTCATGGCTTCAAGTCACTTCTACTAATGATTTGATCCTCAACACAATATGACTCCTCTTAACTTGATTAGTTCTTCGACTCAATGTAAGTACTCTCTTCTTCACCTTAGCCATGGTACCTCGGTCTAAGCCATTGCTTACCCTTCACCTTCGCTTAGTCCCTCGAAGCCCTTTCCTTGCTATCTTTACCTTATCAAGCCATACTCGAGTCACATCATATTAAGCATCCATTGAAAATCATTTCTTTAATATTGTGATCCTTACTTGAATATCTTCTAGATATGAATGTTGAGATCAATCAAGCTTCACATAGAGTGATATATATGAATCAACATCAAAGTAGTCAAGCCAATTCACGATTCCTTATATCCTCTTCATTTTGACTTGACTTTCCAAACACTTGCTTCAATCCTTGATCAAAGCTCGTCCATTACCAAACCCTTCTTGTTCATGAAAAGCAAGCTATTATTGAGACCAATCCAAAACCATCAACTCATATCTCATTTCCATTTGCCAAATATGCTTGCTTTATCATGATGCTATGATATCCCACCATATAAGCCATTTCATCAATTCCATTTGCATTGTTGTCTTTTGCTTGAACTATAATGTCCTCATGATCTTCCAATACAACAATACACAATATTGGCTTTCATTGAACAATATGTGTAATACCATCAAGTTTGCCTTCTTGTTAAACCTTGGGCACACTTAGCAAACTTTGTTAGCCCTTTAATTGTGTTGTCATTCAATTCACCAAAACCCACTAAAGGGCTAGATGCACTTTCAATCTTCCCCTTTTTGGTCATTGATGACAACACAATTAAAGCTTACAAGAGATTGATAAATAAGATTTTGAATCCTATGATATAGTGAGTTCCCCCTAAATGTGTGCATTGAAAGGAATTCAAACTTTGACCTCAAATGCCAAATGCACATATTTACGGAAGAGTGTGGGAACTCTCCTATATCATAGCATCCGTGGGGTGTGTCACACCCATATTTTAAGAACAAAATAGGATGCTCAAATAACTCATATGTGCCCCAGGAATAGTCACACATATAATCCGACAAATTATAAATAGTACCATCACAGTGTTTACAATCCGGATAGACATTTATTACATAGTCTCGAACAAATATAAATCAAATAGATAAATAATAACTAATATCGAAATGCTCGCGGAAGCTCCAACACAGGGACATGTCGACTGGGAGACACCAAGCCTAATATTCATTGCGATAGTCTCCACTCCAATCTTCATCTGTGGTGGTGAATTGCAAGGGTGAGCACATTTCGTACTCAGCAAGTACAACATGGGTTCATGAGGCTCAAAAGGCTAGACACTGTTTAACTGCATTTAGCTTTAATATTCATATTCATTTTAGCAGTTGAGTAGCATCAAGATCCCAAACCCATAATTAATCCAATGATCAATTATAATAAGGTTAATAAATAGCAAAGGCATTAACAACAATAATAAACATAGCATGAATGTAATAGTAACCATCTAGCTGTAAAAGTTCCAAGGCCGCTCGTGACCGTGAGCACGGCTATCATGATAGATTATTAAACTCTGCGCAGAGGTGTACACTTTACCTGTGAGTCATGATTTTCTAATGCATGAGTTCATGACGCCCACACACTAGCTAACCATATAAAACTATTTAAAAGTTTGTCTAACAAGTTAGGGCCGCAAGGTTTCAATGGCAGCCAGGTGTAGAATCCCCCCTTTTCAATATGGCACATTCCTTCACGGCTATACTCATAAGACTAGAAGCTGTACTACACCCAAGGTGGCAAACCCCTTTCGCGCCCTTTCAGGTAACCACTAACAAGCTAGAAAAGGTCTTCTAAACAGCTAAAGCCAGAGCCATATAGCCCTCACAGTTGTACGTATGTCCCGGATTAAACACTTACAGAAATCCTATGGAGAGAAACTAGAGCCAAACCATCCAATCCAAGGCTCTAGCCACCTTTTGAGCAGTAATAAAATCTTATTAAATGTTCATTGCATAATCCATTAATCATATCACAAGATCATTGGCATTAAATAAGCACTAGCAAAAGCTACCCAATGCACATCCCAATAGGTGAACAAGGAATCAGGAATTCAATAACTAAGTTATAATCTCTAAGGTTGTCAAGGTGGACACATTCATGTATGAATTATGATTATTGTGAATAGGACAATAAGGATAGTCCATGTTATACTTGCCTTGATCCGAGTATCCCTGCTGGTCCTGCTCGTAGAAGTATTCTTGATCACCCACGAACTGCTCACATTCTACTCACACGATCATCATATCACCACACAAGCATCGGGCAATCATACACGAAGTAAACAAAGGAAAAATAATTAGAAAAGTACACCAACCAAATAAAAACAGTTTGAAAATGATATAAAACTATTCTACTCGTTCCAACGATCACATCGATATAAAGATCGTGAAAGACGGAGTTGAAACGTAAAAGATATGATTTTCCGAAGATTTACTATAGAAAAATAATTAATATAATAGTAACTCGAAATTTTAAAGGTGCCAAATCTACTGTACGGTGGCACAAACACGTAGAGTTCGAAAATACAAATCTAACGCAATTTGAATCAACTCAAACGGATTTAAAATGAGCAAATTATGAACAAATGAAATCGGGTGGCAAATCTGAAAATATTTTGAAAACGTATTTGAACTACAGCCGAAGAAATACGCTTTCCAGAACAGAAAACAGAGACCCGACTGGCGCTTTGGGACGGCGGGCTGAAAACGAAAAACATCAGGGTCTCTTTAACAAAATTGCCGGTGAAAGGGTATCCACGAATCTGGGCCATCGGATCTTATTTGCACGGCCTCGATTAGAACCAGGGAGGGAAGGAGAGGGGTGCTGGCCTGAGAAGATGACCAGCACGGTGGCTCCATGGCCGGCGTCGAGCTGTGCTCGCCGGAGAAAATGAAAACCTGCCCTAGGATGCACTGATTCGCATGGGATAAGGACCAAACGAAAGAGGAGAGGTAGGGGATTTCACCTAGGACCACAGGAAGACCGATAATGGCTCGGTGGCTGATCCCAGCAGCAGATGGCGGATGGCAATTCCCTGCGTTCGTCGGCAGAGATCAGGGGACCAACATAGAGTATATGGGTGAGGGAAAAAGGTTCGGGGACTCCTGAATTGCGTCTGGGAGGGATCGATTGGCGGTGCTCACCTTCTAGAACCCGAGTTCGACGGTGGTGGCTCTATTCGCGGCGGCAAATCCTTTTGCGCGGCGAGGGCTTGCTCTGGCGGCGCTGGGCGTTTAGATGGAAAGGAGAGAGGCCGCGGGGGTGCTAGATTCTTTATAGGGAGAACGTGCGGCGCAAAACTGAATTCCGATGCGAATTCGACGATCGAACGGAGCGGCCAGCTAGTCCCGTTCGTGACGCAGGGGAACTGCTCGCTGGGCTCGACCCAAAACGGCAGGGAGCAGGCCGTCTCAGCTAACGGAGGGGGCAGAAGGCTGACTTGCCAACTGGCTGCAGGTTGATGTGGCCCAACAGCAAAGGGATCGACAGGGGGAAATTGGGCCTCACGGCCAAGAACAGAGAGGGCAGGGAAGAACAGGCCTTTTGCCAAGCAGAAAGAAGGGGCTCTCGGCCAGCACAAAAGAAAAAGGATTTTTCCTATTTCTAATCTCCAACTAAAAGAAAAAAAAACTCCTAATTGAAAATCTCAGAGAACATTTTATATATTTTTCTTTTTACTTCCTAAAGCTCTCGCCAAAATATATATATATATATATATATATATATATATATATATATATATATATATATATATATATATATATATATATATATATATATATATATATATATAAAAGAAACAGCAAAGCCAAATTTAAAACCATGCAAACAAAAACCATGCACGGCAGCATGTATGCACAAAACATATATTTCAAGTTTTCATAATCTATTTCCATTAAAAAAATAATTGTTATTTCCCTTACATCTTAAAACATAAGTAAATAAATATATATAAGAGCTTAATAATATTATCAAAATTCTAGATTTTAATTTTACTCCAAAATTAGGGTGTTACAGGGTGCAAGGTGTCAACATGATAAACGTGATGCTTATGCCAGTTCATGCACACAAAAGTTTGCTGGTCCAGCAGACGGCGGCACTGCCGCACTTGCTAGCACAGCACAGGTCAAGTCAAGCACCACTCAAGGCAAGAGTGTCACACACTAGCACAAACAGTCCTTATCCATAGCATCAATTTAAACTATCCTTGCACACACCAAACAAATTTGAAAAATCTTATATGCCTCTCCTTTACCCCTCTAAAACCACGTATCAATCTCTCCTCACACTTTCTCCCAATATTTCTCCCCCTTTGGCATTAATCTCCAAAAAGGATCTCTCCGCCAATAGAAAGAAATGATGGTAGACAAATGAGAACAAGAGGTAGGTAAAAGTTTAGCATATAGGATCTTTCTCTAAAGTTTTCTACCAATCAAAGTATGCAATCATTTAAGTCAAGATTCTTGAGAGGTTAGTATATTTGGCTCATACTTCACATAGATGACATTTTTGAGATTAACTCATGCCATCATCACAAGAAGTATCAAACAAATATTTAAAGAACTCTCTTATCATTATCACAAGAACAAACTCATGATGTGACTCAAAGTATTGCATACACATGCACACACTAGCATGTAAGGGCCTAGATGCACAAAGATAGTACAAGAGTTCATGGAATGATGTACCTTTGTTCTAAGCCTCACATTCTCCACCATGATAATGAATTTTGAATTTAGTGCTTTGATGGGTGTAGTGCTTTATGCAAGAATGATTCCATCTATGCTCATCTTTCTTCTTCATCATTATCTTCAAGGAGATATCACAAACTTGTGCTTGATCTCAATTGAAAGTCTATGGCTAGCTCTTGTTGCCATTTTGAGATACCACTTGAAGTCATACTTCATACACCAAAGTTAAGATTGTCCACCAATACTAATTGAAATATGATCTTCAAAGTCTTGACACCAATTAAAATATAATTCTGAGATCTTTGAGCCATGGGTGTAGGACCTCCCCCTAAATATGTGAATAGGGGTTTGAATTCCCAATTTTGGCTTAACATGCCAAGATCCACATTTTAGTGAAGTATGGGGACTCCCCCTACATCCATGCCTGCTGTGGAGTGCTGCATAAGGTGTCATAATGAATGTAAGTGATGCATATGACAGATTAGGCAGAGCAACAGGTTGCTGTAGCAGCAGGGTGTGGCAATGCCGCACTCACTTCCACAGTCCAATCGAGATGATCTTCACAGGTTGATGTCAAGTGCAGTGTATACTTGTATCTCATAGTGTCACCTGTACTTTCATGGGCAAGCGAGCATCAAATAGCACAAGCTAGAGTTTCACAACTAGTGACCATTTTGGATATGGAAGGCATATAGATCACTAATTGCAAAACCTCATAACATAGACTAAATTCCCCCTTTTTGGTAGTGCATACATATGTATATTTAAAAGGTAAGAACATATGCACTTTTGGCCAATTAAGTCCAAACAAGAGAACTTAAGCTATATTATGGAGAGTAGCTACTCAAGAGATAGAATTGCAACCCAAATGAAATATGAGATTTAACATTACCAATTTGGATTGAGTTAATGTAGCATACTCATGAGAAACTCATTCTCACCAAGAGACTATACAAATTCACACCACCAAGGTAGAGAGATCACCACATATATTTTCATGATCATGATAAGGGATATTTCAATTATTTGGATAGCCATAGTTCTCATTTGATGAAATGTGGTGAAATTGAGCTCTTGTGATCATCCAAGTTTCATATTAGCCTCCTAGTTCTTTCTTTTACCTAAAGCAACTCACATAGAGAACAAAAGGTAAAATTCATAAAATTTGTAAATTGTGAACTAGGAGTTACCACTTTTTGTTGATAGGGTCTTGGGTGATCAATGATTTTAATCCATGTGCACATGATGAGCTCTAGAGAGGAGAAATAGCAATGAAAGTCCAGTTCTTCAATTAGTTTCTCCAACTCATTTTAATCCGGTTCCACTAATAAAGGATTGGGGCATTCAATATTAAACTGGGAGCACTTGATTTATAAAGATCAAGACCTCCTAGAATAACTGAGAACCACCTAGAAAATCCAAAGGAACCATTCAACCTCTTTTGGTGTTCTCCTTTCTCCTAAGTGTGAGACTACTCAACATGAACTTGAAAGCAGTCATTAGTCCCACAAGACAAGCTGAACTCCCCCTTATTCATCTTCATGCTCCTTCTATGCAGCAATATGGAACCAAATGAGAGACTGTACAAGAGAAATATAGATAGACATCTTGAAAAACAGTTTTAACAAGTGAGAGGACTTAGATCATGAGCTTGAAAACTGGGCTGGGCAGTGCTGTCCCAGGCAGTGCGGCACTGCCGCACCCTGTTGCTTTGCAAGCTCATGGCCTAATTCTTCTCACTTATTAATTAACTCTGCTCCCAAACTGTCTTCTATCCTTTGTGTAGTCTCAGAAGCATGGTTCAACAATGAAAAGCTTGTTTCCATGCCATGATTTTGAATAGGACACCACAAATCCATAACATTTGAACCAACACTACATAGATCAAGAATAATTGGGGTTTCATCTTACTTCTTCCTTTTACTTCCATCACCAACTTGAGAGCCAACTGAATCTTGTTGTTTCAATGCAATCCAATTCCATTCAGTGAGTTTTCAGATTCTATCCTCCTCAGAGAAAAATTCATATCTCCCAGCCTGCAAGCCCAATATGCATGAAATTTGGTAGACATGTTCATCTATGAGTCCTCTAGCTTCTAGCAAGATTTCAGGTCATTTGGACTCCGTTTGGTCAGTCAAATCATTTTTCTACCAAAACTGCTCAAGTCTGAAACTGCATAGCTGAAACTGACAGAATTCAACTCAAACTGATTTTTTTTGAACCAATCATCATGCCAACTGTACAGCAACAAGTTCTATATGTGTATATCATGCTCACCAAGTTTCAACCCAATTAATCAACATTTGAATATCCAAATCCATGGTTGAAGGCAGCTAACTCAGAATTTCAATTTTCTGGACAGATTTGATAGTTTTCAGTTCTTCTCTTCTTATTGTCCAATCTTAAGGTGAATTTGGCTGAGAATAATCACAAGATGTTGTTTCCATTCATGCCTCTTATCAATTCTTGCATTCTTGTGAATTCTTTCATTATAGATTATCCAATTCAACTTCAAACTTAATTGCATTCAAATCTGATTTCTTTGCCTTTCTAGCAACCACATCTTGCTTTACGTGAAGAGCAACCAATAAGCTGGATTTAGTTTGACAAGTGCAGCCCCTTCTTATGATTTTCTATGAAAACTCAAAAGCAAGAGGCATTAGTAACACAAGCACTAGTTTCTCATTTTGTAACCCTTTATGTGTGGAAGACAAGTCGGTCACCAAAATGAATAAACCTCATAATATGAACTAAATCTCCCTTAATGTCTCATTCACACACTTTTGAGTGGAATGGAAATGTGAGTGCGCATGGTTGGTCAGTTAAGTCCAAAGGGTAGATTTAAGCCATATTATGGTGAGTGGCTAACATAGATAAATCAATTCCAAATTACTAGAGACAATACATCACATGGTTTTGAATTGATGATCTTCACATGATACAACACTCCATTTGAGAAAGACATTCTCATTTAGTGAGACTGCATAAATCACTTAGAGAAGGAGTTAGTCTCACAACTCTAGCCATAGAGTAAATTCCTATTTGATAAGTGCTCTAAGTATTTGAATTTCTCACATAGCACTTTATTCAACTAAGAACTTAGGATTTCACTCTATGTCTAGGTCATGGAAACCAAAGGATAATCAAATTGAACTATGCCAAGAGATACTCACAACCATTAGAACATGTAAATGGTCATAAGATAAGAATGTGAATGTGGCAATCTACCATATGAGAGAGTTCCATCAAGTAGAGGCTTCTTGAATTGTGAATAATAAGTCTCTCTACTTTACTTGAGCTTGATTCTTCATTCTTGGCACTTGTGTCCTCCAATGTGAGCCAAGTTTTCAATTCCTTCAAACCAACTCATAATATGCATAGATGAGCATAAACTTCTTCATTTGAAATTCTTGGTTTGAAGTCCACAAAAAAAGCTCAAGCCCACTATGTTGCTTGGTGTGGATGGTCAATTCAATTCCAATCATACTCTTCCTTTATGACCAGCAACTAATGGATATCCTCAAGTGCTTTCTTTCCCTGAGTGGCTACACAAGACACAAAGGAGTAAAATTTGAAAGTGTTTTGCACTTGAGATTTAGTTGTTACCACCATTATTGAATGCAATGGATGAGGTGGTGTCTTCATCATCATCTTGCTCATATATAAGCTGTAGGTTCTGCCCTTGCAGTGAAGTAGAATCAGCTGCTGCTCAGGTAGGAGGGGCGGCACTACCGCCCTTAGGTGCGGCACTGCCGCCCTGCTGATTTCCTGCAGGGTGTGCTGCACTTCTTCATGGAGTACGTCAGCGGAAATTGGTTCAGCAGCAACTTGAGAATCCTCCTCTTATATGACTTGGATTTCTTGTGGTCTAATAACATCAATAGCCATTTTCTTGAATGCCTTGCAAGGTGGTTTCTTATTTCCTACAACATGATGAAGATCTTGCTCTACTAGAGAGCCATTAAAAGCATCATATGGTAAATGGTTCATGTAAACTTAAGGTACTCTAGCAACTTCTAATAATTCACAAACATAAATATTTGTGAACTACTAGTGACTTTCCAAGTCAAGTGTCTAGCTAGCAAGGGTTAGATACTAGTTACCGAGGTGAGTATGAAGTTAGAAAGATATCCATCAATTTGTCCTTGGGTCAATCTTCAGAGAATAGTTAATATGAATAAGATTGATAGCTTGAGATGAAATTTTTAATAAGCTTGCTCAAGCACCCCAAAGCTTCATACCACCTTCAAGTACCTACAACACTCATTTAGGCACAATTTGGTACCCATACTATGATGGGTCCATCAAGGTTAGTCACAATAGACTTAGGTACCCAAACTATAATGCCATTTGATGTCCCTTCTCATTGCATTCATAACACTTCCTCTAGCTTCTACTTGTATTCTTCTTTGGAAGTGCGTCTTGGTCATCAACATTGTTGGAACACATAGAGGCAGTGTGTCCCATGTTGGAGAACTTGACATGAGCCATTTTCTTCTTCTCTTGGATCTTGCTCATGCCCTTCTCTTCTTTCTTCAAGATGCAATCTCTCACATCGTGACCCTCTTTCTTGCACTTGAAGCAAGTGATGAGAGTCTTCTTTGGTTAATGTTGCACTTTGTTGACCTTGGAAGCTTTCCTGTTCTGTTCAGGTGCGGCACTGCCTCACTTGGGAGCGGCACTGCCGCCCCTTAGAATTTCTGCATTCTGGGCAGATCCAACTTGCTTCTTGACTTTGCCACTGCTGGACTTGTGACCTTGCTTATGGGGTTTGGTGTATGCATCGATTGTTCCCTTCTCAAGCTTCTTCACCATGTCTTCACGGTTATCTTGAGAAGGTTGAGCATTACACTTTCCCTTCCAATGAATCAAGTCCCTTCTCACCCTTTCAACTTCTTCCTTGAGCTGTTCATTTTCTTTTGCAATGGAATCATCACAATTTTCTACAAGTACATGCTCAACGGAAGGTTGGCTTGCTTGAGAGCAACAATTGTTAGCACATGATAAAATAGATTGAACTTGTGTACATGTGCACTTGTGTGTGATAGTTTGGTATGATTTTACTGCTGTTACCACAAACTCATGAGTAATTTCTAGCATGAGATGAGAATCCATAAGTTTCTCATGAGAGCACAAAAGCTCATCATGATTTTCTTGTAAAATCTCATTCTTGTTAGTGAGCCTTTCCAACTTGTTCTTGAGCATATAATTCTCATCTTCTAATTGAGCAACACAAGATAGAGAGTTAGTGGCATTTGTTTTCTCAATTGACAAGTTTTCATACCTTTGGACCAAACTAACATGAGAGCACTTAAGCTTTTCATGCTCTTTGGTCAACTTCTCCAAGCACTTGATCTTTTTGATAAGAAACTCTTCTTGCTTGTGAAGTGCTTCTTCTTGCTCTTGAATTTTGTTTATAAACTTGAGCACCATCAACTTGTCCTTCTTGCTTAACCGAGCAAGGTGTTGATTAATCTCATCATCACTCTCAACTTCACTCTCACTCCCACTTGAGCTCTCACTCTCACTTGCCACATTCTTTTCTTTCTTTGCCATGAGGCTCATATGAGAAGAGGCATAGAGAGTTGAGCATCTCATCGAGGTGGATTCATCATTTGGCCTCCACCGATCACAAGCTTCTTCTTCCTTCAAAATGTTAGTTTCACAAGAACTAAAGGAAGTAGAAGTATTACATGTAAAAGCATTATTCTCACCAACCCTTGCATTGCTTTCCAACAAGTCATATGTTGGTGAGGAAGTGGATGTGGCATAATCACTCGGGCTGTTTGAGAGAATCACTTGAGGCTCATTGTTTCTTGATGAAGTAGAGCACTCCTCAAGTGGTTCCTCCGATGAGATCAATTTCTCATCACATTTGGACTTGCCATATCTTTCCTTGAGCGTGGTCCAAATGACATGAGCATCATCAAGTGGCTCACCATCTTCAAATATGACAGCATCTAATACATCTTCACTCAAAGCACTAAATAAGACATTAGTAGCTTGAGTGTTGTATTGTAAGCATTTCACTTCCTCTCTAGATAGATAGTCCAAATCATCACTAGGAGGTGAAATGCTCACATCTACAATTTGCTCTATTTGATGACCCATGGCCCTAAAAACAACAAGCACAGCAGCGGACCAAGATGTATAATTAGAGCCATCCGAAAGTAAAAGATCTAGAGATACCTCCTCACAAGTCGACATCTTCTCTCAAGACGGTTAAACCCAAATCTGAGAGTCCAGTCTCTGATACCACTTGTAAGGACCTTGATGTCGGCCTAGAGGGGGGTGAATAGGCCTGTAAAAATTCAACTCGATACGAGATCAGAACTGAGGGCGGCACTGCCGCAGTCCAAATAATCCTCCACTACAGACCAAACTTGGTGAGGATGTTTTGGAGGTGTCTAATAGCAATCCTGCAAAATTTCAGCTCAAACCGAAATAAAAACGCACTGCGGCATTGCCTCCCTACGAGGGCGGCACTGCCTCACCTACGAAACAGAGAATCTTACAGAGCATAACATATGGATATAAAGAGCTCAATAAATAGAATCTTATCCTCCAGTAGCAACACCGTTCACAGTTTGAAGACTGGAAACCACAACTTGAGCTCACGAGAACGGATCCAGCAACCCTAGCACAAACTCAACAACACAAGTAAGTGGACAGTACACAAGGATTTAACCCGTGGTTCAGCTCGCCACCCAGGCTTGCCTATGTCCATGTTGTTGAGGTATGCCACTAAGGCTTGGGCTTGCCTCCAAGGCTTGCCTCTCCCTCGTTCTCAAGTCAAGAGAGTGAACTCTTGAAGTGAGGGGTGATTTCTTAGCTGCAAGAGAGTCTTACAAAGCTCACTAGGCTGCCACAAAGAGTTGGCAAGCTTTAGGGCGACGCCTAGCCGGCTAGGAGCAAAGCTCCAAGGGTATGGAACTCAAGAACGCCGACCAAACGTAAATCAAGTGCTCTCTAACTTTGGGAAGCAGTAGATCTGACCTCCAATCAAAGTTTGCTGTCTTTTCTCTCAAGTTTTGCTGGTTGCAATGGTGGATCCACTTGAGAGGGGAGGAGCAACAATGGAGGAGAGAGGGAGACTTCTTTCTCTGTTCTAAATCGGGCGTGTGGCGTGGGGAAGAAGAAGTGACCGTTGGGAGCAACAAAACTAGTATTTATACTCTGTCATCCAGCGGTCGGACAAAGTGCGGCACTGCCACCCTTTAAGTGCGGCACTGCCGCATTAGCAATATCCAGAAGAAAGAGATGGGTCAGGACTTGCTGGAATTGTCAGAGTGTAAGGATGGTATTTCGAGAATATGAGCACTTGGTTCGGCACTTGGATAGGTGTCCTTTAGAAACCCTCTTGATAGTACGGCATACCTATACTCAAGATAAAGAGAATGAAACCGATTTAACCACTTGAGTCTTCAATGTCTTCATATGCCATTTCTTCTCAATATCACTTCATAAGGGGTTGCAATCATCCTTGTCTCATCTCTTCGAGCAAGCACACCTAGAGCATGTGACTTGAACCATTTTAACATATGTGAGTTCGATTCATGGCTTCAAGTCACTTCTACTAATGATTTGATCCTCAACACAATATGACTCCTCTTAACTTGATTAGTTCCTCGACTCAATGCAAGTACTCTCTTCTTCACCTTAGCCATGGTACCTTGGTCTAAGCCATTGCTTACCCTTCACCTTCGCTTAGTTCCTCGAAGCCCTTTCCTTGCTATCTTTACCTTATCAAGCCATACTTGAGTCACATCATATTAAGCATCCATTGAAAACCATTTCTTTAATATTGTGATCCTTACTTAAATATCTTCTAGATATGAATGTTGAGATCAATCAAGCTTCACATAGAGTGATATATGAATCAACATCAAAGTAGTCAAGCCAATTCACGATTCCTTATATCCTCTTCATTTTGACTTGACTTTCCAAACACTTGCTTCAATCCTTGATCAAAGCTCGTCCATTACCAAACCCTTCTTGTTCATGAAAAGCAAGCCATTATTGAGACCAATCCAAAACCATCAACTCATATCTCATTTCCATTTGCCAAATATGCTTGCTTTATCATGATGCTATGATATCCCACCATATAAGCCATTTCATCAATTCCATTTGCATTGTTGTCTTTTGCTTGAACTATAATGTCCTCATGATCTTCCAATACAACAATATACAATATTGGCTTTCATTGAACAATATGTTAATACCATCAAGTTTGCCTTCTTGTTAAACCTTGGGCACACTTAGCAAACTTTGTTAGCCCTTTAATTGTGTTGTCATTCAATTCACCAAAACCCACTAAAGGGCTAGATGCACTTTCAGATTAGCACAGAAAGAAGGTCTTCCAGCCAAAGCATGTTCCACAGAAAAGTAATAAATCAATCTGGGGGCAATCAAACAAGTATTCTTGTCAACCGATGACATTTGCTCTTAGGCAAAGCTTCGGTTCTTGCTTTGTGTTGAAGAATAATAGCAAGGGTGAAGTGGTTGCCAAGTATATTGGCAAAGAAAAGAATGTTTATCATAACACTTCCATTTGGGTTCCTAAGATTCTTGTGGCTCTAACATGCAAGGCCCCAAGAACATTTGGGGACCTAAGTCAAGGAACTAAACTTGTTTTGCAGGCATACTCCTCCGGTGGATCAAGTTGGGTGCTTGATAGTGGATGTACAAATCATATGACCGGAGAGAAGAGTATGTTCTCATCCTACACCCCCAAGGAAGATTCAAATGAGAATATTGTCTTTGGAGACAATTCCAAGGGAGGTGTGCTAGGTCTTGGTAAAGTTGCAATCACTCATGATCATTCAATTACTAATGATTTACATGTTGATTCGTTGAGTTACAACTTGTTGTCCGTATCACAATTGTATGAAATGGGCTACAATTGTCTCTTTACGGATAAGGGTGTGGAAGTCACTAGAAGGGAGGATTCCTCTATTGCTTTTATGGGTCAATTAAAGGGAAAGCTTTACTTAGTTGATTTCAACAAAGGTAAAGCCAACCTTGAGACTTGTTTAGTGGAAAATCTAGCATGGGCTGGTTATGGCACCGCCGTCTAGCACATGTTGAGATGAGGAACTTGGCCAAACCTCTAAAAGACAACTACATCCTTGGACTAACCGATGTTCATTTTGAGAAAGATAGGATTTGCAGCACTTGCCAAGTCGAAAAGCAAGTAGGTGTACCTCACCCACCAAAGAGTATCATGACCCCCATTCAACCATTAGAGTTGATTCATATAGATCTCTTCGGGCCAGTTGCCTACCTAAGCATTGGTGGTAACAAATATGGCTTAGTTATTATTGATGACTATTCCCGTTTCACTTGGGTATTCTTTGTCTATGATAAGTGTCAAATACAAGAGAAAGTGAAGATCTTCATTAGAAGCGCACAAAAGGAATTCGGTCTCCCCATCAAGAAAGTGAGAAGTGACAATGGGACCGAGTTCAAGAACACCCCCGTGGAAGAATTCCTTGATGAAGAGGGCATCAAGCATGAGTTTTCAACTCCTTACACCCCTCAACAAAATGGTGTAGTAGAGAGGAAGAATAGAACACTCATTGATATGGCAACAACAATGCTTGATGAGTATAAGACGCCGGGCATCTTTTGGTGTGACGCCGTCAACACCGCTTGTCATGCCATCAACCGCCTCTACCTACACAAGAAGTTAAAGAAGACCTCCTATGAGCTCCTAACCGGTAACAAACCCAAGGTGTCTTACTTTAGAGTATTTGGGTGTAAGTGTTTCATACTTAACAAGAAACTTAAAACCTCTAAGTTTGCACTTAAAGTTGATGAAGGTTTTCTACTTGGTTATGGATCAAATGAGCATGCTTACCGTGTCTTCAACAAAAACTCCGGTCAAGTTGAAGTAGCGGTAGATGTGACATTTGATGAATCTAATGACTCTCAAGTAGAGCAAGTTGACTCTAGTGTTGTAGATAAAGAGGATCCACCTTGTGAGGCCATCAAGCAATTGACAATTGGTGATATAAGGCCACAAGAAGTTCCTGCAGCCAAACAGGGGGAGCCTCAAGATGCTGCTGTACAAGACTCCACTGAAGCACTCTCTAGAGAAGAGCAGGGAACACCTGCCACAGGAAAGAAGGGCAGCAGTGCCACTCCTACACCAGCAGCCAGAACTGAGTCAGGCTTGGACCAAGGCTTACACCGTGCTCCAATATTTGAACTGGAAGACTGTGATGAGCCAAAAGATCAGCAAGAAAGTGTTGAGCATCCAAGGCTACATTAAACGATTCAACGGGATCATCTCGTTGATAATATCCTTGGGAGTCTTCGAAAGCGGGTAATGACTCGTTCTCATTTAGCAAATTTCTGTGAATATTATACATTTGTTTCCTCTTTGGAACCTCTTAAGGTAGAATATGCACTTGAAGACCTGGATTGGTGTTGGCAATGCAAGAAGAGCTCAACAACTTCACAAGAAACCAAGTGTGGACCTTGGTGAAGAGACCCAATACAAATGTGATTGGCACTAAGTGGGTCTTTCGCAACAAGCAAGATTAGAATGATGTGGTGACAAGGAACAAGGCAAGATTGGTTGCTCAAGGCTTCACTCAAGTAGAGGTATTGGACTTTGAGGAAACATTCGCACTGGTGGCTAGGAAGCAATTCGAATGCTTCTTGTCTATGCTGCCCATCATGACTTCAAGTTATATTAAATGGATGTCAAGAGTGTATTCCTTAATGGTCCAATCCAAGAACTTGTCTACGTTGAGCAACCACCGGGTTTTGAAGATCCCAAGTTCTCCAACCATGTCTACCAACTCCAAAATGCACTCTATGGACTTAAGCAAGCACCAAGAGCATGGTATGAATGCCTTAAGGACAAGGCTTTGAAATAGGCAAAGCCGATCCTACTCTCTTTACTCACAAGTTCAATAAAAATTTCTTTGTGTGCCAAATATATGTCGATGACATAATATTTGGTAGTACTAATCATTCTTTTTGTGAGGAGTTTAGTAGGACCATGACCAAGAGATTTGAGATGTCCATGATGGGTGAATTGAAGTTCTTTCTTGGTTTTCAAATCAAGTAATTGAAGGAAGGGACATTTATTTGCCAAAATGAAGTACACCCATGATATGCTCAAGAAGTTTGACATGGTGAAGGCCAAGCCTATCAAAACTCCCATGCCAACTAATGGACATCTTGATCTCAATGAACAAGGGAAGGCCGTTGATACAAAGGTATATCGTTCCATGATGGGCTCTCTACGTTACTTGTGTGCATCTAGGCCGGACATAATGCTTAGTGTGTGCATGTGTGCTAGATTTCAAGCTAATCCTAAGGAATGTCACTTAACCGCTGTTAAAAGAATCTTGAGATATTTAGTTCATACTCTAAATCTTGGCTTGTGGTATCCTAAGGGCTCTAAGTTCAATCTACTTAGGTATTTGAATTCCGATTACGCCAGTTGCAAAGTAGATAGAAAAATCATTTCGGGGACATGTCAATTCCTTGGACGGTCCCTAGTGTCTTGGAGCTCTAAAAAGCAAAATTATGTAGCCCTTTCCACCGCCGAAGCCGAGTATGTTGCAGTCGGTGCTTGTTGTGGTCAACTACTTTGGATGAGGCAAACCTTAAAAGATTTTAGATGTCACTTTACCAAAATCCCACTTTTGTGTGACAATGAAAGTGCCATAAAACTTGTAAACAACCCGATAAGTCACTCAAGAACAAAACACATAGACATCCGTCATCACTTTTTGAGAGGCCATGAAACCAAAGGAGATATCAAAATTCGCCATGTGAGCACCGAAAATCAACTAGCCGATATCTTCACTAAGCCTCTCGATGAGTCAAGATTTTGTGCTTTGAGGAATGAACTAAATATACTTGATTCTAGGAATCTGGCTTGACATGTAGCACACACTTGTTTGTCAACCTAACGACTTAGGAAAAGTTTTGAAAAGCTTCATAATGTCTTTTAAAACTATTTTCAAAAGGATTTTCAAGGTGTATGACCATTGTTTTTGTTGCTTATTGTTTCTGGTCACGATACCTTGAAAATAAGTATACACCTGTGGTAGAAATAGGGTCGAGAAAGCAGAACTACAGCAGCTCTGTTTGGGCAGGGCGGTAGTGCCGCCCATAGGATGTGGCAGTGCCGCACTCTGAAACCTGAACAGTTTCAGCCCAAATTTCTCTGAGATGTGGGGCTTGTCCTTCTCATCTATATCTAGCCGCCCCATCGTCTCTCTCTCTCTCTCTCTCTCTCTCTCTCTCTCTCTTTCCCCAGAACCGAGCCGCCCCCAACTCTCTCTCTCTCTCTCTCTCATGCCAAGTTAAGGGCGCTGGAGTTCCTCGCTGCTGTTTGCTGGAGTTTGTCCGGCATTGGTGCACCTAGGGCCAGCATCTCCTGCTCCTTCTCATGCTGGTCAAGGTGTGGAGGCGTGGACATTGCTCTTCTTACCTCCTCAATCTTCGGTTTGAATCAAAGTGAAATCTTAATCCTTCCCGATCTATGCAATGCGTGATTTTTAGTTATGGATTCGAGTTTCCAGGGGTAGTATTATGGATTTAGAGGGAGCCTCTCTGGCGAAATCGTGGAAGAAACCTGATTTGATTCGGGGAACCCTAGCCTGGGCGGCAGTGCCGCCCTATGCTGGAGCAAGTGTGCATGGCCAGGTTTCTCTGGATCGATTCAGTTTTACTCCAGGATTTTGGTTTTGAAAGTGCACCCCTCAGATCCAAAATATTACTCTCTGTCTCATTCATAAGTGAATTTCATGGCCCAATCTGTTGTTAAACTGTGATTTCTGAGATTGTGATGGAGTATAGGGGTTGTTGGATTGAAAAGTTATTAACTACTAAAATAAGATGCGCATGGTTCTGATGAACAGGGTGAGTGCAGCAGTGCCGTCTTGCCTGGCTATTGAGCCAGGAGCCCTGTTTTCTGTGCAATGCTCATTATGTTACAGTGGTTAAAATTTCTTTGCAGCAAGCTCTGTAGATCCAGTTTGCACAGTTTCTTATCAAAGTTTCATTAAATTGCATAGATGGAGCGTGGAGGTGGCAGTGGCAATCCACGTGGCTTGAAGAATCAGCTGTCAAAGCACCCGTCCAAGAGAGGTCGCAGAAGTGGAGGCAGCAGCGGTCCCAATGTTGTTGGAGATCAGGCTGCACATGAGCAGTATATAGCAGATGAGGAGAGACGCCAGCAGGAGGGATTCACTATCCCTTACAGAGGTTGTCCTAGTACTCCACATCATCTGAGTGAGTTTGATGACAGCTATATGAGAGACTCAGATGAGAATCCCCAGATGCGTCCTCCAATTGATACTACTCCACATTCAGTGTTTGATTATTCCAAATCTTGGACAGAGACTCAGCAGGTTAGAGCTGTTAACCTCTACACCACTCACAGTCATATGGGAATTGACTATAGGTTTTGGAGTGTCTTTCACTCCAACTTCTATAGGACAGCTATTCTTGGTGCTAGAAAGTCCAAGATTGTGACCATGTAGTATGTGGACTTTTAGAATATGAGGGACAAGAATGAGCCAGAGTTCAATGCTACTATCAGGCTATGTGACAGGTTTGATTTGACTGATCTGATGAGTTTCAGGTATGGATGGAACACAGAGGTACTTGCACAATTCCATGCCACTATCATAGTCAGAATACTGATGAGATTCATTGGATGACTGAAGGTAGGCACTACAGAGTTGATTTTATCACTTTCAGTCGTATTCTTTATTTTGGTGATGTGCACAGGCAATTTTCTGAGATTCATGATGAGCCTCGCTTTGATGTTGAGCAGATGAGGCCTCTACAGGGATCCTATGAAGGCTGATGGCAGGAGGAATGGTTTGCATACTGTGTACTATGTGATGAACAGCTTGATCAGAAACACTAACAACCCGAAGGATGGAGCAGCTTTAGATGTTAGTGGTTTTGCTAGAAATGTGCTTGTTCGCTTTCACGCTGGTGAAAGGTTCAATGTTCCTCGCTTTATGTGGCATGAGCTCTCTACTGCTTTGGATGATGGGAGAAGGGGCTTGCCTTATGCCCCCTATCTCATGTTTGTTATTGAGAGAGTTTCTGGTATTCGATATCCACATGACACTTCTCATCCAGTATACAGGATTGACAGGCCAAGGCCACATGTGGTAGAGAAGGGAAGTGGCAGTCATCAGGCACATACAGATATCCCAGAGTCTTCTCATGGTAGAGGAAGGCAAGGCAAGAAGAAGAACTTCATCAAGAAGTTGCTGAAGGCTATCTTTGCTACATGTACCTAGTCAGCAGCTACCGCTTATGGAGCCAGACTTCAGGCTAGGGAGGTTAGGCAGAAGGTTGGACTCCCAGATTTACCTCCTATTCAGCCTCCTCCTCCCTTCACCCTTGCCCCTTCAGGTTCAGATGATGATGACTCCGATGATGATGATGATAGAGGCCAATAGCAGTAGTATCAGCACTACCAACAGCACCAGTACCACCAGCATCAGTATGGACAGGCACCGCCTTATTAGCCTCAGTACAGTATGCCCGGTTGGCATGACACTCTTGCTTCCTATTAGCAGTGGGAGCAACATCAGAGACGGATTGGACATTCTACTCAGGGGGCAGGCACTTCAGGCACCACTCATTTCACATCCACTACTCACCGTCAGGGCAAGGCAGTTGTTTTAGATTCAGATGATGATGATGATGATGGCAGCCCTCATGGTGGTCTTCGTGGTGGTGCAGATCCAAGCTATGGTGGCGATGGTGGTGATGATACAGGTGTCGACTGGACCGATTCTCGGCTACAGGATTGAGCTCTCTTCTTCTCTCTTCTCTTTTTGGTATTTGATGCCAAAGGGGGAGAAATTAGAGGGGTCAATTCGTTTTCATCGTCTTGATGCAATTTTTACTTAGTTTTAGTTTAGTAGTGTGTGAGGTTAAGAGTTAAAACTATTTTTCATTATGGTTTGTAATAACTTAGCTTCCTACTTGACTCTATCTCTATCATATTTGGCTATATACTGTGTTTGTGTGATCTAGAATTCCATAGTTTGTATCTGTGTAGATCCTGTTAATGTGCAGGTGCTAGCAATGTTTGACTGTGATCTGACTGAAGAAGCCAGTGCGGCAGTGCCGCCCTGTGTTAACTCAGCCAAATCTTGTGTGTCTTGAACTGTCATTTGCATCACATTTATATGTTTGACACAGTGTGCAGCACCCCACAGAAGCTTTGACTGTAAAGAAATTCATCCTTTCTTCACTTGTATGTGGATGTTTGGCCTCTTATGCCAAATTGAAAATTCAAATTCCTTTTCACAACTTTTTGGGAGTTCTTTACATCCATAGTTTGTTCTTTACAGTTTATAATGATTATCTTTTGTAAACCCTAATTAGGTTGTCATCAATTACCAAAAAGGGAGAGATTGAAAGTGCAATCACACCCTATTGTGGGTTTTGGTAATGATGACCACAGAATTAGAGAACTAATGATTTCTATCGAGATATTGAATAGGGAATCCTAGTGAGAGGATGATATTTGTTTCAAAGAACTTGATGCTAAATTGCAACTGCGGTGTCCAACTCAAATGAAGGTTTAATTTCGTTTTACTTTTGAATTTGAGTTTAGGTATGCCGTACTATCAAGGAGTTTTTAGGGATGCCAGTCAAACTGTTGAATCAAGTGCTCATATCCCAGAAACAACATCCTTACATCTTGGCAATTCCAGCAAGTCCAAGCCCATCCTTTTCTGCTGGATATTGCCAGGGCGGCAATGCCGCCCTCCACCCGACCGTTGGTTGACAGTGTATAAGTACTACTTTTCTCACTCACAACGGATTCTTCTTCCACATTTCGACTCTCTGCGCTTTATAGACAGAAACAGACTGCTCTCTCTCCTCCATTGTTGACCTTGAGCTCAAAAGTGGATCTCCACATCCCACCATAGAAATTTGAGAAAAAGGGCAGCATCCTGCGAGTTGAGAGCAGATCTACTGATTCCCAAAGTTTGAGAGCACTTGGTTCACGTTTGATCGGCATTCTTAAGGCCTACTCCATGGAGCTTTGCTCCTAGCCGGTTAGGCGTTGCTCTTGAGCTTGCCAACTCTATTGTGGCAGCCTAGGGAGGTTTGTAACTCTCGTGCAGCTAAGAAATCACCCCTCTCTCTGAGAGTTCACTCTCTTGATTTGAGAAAGAGGAAAAGGGTAGCTTTTGTGGTGACCCTTGCCTTATTTGTGGTAAGCCTCAATAGCGTGGAGGTAGGCAGGCCTTAGTGGCGAGCTGAAGCACGGGATAAATTACCGTGTGCTGTTGTCTCTCTATTATTCTTGTGTTGTTGATTTGTTCTAGGGTTTGGCCCAATCTGGTGATTTGTGACTTCTCTGTGGTATCCAGTCTTCGAGCTGTGAACCTCGGCAAGATCTGAGAAATAGACTACTGACAGTATACACTTTCTATCCATATCTTGTTCATCCAGTTTGGTTTATTTTTCAGGGTGCGGCAGTGCCGCCCTAGCTACTGAGCTTGGTTCGAATTGAGTTTTTGCAGGCCTATTCACCTCTCCCTCTCTAGGCTTCTAGGGATCCTACAGTGTGGAGGTAGGGCGTGTAGCGTGTGGGTGCGCGGTGTGGGAGAGGAGGGGTCGCGAGGAGGCAGGTGTGTGGCTTACAGGGCGGGGCGTGTTACGTGCTCAGCAGTGCAGGATAGGGCATCCGAGCGGAAGCAACGCCGTTTCAGCAACATTCGAAATTCTTACTTCGGATTGCAATTGAACTATTAGATTAATTAATAACTACACTTATATCATATTAGATTTATACTTTTTTATGATGGTTTATCTAGATTTGAAACCCAACGCAAGGTCTCCAATTATTTTTTTATGGTTGGAAAGGCCTCTCAGCAGGGAAATAATAACGCACACCACACTACCACTACCACACGCGTGGTACTTTTGCATACTTGGACCCTGTGCACTTTTTTTTTTGAATAAAATAAAATACATAAATTTTGCGTTAGTATGTTTTTTTAGCATTTTAATGCTTAAATAATGCACCTTATAGAACAAAGAGATAATTGTAATGAAGATAAAATAATAATTTGGGCCTTGGGCCGACAAATCATGACGGAGGTACGATCCAGCAACGAATGTTTTGGACAACAAATCTAGTTTTCCAGACATATTGGCCTCGACCACACTTGGACTCCCCTCAGATGCACGAGAAACAATGAAAAAAAAATACATAAGTTGCGCTGGGCTCCCCTTTGTACGAACGCAGATGGGCCGCCCCCGGGTCCTGTGGGTACGTGAGTGCACGCGCGCGCTGGATTCGTCGGAGGTGCTGAATAATGCTGCTGAGTTTGTTTTCTAGGTACTTGCCTATTATAGCTGTCTGTAGCTTTCTATTGAGCTGTAGCTTTCTCTTCTGCTTATCCGTTTGCTATTGGGCTTATCTGCTGTCCTTCTTTTAATCGGTGCATGCATGGTGCGCTATAAAAAAGGAAGAGGCCACGCTTCCCCGCTAGTACCCTCGCTCGTGGTTCCAACATGCTCCTTTTCCAATCAGCCAAGGAATAAATTATCTGCCCATAAAAAATAAATTATCTGTACCAAAGGACATGTTTAGATGTCCAAGAGGTGTGGAACTATGGATAACTAAGGAGCAAATTCCCTGGTTGCCATTGAAATCTATAACTATCTCTTCATTGCCATCCTCAAGTTCACAAGTCAAGAGTGCTGCAGTGCTTACTCCAAAATAAGAGTTGCCTCTAGTGTGGGCTGCAGCCAGGCACTCATTACAGACCATGCAAATGAGTTGCTTGAACTACAAATTCAGATCTGGAAGTTTCCTCTTGCTTCTAGTGTGTGCAGCAGGACTTTGCTTTAGAGGGTCCTTGCTTCTAGTTGACATGGCTCTGATTTTCAGCAAGTAAGTGGACTTAGGGTCCATCCTGCGAACGTGTAGGCTATCTATCAAAATTATGCAAACACAAAGTCTAGCCGTGAGTACCCCTAAATGTGAAGAACTAAGAACAGCATAGGCAGCACTTACCCTGCAGGAAGCCAAGATGTGTCGGGGATTTGGCCCGGCGTTCCCATGCCTCCCTCTGCTGCTACCTTGTCTCCTCAATCCATATCCACACCAGAGCTCGTCGGGGTGGGCGGCTCGTCGGACTCGGAGGCGGGTCGGCGACGAGTCGGGTCGGTGCCGGTGGGGGCGCGTCTCGACGGGGTGCAGACAGGGAGGGGTGGGCGGCTCGTCGGGCTCGGAGGCGGCTCGCCGGCGTGTTGAGTCGGGGCGGCGCATCGGGTCTGGAGCGGCGGGGGCGCAGCGTCGGGTCTGGAGCTGCGGGGGCGCAGCGTCGAGTCGCGATCAGCAGCTCCAACGGGGCAGCACGGACGCGACTGAAGGGAGAGGGTGCATCGCGGACTGCGCGGGGTGGGCGGCTGGCCTGGAGGGGGAGCGTCACGGCGGGGAACGCGCCGCCGCACGGACGTTGCTGAAGGGGATCTAGGGTTCGTCAATTTGGTGGTCTGCTGGGCCAACTCCTGATTACATTAAAGGCAAGGGTAAAATCGGCACAACAATATACTACGTGAACGCTGCTAACACCGTTCCGTTCGTGAGTGGCAATGAAGGAAAAAAAAAATTATACATTTGAATGGCACTCAAGGCATCAGTACATGATCATGTGACGGCAATGGCAACCAAGGGATAGAGAAAATAAATTGGATGGCAGTGAGAGGAACCTGTAATTTTGGATGGCAATGAAAGGATAGTTATAGATTTAAATGGCAACCAGGGAATTTGCTCATAACTGAGTGGGCCCATAATCCAGTCACCTTGTGGGTTGCGTGGTCAACGTGCAACGACGACCGAACTGTACATGAGGCTCAATTGCTGGTCAACCTTGGGTGGCCATGGCCCATGGGCCGTTCGTTGCTCCTTTGATCTGCTGTAGTGCTTAACCCTTTGATACACTGTACTATTCTGCACGTGGCAAAGTTAAATTTGCCCTCAAGAGCATGTGTTCCCACATCCTGTATTGAGATGTGTGTGTGCACATTTCTCAATGCAGATCAAGGGAGGAGGGTGTGGGAGCACATGCTCTTTCGGGGGAAAAGACCGCCTCCTTCTCCACGCAGCAGCTCGAGTGAATTCAACAACTGCATACCTGCCTTTCTTGCATCTTCTCTCATATTCATTTACTGCTCCGATCCACTGAAACATTTTCTTCTTAGACGAGTCAACAATGGCTGCTGCCGCCATTTGTTGTTCTCTTTCCAATTCGGTCCTCTCCGTACACTGGTACAGAAATGGCCTTTGTTTCTGGTTGGAAAATCCCTTTAGCACCGGTTTCCCAAACTGGGAACAAGCTTCGGGAGTAAATGTCACCCCTTTTAATCCCGGGTCCAGAACCGGGATTAAAAGTGGACCTTTAGTCCCGGTTTGAAACACAAACCGGGACTAAAAGGTCTGCAGCATAGACCACGTGTCTTCGGGTCTGTGGAACCTTTTAGTCCCGGTTTGTATCAACAACCGGGACTAAAGCCTTCCTTTTTTGTTTTTCGTGTTTTTTCAGTTCATTATTCGTTTTGTTTTTTAATTATGGTTTCGATTTAAAATTATCTATACACACACATATTACATATATATATATATACATACATATATTTTTTACATATATATATATGTAAAATATATATATGTATATATATATATATATTATATGTGTGTGTATCGGTTTTGACAAAGGGAACAATACGACATAAAACATATATATATTACAAACTATATATATATATATATACTAGAGAGTTTAACGCTTTTTTCACTCCAAATGTTTTCCTCTCCGAAAGTTTTCACTCCAACATATATATATGCCCTTCAGTCATCTTCATCACCACCGTTGTCCGGCTTCCAAGATTCATTAGGGTCATTGTAAAATTCTCCAGAGGAATTCAAAACTTGATCATTAAGAAACCCTGCTATGGTCTCTGGAATTGCCTTGAGCTCGTCTTTTACCAGGACCTTTTTCTTTAAATAATCAGTCTTCAAACAGAGTCAAAGGGAAATGTATTAATATATATGATTATATATATATATATGTATATATACATTTGTGTGAGTTAATATGAGATCGATTTAACGTACTTTTAGCTTCTCCCGGTCAGTTCTGACTGAGTACACCCTTAAGAACTCGCAGACATAGTATCCACAAGTGTTATTCCCAGGTTGTTGCCGCAGAACCCACTTTACAAGACAAAAAAGATTGTCATCCGATCCGGACAATACATATATATAGATACATATATAACATGAATGGCCTCTAAGTATGTATACTTACCATGCGTGGGATTATAGTCAGTGGTGCTTTACAATGTTTGAGGTCGTATTTCTCAATGAATCTTTTCCAAACACTGCCAATCAAAATAAAAATATCCAATGATCGATGTGAATATTTTCCAAACACTGCAATTGAAGAAGGTAAGGAGAAATAAATTACCTCTGAAAAATATCTATCATATCTTAGATTTGGTCCAGGCTCTTTCTCATAGAATCTAAGATCTCCATGTGGCTTTGTTGAAGATCGATGACGATCAATATCCAATGATCGTTAAAGTTGTAGGGGAAGAGTATCTGTTTCTTGCCGCGTTGCTTTGCTAAGAACTTCATGAGATTCTTCTCTGTGTCTTCTTTCCATGTTGGGTTGGGTGTAGGGTGTTTGAATACAATATGTGGATCAATGAAACCAACTTCATTAGACCCTCTCTGTTTGCACATTTGCATCTCATAGCTGCATATATATATATAGAGAGAGTAAGGATATATATATAGAGAGAGAGAAAGATTTGAATTGCAGAAAGAAAGTACACTTACAGACAATAGCAGCTCATTATTGTTTTGTCGAGGGAGTCCATGTGGCATAGTTGGTGTAATTCAGCAAAATCAACAAACATAATATCATCGCCACGGAACCAATGTTGGTTTCTAATTCGGACAGAAATCCAAGACTCACCTCGTGTACATGCCCCAAGGTACCACTTGTTTAGCAAGTACATTTGCGTACCTAGTTGACTGAGGGTTTTTGGATTCCATAGACTCCGACCATGTTGATATTTCCTCGACTCGTCAACTACTTGCGCTTTCTCCACTTGCTCCCATCTAACCATTTGGGCAAGGTTCATACCAGTTTCCGCCATGAAAGCTTCAAACTCGTTCAAATTGACCTCATTAGGTACCTGGATGCGGTCCATAAATGAGCCATATTGATTCGGTATCTGATCACTAACAATTAGCGGGGGGATTGCTTGCTTGTCTTGTTTGCCGAGTTGCGGAACATCTTTCCCTACCTTCTTCTGTTTGTCAATAGACTTCGTGAGAGAGCGGTCATAGTCCGATAGTGACAGGGGCTGTTTAGCTTCTCTCAACTTCTTCTCGTGCTCCATCCTTTTCTACCTTAAAGCATCGCGAGGTAGATAGTAGTACGGTTGCGTTTTCTTTTTCTTCATCTCTTCTGTCTCCTTTGGTTTTCTTGTGAAAAAAATCTGCGACTTGTTTTTTCACCGCAATATCTAACTCCTCTTTAGTCTTTTCACCGGGCAGTTTCTGAGGAATGGGTTGCTTTGTTTGCCTGGTGGCTTTCTTCTTTGCGAGCGGGGTTGGTTGCACCACCTGCGGTGGAGGCCTCTTAGTAGATGGCTTGGTAGGTGGGGGAGGTGTTGGAAGTCGTGGCGGCGATGACGGCTTTGCTGTTGGTGGAGGTGATGGCGCCCTGCCTGGTGTAAACACATCTTCGTAGTCGCAGCCCAGAGCACTCTGATGGTCTGGGGAACGGATTATTGGACTTGGCCTTTGCTTCTGTTCTTCAGGACGAGGCGGCGGTGGCGCCCCTGGAATAATAATGTATCGCTTGCGCCATACAATGAATGTCTTCTCAGCTTCTCCTAGTGTCTTCTCCCCATCACCTCCTTCAATTTCAAGAGGCACATTACCAAAACCTTTGGTAACTCTATCCACCGAGACGCTAGCATATCCTGGTGGTATTCTTCTCCCATGGATAGTGGGTGTCTTGGTCGGGTCTACCGGGTTTACAATACCGGTAGCAACCATGACTGTGGAGTTCCCCTGTGCAATGTGCAGCTCACACGGTGTAAGTGGATTAGTGATATCATCCACGGGGAAGCGCAACGCTCCGTCATCTTGCTGATTTGGCACCTCAGTAGAAGCACAACTGCTTTTTGCAAGATTTTCTGGTTGGTTAACTCCTTCTGATGTATGTCTACTCAATGCTAATTTCAACTGCCTTGCTATTTCCTCTTGCATTCTTGCTTCAAGTTGTTTCTCACGTTCATGAGACTGACGTAGCGCTTCACGTGACTCGAGAATATATTCTTCTAACTTGCGCATCCGCTCTGCCTCCTCTTCCTTCCTTCTTCGATGGCTTCTGTAGCTATCTTTGTCCTCAGGGAAACCATGTTCCCACGTCACACCCGGTCCCAAGCCTCTGGTTCGGCCAGGGTGCTCAGCGGTACCAATGGCATATGTCAGTTCGTCCTTCTCTCTCTTCGGCCTGAATACCCCTATCTCTTTAGCGTGCATAATATATTGCATTCTTTCTGCTGCGTCTACAAGTTTCTGGCCATGAACTACCTTCCCGGTCTGCAGGTCAAGACTTCCCCCATGACCAAAAAACCATTATTTCGCACGTACAGGCCATGCAGCTGATTCTGGTATGAGCCCCTTGGCTAAAATATCAGCTTCCAATTTTTTCCACTTGGGAATGGCAGAAGGGTAACCACCTGATCCCAAGTGATGGTGGTATTTCTTTTTGCGAGCATTCTCAGTGTTCCTTCTGACCCGTGTCTCACCCTCTTCCGATAACTTGTACTGTACAAATTCATCCCAGTAGGGCCTACACTTTGTGATCGGACCAGTGGCTCGGTCAAAATCTGGCGTCTTGTTCTCCTTCACATCTTCTTCATTGCCCAGCGCCTAACTAGCGACTTCAAGTCTTCGCTGTTGAACTCTGGATAATTATCTGTTTCTAGCGTGAAATGTTGAAGAATATCATTCCACACTAGATTCTTGTCAACATCAGAAACAAAGCTGACATCAGGAGCACTAGGCTTTGCCTTCCATTCTCGTGCAATGATCGGGATCCTGTCCCTTACAAGGTATCCACAATGGTTCACGAATTTCTTTGCATGTGGTCCTAATGGTTCGCCCGTATCTGTGTTGAACTCTGTGATCACAAAGCGACCCTCTAATGGCTTCTTCGGGCCCCGGACTCCTTTGCTCTTGCCCGTAGATGTCGTCGTTCCAGATGGCTACAAAATTAAGTTAAGAAACAAATATTTAATAAGTATCGGTAACCACGCATATAATGATTTCGTAACCATGTGTTCGCAATAAATAAATACCTCGCCAGTAGTATTATCTGCAACATTGTCTTGCTGCACATTCCCATCATCCACTAAGTACTGACTCCCGTCGTCTTCTCCCTCCGGCCAGTGTTGACTGCCAGTGTTGATAATGTCCATCATTTCTTGTTCCATAGTGGCTCTTTCTCCGGCCATCTAGAGGAGAAAAATTATTAATGTTAATATTGCATGTGGAAGAAAAGAGACAGAAAACCTAAACCCTAGCCCTAACACTAATTAAACCGTAGCCCTAAGCCCTTACACTAAACCCTAGCCCTAGCCCTAACACTAAACCCTATCCCTAAACCCTAGCCCTAAACCCTAACACTAAACCCTAGCCCTAAACCCTACACTAAACCCTAGCCGTAACACTAAACCCTAACACTAGCCCTAAACAACCCTAACACTAAACCCTAGCCCTAAACCCCCCTAAACCTAATTAATAATACAATTAATTAGTATAAGCTAATAACTAAACTAACTACAAAAACTAAACTAAAACTAATTTACTAATTAATTACTAATATATTAACCTAAACTAAACTAATTTGCATGTGGTCCTAACTAATTAAACTAAACTAAATTAATAATTAGTAATAAAAAAAACTAACTAACTAAACTAACTAACCTAACTAACTAACCTCACTAACTAAACTAAACTAACTAAACTAACTAACTAAGCTAACTAACTAACTAAAAATAGAACTAAAACTAATTAAATAGAACTAATTAATAATATCTAACTAACTAATTAACTAATTAAACTATCTAAACTAAACTAAATTAATGAACTAACTAAAAATAATACAATCAATTAGTATAAGCTAATAACTAAACTAACTAGAAAAACTAAACTAAAACTAATTTACTAATTAATTACTAATATATTAACCTAAACTAAACTAAAACTAATTTACTAACT
The DNA here is from genome assembly GCA_038502445.1 of Eremochloa ophiuroides. Lineage (NCBI taxonomy): Eukaryota > Viridiplantae > Streptophyta > Magnoliopsida > Poales > Poaceae > Eremochloa > Eremochloa ophiuroides. The sequence goes on from JAHLJS010000204.1 coordinate 69,676, forward strand.
AATTAACTAATTAAACTATCTAAACTAAACTAAATTAATTAACTAACTAAAAATAAAACAAACTAACTAAATGAAAAAAAAACCGCTAGCGTATATACCTCGGCGATGAGCAAAGGAGAGAGGGCCGGCGGTGGATCGCGTGGGGGCCGGCGTCAAGGCCCGCAGAGGGGCAGTCCGTGGCGGCGGCCGGCAACACGGAGGCTGCGTGCGGCGGTCGAGGAGGTGGATGTCGGGCGCGCGGCGGTGGTGGGCTGGGCGTCGAGATCCCGCAAGAGGCGGTGGCGGGCCGGGCGTCGAGATCCCGTGCGAGGCGGTGACGAGCTCGAGCAGGTCAGGACGGCGCGCGGGCGGGGGGCATCGCGCCGGCGGGCCACTGGCGGCCGGCGTCGGTTGCAGTGGTCCGAGAGGTGGCGGCGGCGTCGAGGGCGAACAACGGACAGGGAGTCTGAATCGAAGAAGATGGACCAAGGTTGAAGGCGAGAGTATATATAGGTGGGGACTTTTAGTCCCGGGTCTGATCCAAAACCGGGACCAAAAGCTTTTGTTCCCGGTTCCAACCAGGAACCGCGACTAAAGCTTAGACTTTTAGTCCCGGTTCTTGGTAGGAACTGGGACTAAAAGTGTGTTTTTGGCGGGCGTGAAAATTTCGGCCCACCTTTAGCTTTTAGTCCCAATTCCAACCAGGAACCGGGACTAAAGTTCAGACTTTTAGTCCCGGTTCTTGGTAGGAACCGGGACTAAAAGTGTGTTTTTGGCGGGCCTAAGAATTTCGGCTCACCTTTAGTCCCGGTTGCAGCCTACAACCGGGACTAAAAGTGAAATTTCTGTTCACCTCCCGCCAACTGGATCATTTCTTTTTGTCTTACTTTATAATACTTATAAACCTTACTAATTCAATAGTAAATGGAAATGTTGACAAATTTTTTTTTAAAAAAAGGTTCCTGCTTTATTTTACAGCATACTACATAGTAGAAAAATCTTTTACCTGTATTTCTTGATTTCTTTACAAATATTAATAGTAATATACGATAATAATCATTAATTCATTAATGCAAAAATGTAGTGCTCAACAAATATAAATAAAATGGTTGGTATTTGGCAGAAAAGTTGTTTTCAATTCATTTCAACGTAAATTCATGGATCTAATGTCTCACAATTATTACATAATAGCTAAATTCGCTCTAAGCAATCACAGTAGTGAAGTTTTTTCAAATATATGGCCCTTGATCATAACCGACGTAGCCATGGGGTGTCTTCATTGTTCAATAGGATGCTTGGGTCTTTGTTGACCATGAAGGGTGGGATTCGATCATCCTTCTCATAATCTTCTGATGTGTCTGTCTTATCTTTAATTCCTACAATGTTTCTTTTTACTGAAAGAACTATATGACGCTTTGGCTCATTACTAAATGGGTTCTTATCGTTTTTCCCTCTTTTCGGTTTCGAAGACATGTCATTGACATAGAATACCTGGTTGACATCCTTGGCAAGCACAAATGGTTCGTCTTTGAACCCACTGTTATTGAGGTCCACTATTGTCATTCCATACTGGTTATCCACTGTTACCCCACCTCCGGACACCTTTACCCACTGGCACTTGAACAAAGGAACTTTAAAAGTAGGTCCACAGTCTAGTTCCCATATCTCCTCTATGTGGCCATAGTATGTTTGCTTAGTCCCATTCGGGTTTGTGGCATCTATGCGGATACCACTGTTTTGGTTGGTGCTCCTTTTATCTTGGGCTACTGTATAGAATGTATTTCCATTTATCTCGTACCCTTTGTATGTGAGGATATGCCATGATGGTTGCCTAGCCAACAAACACAGTTGCTCCGGAATACTCTCATCACCCTGACATTCTTTTCGAAACCAACCGCTAAAAGATTCCATGTGATGGCGCGAAATCTAAGCTTCAGACTTGCCTGGAAACTGTGATAGTAGGAATTCCTTGTGTCTGTCCATATATGGCTCCACCAAGGTGGAGTTTTGCAGAACTGTGTAGTGTGCTTTATTGAAATAATCGTCACCCTGACCGATATATGTTTTCTTCCCTAGTGTCCCCTTTCCACTTAGCCTCCCCTCATGTCGTGATTCTGGAACACCAATTGGGTCTAGATCAGGAATAAAGTCAACACAGAACTCAATGACCTCCTCGGTTCCGTAGCCCTTCGTGATGCTTCCTTCTGGCCGAGCATGGTTGTGAACGTATTTCTTTAGGACTCCCATAAACCTCTCAAAGGGGAACATATTGTGTAGGAACACAGGACCTAGAATAATAATCTCCTTGACCAGGTGAACTAGGAGGTGCGTCATGATATTGAAGAAGGATGGAGGGAAAACGAACTCGAAGCTGACAAGACACTGAACCACGTCATTTTGTACCTTAGCAAGATCTAGAGGATTGATTGCCTTTTGAGAAATTGAGCTGAGGAATGCACATAGCCTCACGGTGGTTAGACGTACATTTGGAGGTAGAATTCCTCTTAATGCAACTGGAAGCAATTGTGTCATGAGCACGTGGCAGTCATGGGACTTTAAGTTTTAGAATTTCTTCTCTGGCACGTTTATTATACCTTTTATATTTGAGAAGTATCCGGATGGTACCTTCATGCTGTCTAGGCATTCAAACAGGCTCTCCTTCTCTTCTTTGGTAAGACTGTAACTAGCAGGTCCTAAGTATTGGCGTCCATCAGCTGTCTTCTCGTTCAAATGCTGGAGGTCCTCTCGTGCTTCAGGTGTGTCCTTGCTCTTCCCGTACACATCTATGAAGCCAAGCAGGTTCACACAAAGATTCTTTGTTAGGTACATCACGTCAATCGCATTGCGGACCTCTAGGACTTTCCAATATGGTAGCTCCCAAAATATGGACTTCTTCTTCCACATAGGTGCATGACCACTAGCGTCGTTCGGAACGGGTTCACTGCCAAGTCCCTTTCCGAAGACTACTTTCATGTCCTTGACCATATCGAGTACATCCTCACCGGTGCGGTTGATAGGCTTGGACTTGTGGTCCGCCTTACCTTTAAAATGCTTGCCTTTCTTTCTTACAGGGTGATTCGCAGGCAGAAATCGACGATGCCCAAGGTAGACAACCTTTCTACATTTTTTCAAAAATATACCTTTAATGTCTGTGAAACAGTGCACACATGCATTATATCCCTTGTTCGACTGTCCTGAAAGATTACTTAGAGCAGGCCAATCATTGATTGTTACGAACAACAATGCACGGAGGTCAAAGTGCTCCTGTTTGTGCTCATTCCAAACACGTATACCTGGTTTGTTCCACAAAAGCAGTAGTTCTTCAATTAGTGGCCTCAGGTACACATCGATATCATTGCCAGGCTGTCTTGGTCCTTGGATTAGCACGGGCATCATAATGAACTTTCTCTTCATGCATAACCATGGAGGGAGGTTGTAGATACATAGTGTAACAGGCTAAGTGCTATGACTACTATTCTGCTCCCCGAAAGGATTCATACCATCCATGCTTAAAGCAAACCTTATGTTTCTTGCGTCCCCTGCAAAATCTGGGAACTCTCGATCGATTGCTCTCCATTGAGACCCATCAGCCGGGTGTCTCAGCATATTGTCTATCTTACGGTCTTCTTTGTATCACTGCATTAACTTTGCATGCTCTTTATTTCTGAACAAACGTTTCAAGCGTGGTATTATAGGAGCATACCACATAACCTTGGCAAGGATTTTCTTTCTGGTTCTTTCATCCTCAACATCACCAGAGTCATCTCGCCTGATCTTATACCGTGATGCATGGCATACCGGGCAAGAATCCAACTCCTCGTACTCCTCGCCACGGTAGAGGATGCAATCGTTAGGACATGCATGTATCTTTGTGATTTCCAATCCCAGAGGGCAGACAACCTATTTGGCTTCATAGGTAGTGGCTGGTAATTCGTTATCCTTTGGAAGCATCTTCTTTATTTTTGTAAGCAACTCCCCAAATCCCTTGTCGGATACACCATTCTTTGCCTTCCATTGCAACAACTCTAGTGTGCTACCCAATTTTTTCTGTCCTGCATCACAAGTTGGGTATAGCAACTTCTTGTGATCCTCTATCATACGCTCGAACTTGATCTTCTCCTTTTCACTTTCGCATTCTCTCTTTGCATCGCAAATAGCCTGAGCAAGATCATCAATGGGATCATCTTGTGCTGGTACCTCTTCTTCAGCTTCCTCCATTAGAATATCATTGTTTAATATACCATAGTCAGCAATAGTGTCACCATTGTCCCATTGTTCTTCTTCGTCTTCTTCCATTATAACGTCTCTTTCTCCGTGTTTGGTCCAGCAGATGTAGTTTGGCATGAAACCCGACTTGAACAAGTGAGAATGAAGAATCCTTGAGCAAGAATATTCCTTCAAATTCTTACATACAGCACATGGGCAGCACATGACTCCATCCCGCTTGTTTGACTCGGCCACATTTAAGAAAATATACACGGCCTCAATGAAATCTTTGGTGCGACGATCAGTGTTGTACATCTAATGCCGACTCATCTACATTACAAGACAAACGAACATATATCACAATACTAGACATTAATTAATTTATGGAAGCCTCGCTGCAATGTAGACAGTCACAACTAGCACTAAACTAATTAAACCTAAAATACACTTCAACAGCCTAAACATATCACGACCGATCTCAACTAAAGCAGACAAATCATTCGTCTGTTCAACATCATTGGTCTTCGTTCGCGGGCTCAGTGCCTCATCAGCTAGCTCATCACCCACCGCAGCAGCCTCTGCAAGAGTTCCAAACACGTGTTTGGCATACTCTTCTTCCCAGTACCACCCTGGACATCCACTGCCATCCCACTGAAATTAAGACAAAAATACATAAGTTCAGTAAAAAAATACATAATTTATTATATATAATCATCAAATGCGATGGAGTAACTCACATTACGATCCGGACACTTGTAGAAGATGCGCCCCTTGTTGGGACCCTCCTTCTTCACTCGAAACTCAAGCACATTATTTTTCTTGCACTCGCCGCACTCAATGAGAGGGAGGTCTGGTCTCAGCCTCTTTTGAACCCGATGATAGGCCGACGACCCGGAAGCATTCGTCATCTACTCTTTGCTCTCTAGACTCAAATTTGTAAAGCACTTAAATTCCTAATAATGTATTTTAACAAGTGAAACAAAAAATAAAACTCCTAAAATTTAAATCACAATTATATACATACAACATTTGAGTAACAAATGTGAGCTATGCATACTATAAATCTTCTTTCAACCAAATATACAAACTATCAAGTGATTTTGAGCTTGAAATATAAATTATTGGAGAAATATCAAGTGATTTTGACCTTGAAGTACAAATTATTGGAGAAATAACCATAGAAATATCCTAGTGATTAAACAAGAGAGAGAATAAGAAAGTAAACAAGAGAGAATAAAGATAGTAACCTTTGCAACCGTAGAATTGAAGAAGTTGGAAGAGTAACCTAGCCAAGCTCCACACTTGAGCTCAGAAGAAGTAAGAACATGCACGAGCAGAAGCAAGAACAAGCATGAATGGCTCGGGGCCTCGGGCTCGGGGGGAAGAAAAGGTTTAAATTGGAAGGGAGGAACAATAGTCCCAGTTTAGGCTACAAACCCGGGCTAAAAGTTAAGGTTTAGCCCTAGTTCTGCCCATAAACCGTGGTTAAACTTTTAGTCCCGGTTGATTATCAAAACCGGGACTAAAGATAGACTTTTAGTCGCGGTTTTAATCATCAACCAGGACTAAAAGCTCCCTAGCCGTTGCGAGCCGTTGGGAAGGAGAATTTAGTACCGGCTGCTATATCTAGCTAGGATTAAAGGTTTCTTTCTTCCCGGGCGTAAAAAATTCCGGTACTAAAGCCAAAATCGGTAGTGGATCAAAAGTCTGCTCTCTACTAGTGATATATACACCCCACTCCAACCAGTTCACACCAGCTCACACTTTCCTGTTCAGGACGGCGGCCGGAGCAAGAAGGAAACTGAGCTACATGCAATGGCGTCGTCGTCGTCAGCAGTAGTGGTAGCCGCAGATGTGAGAAAATGCGGAAGTTGGGATAAGAGGAACAAGTGCTTTCTGCCTCACGGCGGCGCTTCTCTCTGTCGCGATCATCAGCCTCCTGGCCGGCCCGGCCACCGCGCAGGGGAAAACCGGGCAGTAGGTGACGGTGTTCTGGGGCCAGCTGGCACACAGGACCGGCTCTATAATTTTGTAGGCCCATGGGCACATAAGTGTAACACCCTAAAATTTGCTTTTATTAAAATAGGGACAAATTGATTTATTTATGCAATTGTTTGGCATATTAACCTAGCAAATAATAATTTTTAGCAATTAAAATAAATCATAGGAATTAGAAACATGATTTGTTGCATCCATGCTGCTCAATGATATTTTGTTTGATTTGCACTTTATTGAGATTTGAAAATATTCAAATAAATTTGAAAACCTATTTGGCAAAGCAATTTGGAAAAAGAGAAACTCTTCCTCCACCCCTCCCTGGCCGAAGCCCACTGCCCGGCCTGCTCTCTTTCTCCCAGAGCTGCTCGCTGCCCTCTTCCGTATTCCCACCGCGCGGCCCAACTTCAGGCCGAGCCCAGCGGTTGGAGCCCCGCTCCCTCCCCCTTCTGTGACCGACACGCGGGGCCCACGAGTCATCTTCCTCCTTCTCCCGCTCGTGTTCGAAGCGGACACGGCCGCGCCGTAACCACCTTGGCCTCCTCTCTTGGCGTGGCCGAGTCCATCCCGTGCATGCCTCCACTGGCCCATAAAAGGAAGCCGCGACCCTCTTCCCCCTCCCTCTGCCGCTGACGCGTAGGGCCCGCTGCCCCACGCCATCCCCTTCCTCCAGTCGGAGTCCGCGGGAGGCACAAGCGCTCCTTCCTCCGGGTCGAGTCCCAACCGAGTCCAGCTCTCCTACGCCTCCCTCGCGCCCCTATATATAGGTCGGCCGAGCCCTGCCGTCCCTCCCCACAAGTTCCCGAGCAAGCCACGCCCTAAAAATCCACACAACCTAAAAATCCCAACCAATTAAAATTTTTCATTTATTTATTGTGAAAACCCATTTTTCTTGTGCAAGCATATAGGTTTCATTATGAAATTGGTAAATAAAGGAGTGTAGTTTGCATTTTAATTCCATTCACATAGAATAATAACTTATGCATCACATTTGGGATTTAATGCAATTTATGTTTTATTTACTCAATATTTAAAATGGGCAATATATGTATATATACAATTGAAAATAGAAAAGGAGAAAGAGAGTTAGGCCAGCCATTCGTTTCGGCCAGCCGGGTCGCTAAGTCAGCCCAAGCCAGCCCGACCTTCCTCTCCTCATCTCACCGCGCGCGGCCCACGTCGCGGCTCGGCAGCGCACGCGCACGACCGGCACACACGCGCTCGCGCTCGCGCTCGCTGCCAACCCGGCCCCGCCTGTCAGCCGCTCTCGCCCCCCCACTGTTCTTCTTCCTCACGAAGGCGACGCGCCTGCCGGGGGTGTCGCGCGAATGGCGTGACCCCGGTCCCACAGCCGACAGCATGGCAGAGCCCTGACCCCGCTGTCCCCCTCCTGTCCCCTCCTTTCTTGGCCGCCAAGCGAGCCCGCGTGCACCCTGAAGCCCTAGCGTCGAGCGGCCGAAGCCCTCTGATCTACCGAGATCAATCGCGGCCGTCCGCCATGGGAACCTGCCAAGCTCGCCTATAAATTGGAGCACCCCGAAGCCCTACCCTCATTTCCCCTCGCCACCACCGCAGCACAGACCGGCACACCGCACCAAACCGAGAGAGAGAGAGCGTAGGAGAAGGGCGGAGCAGAGGAGGAGAAGCTGCCGGAGCGCCGCCGCCGCGGAGCACGCCGGAGCCGGACACGGAGGAGAAGCCCGAGCTGCGGACGAGGAGCGGCGCGGCACTGCGATCGCTCTGCACGGCTCCGACTCGCCACTGCACCGCCATCCTAGCTTCACCGACACCACGGTGAGCCACCGCACGCCATGTCCGAACCTTGCCCTGCTTTTGCCATGGCGTTCCACCCTCGGGACGCGCAGGCACGAGCCTATACCGGCTCGGGAAGATCACCTGCACCATGCACTCATTCGACCAGCCGAAACCCCCGGACTACAAGCATGCTAGACCGAGAACGCAGCACGACGCGTTCTCGGCGGAGCGCGCTCACCACCGACGCGTTCCGACGCCGAATCACCCGTTCCGAGCAATCCGTCTAGCAACCGTATAGGTTAGAGCGTCGTGGAGCACCGCCACGACCCCCTCAAGCTAGCTACGCGGATCTAAGCGCTAGAGGAAGCCTGAATCGCCTTGGCCGCGTGCGCCGCGACCTTACCGGAGCGCCGCCGCGAGCCGTCGCCAAAAGAAGGTCATGCCATGGCTAAAGTTCGCCACCAGAGTGTTGTATGCTTCTCTGGCCTCACCAATTTGACAAGACCGCATTCGATTGAACCAATACTTGGTCGTAGCCGCGATGCCGCCTTCCGCCGTCGTCGGCGACACGCCGCCGCCACGACCGAGCACCTTGGAAAGCTCGGTAGCCAAAATTGGTAGTTGGTATACTATCGCCTTAGACCCTGGACGCGTATACATCTCCTAGAAGACCTCCTTAGCCCCGCCGGAACCTCACCGTCGCGACGACATCGCCGCCGACAGGTTCCGCCTCGCCTAAATCCGTTCCGAGTACCCCCGGTCGCCTCGCGCTGCGGAGAAAGGCCGCTGAGGTTCGCCAAGTCTGCCTCGGCACCGCCGCTAGATAGCCGAGCCCCGAATCACGACTGTCGCCTTGGCTACGTGCGCCACCACCTCGTCGGAGAACCGCCGTATGCCGAGGGAGAGAAGGAGGCCATACCACGACTCTAACCCGCCACCATCTGGTCGGACGACTGCCTGAGCACGCCAATTGGGGAAAACCGAGCCCTGTCTTGCTGAAATATGGTCATCGCCGCCCTGTCATCGTCCGCCGCACCGGAGAGACACCGCCGCCTTGAACAGACGCCCTAGAACCCTGCTAGCACCGAATCTCCGATTCGCCCGAGCCTCCCCAGGAGAGCTCGGGAGAGCAGCACCCTCGGGCGCCCAAATTTCCGATTCGCCCGAGCCTCCCCAGGAGAGCTCGGGAGAGCAGCCCCCTCGGGCGCCCAAATCTCCGATTCGCCCGAGCCTCCCCAGGAGAGCTCGGGAGAGCAGCCCCTTCGGCGCCCAAATCTCCGATTCGCCCGAGCCTCCCCAGGAGAGCTCGGGAGAGCAGCCCCCTCGGGCGCCCAAATTTCCGATTCGCCCGAGCCTCCGCGGGAGAGCTCGGGAGAACGGCACCCTCGGGCGCACCAAATCTCCGATTCGCCCGAGCCTCCCCGGGAGAGCTCGGGAGAACGGCACCCTCGGGCGCACCAAATCTCCGATTCGCCCGAGCCTCCCCGGAAGAGCTCGGGAGAACGGCACCCTCGGCGCCGCGAATTTCCGATTCGCCCGAGCCCCGCCGAGCTAAGCCAAGCCCCGCCGAACTATGCCGAGCTCCGCCGAGCTACCCCCGACCACCGCCGAGCTCCGCCGAGCTACCCCCAACCACAGCCGAGCTACCCCCGACCACCGCCGAGCCACGCCGAGCTACGCCAACTCCGGCAACTCTCTGGGAACCAGCATCGAACACCTGGTGGGCGACCATCGGGTCTGTGTTCTGTTGAGGCGCCACTTGCCGCACTACTGGACCTGCGCGCCACGTGGACCAATCCCGAGCTGCCCCTGATTAACCGACCAGTTTTCCCATTTTCAGAAAATAGGATAATCTTCGGAAATTCATAACTTATTCATACGATGACCAAAAATTGCGCACCATATATCAAAATTCTCAGGAAAATGAGATCTACAATCTAAGACTATGTTTGTGTGCATTTGGCTCTTTGTTTTATTGGATTTTTCTGAAATACTCTATAGGAGTCGCTGACGCGACTGTTTCGTGTTCGATTTCAGAGCCGGAGGAGGATCTGACTAAGGAAGACGACCACGAGTACTTTCAGGAGCTAGGAGACGACTACGAAGGTGCCACGTCCCACCAAATCCTTAGATCCTAATTACGCATTGCAAATGACATTGTTGCTATTGCTTTATGATTATGTATGGATTGGTTGCATGGTAGTATATTTGAATTCCCTGCCTTGATAAGACTTTACCCTGCTATCCGCTGTTAGGTTAGCTGCTGCTTAATTTACTGTTACTCTTCCACTACTTTCTACTTGCTATATGCTATGTGGTGGAATTGGGACGGTGTATAACTGATTATAACCACTGGGAGAGAGTGCTGCGTGCGTCTTGGGTGCGTGGTAAGGGTTGATGTCGACCAAGTGGGATGTGAGACGAGCCCATGGGGCAAGTCGTGCCGGGGGTGCAACCTGGGCATCCCCAAGCGAGATACCTGTGGCGGGTAAAGTTGTTGAGGAGGTTCCGGGTGGGATAGCCTTGGTGGTTTGAAGCCCGTGGACGGAGGTGCTGTGATGGCACGGGGAGAGTATCCCCTAAGTGAAGATGCCTACTTGGTCAAACTTAGGACGGACTAGTTTCAGGTTCATGGGAATCCTTTTCTACTCACTCGCTTCTGATGGGCGGGAGACGGCTGGACTACTTGGTAGGACGGTGCCACTACTGCTAGGTTGAGAGGTGATAAGGGTGGGCGGAGACGGTCGATGGGTTCCCGTTCCGTTCTAGATGCACAGTACCACTGGATGGGCCCGGTACTGTGTCTCCCAGTCTCAGCATAACGGTGTAGGATCCGGAATATCTCAGGGCTGAGTGGTAGGGTGGCATCGACCTAGGCAAGCAAGCACCCGGAATTCTGCCTAGGTGTTTGCGCAACACCTATGATGGCTAATCTTGTGAGTAGTGAAACCTCTGCAGAGTGTACGGTTGATCGATCGATACATATGCCAACCTGTTGGCTATGGACCTTTCCTATGAAGCTTCTACTAGTGTAGTGAGTGTTCTCTTCTCCCCCTGGATGACATTTTTTCGGCAGTGTACCCGTTGTGGTAGTGTGCCGCTGAGATAGGCCCGAGAGGGAGTTGGGCCTGTCGAATGAGAGTGAGGTGTGGGTATGTGAGGTGTGGTGATGGGAAAAGGGATGATGGTGTTAACTGGTGATAAAACTTGACTAATTAAACATTGATTACAGCTGCATAGGAAAACCTCAGCCTATAGGTCTGCTTGTATAGCCTTGCATCTACTTTCCACAAAGCAAATGCTGCATAGGTGGGCTCCGTGGCCAGTACAAATCGTACTGATAAATTTGCTGTCAGGTGACGAGAATGAGTACGACTTCGAGGGAGATGATGACGAGGAATAGGGTCACGTGCTACACTCAAGTTGGCCGTGAAGGATGAATCGCTTCCGCATCTTCTAAAGCTTCTCTGATTGTTGATTCCGCCAGTGTGGCGATGTAATAAATATTTATGTAAGACTTATTTACCGTTGTATGGATCCTGGTGGCAACTGAGATATGGGTAATTTCATGGATTGTCCCAAGCAATCTGTTGAATTACAATTCGAGCCTGTGGATTTCCCTTCGTGGAAATCGAGGTCGTTTCAATAGCTCTTTCTACTAAGGGCATCAGCGACAACATTCGCCTTTCCCGGATGATAATGTACCTCCAAATCATAATCCTTGATCAATTCTAACCAGCGACGTTGCCTCAAATTCAGATCCGACTGAGTAAAAATATATTTCAAACTCTTGTGGTCGGTGTAGATATCACACTTTTGCCCAATAATATAGTGTCTCCAAATTTTTAACGAATGCACAACTGCAGTTAACTCAAGGTCATGAGTAGGATAATTCAATTCATGTTTCCTCAGCTGTCTTGACGCATAGGCCACAACTCTTCCTTCTTGCATAAGAACACAACCCAAGCCTTGACGAGATGCATCGCAATATATAGCAAATCTCTTGCTCAAATCCGGCAAAGTCAACACGGGGGCTGTGGTTAATCTTTTCTTCAATTCTTTAAAATTCTTTTGACATTTTTCCGACCAAACAAACTTAGCATTCTTTTCTAATAAAGCAGTCATAGGCTTAGCAAGCTTTGAGAACCCTTCAATAAATCTCCTGTAATACCCTGCTAATCCTAGAAAACTATGAATCTCACTAACAGTTGTTGGTGGCTTCCAATTTAGAACATCTTCTACTTTGCTAGGATCAACCGCTATACCACCATTGGAGACAATATGACCAAGAAAGGCAACTTCCTTTAACCAAAATTCACACTTGCTCCGCTTAGCATACAACTTATGCTCTCGTAATTTTTGTAGCACCAATCTTAAATGTTCAGCATGTTCCTCCTCATTTTTCAAATAAATTAAAATATCATCGATAAATACCACAACAAACTTGTCTAGGTACTCCATAAACACTTTATTCATCAGATACATAAAGTAGGCAGGTGCATTGGTCAATCCAAAGGACATCACGGTGTACTCATATAATCCATACCGTGTAGTCAAAGCTGTCTTAGGTATATCTGTAGCACGAATTTTTAGTTGATGGTAACCGGAACGAAGATCAATCTTGGAAAATACACAGGCTCCTCTCAATTGGTCAAACAAATCATCAATTCTAGGCAATGGATATTTATTCTTGATAGTAACCTCATTAAGTGACCGATAATCCACACACATCCACTGACTTCCATCTTTCTTATCAACAAAAATAACTGGTGCTCCCCAAGGTGAAGAACTAGGCCGAATAAAACCTTTGTCTAACAATTCTTTAATTTGTTTCTTAAGTTCTTCTAACTCATTTACTCCCATTCTATATGGACGCTTAGCTATGGGTGCAGTTCCAGGCAATAATTCAATAATAAATTCAATGTCGCGGTCGGGTGGCATATCTGGCAATTCATCAGGGAATACGTCCGAAAACTCATCCACAACGTGATCTAGCTGGCTGTCATCCTCCTGGAGTTGATTAACTGTCGCTGCAGGTGGTGGTTGCATTACTACATCAACACTGACTTTGTCTCCTTTAGGCGTAGTTAACACAACGACCTTCTCCTCACACTGAATAACTGCCTTATTTTTCTTCATCCAATCCAGACCCAATATGACATCAATCCCAGCTGTTCTTATTACGGTAAGGTTCACTTTAAAGTCTACCCCCCTTAGAGCAATATTAACCGAAGGACAATAATATTGAGCTTGCATAGTCCTACCCGGTGAATTTACTAATATTGGGTTTTGTAGAGCTAAAAGTGGTATACTCCGTACTCTAACAAAACTTTGTGATACGAAAGAATGCGAAGCACCGGAATCAAAAAGAATAGTAGCGAGGATGGAGTTGACGCTGAACGTACCCATCATAACTTCTGGTGCCTCCTGCGCTGTCTCTGTGGACACATGGTTCACCCTTCCTTGATTAGATGGTGGCTGATATCTGTTCTTTGGGTTGCTTCCCTAGGGAGTCTGCTGGTTCTGCTTCTTGGGGCAGTTGTAGGAGAGATGTCCAGTTTCTCCACAACCAAAACACTTGATGGGGGTGCCCGGTGTATTAGTCCTCATGGGAGTCTTACTCGGGGTAGCTTGCTGGGGTGTTTGAGAGGGAGTCTTCTGCTGCTGCTGAGGATAGGGGGAACGAGGTTGGTTCTGATTACAGTTCCACTGACTAGATCCCCCTTGGTTCCACTGGTTGGGTGGCCCCTGGTGTTTCTGCTGAAATTTTTGCTGAGCGGTATTGGGACGCTGACGGTTGTTCCTGGTAAAACCTGGTCCTTGCTTCTTCCTCTTGTTATCAGCCATCTCCTGGCGCTTGTTGTCAATCACGATAGCGCGGTTCACAAGCTCTTAGAAATTGGGGTAGGTGGTTGTCATGAGTTGGAGTTGCAATCTATCATGAAGTCCCTTGAGGAAGAGACGTTGCTTGTCCTTGTCATTAGCAACATCATCAGGAGCATACCGTGACAATTGAACAAAATGATCACGGAATTCTGGCACAGACATCCGTCCTTGCTTCAGAGATCTGAACTCTGCCTGCTTCAGCTCGATCAGACCTTCAGGGATATGATATGACCTGAAGTTTTCACAGAACTCTTGCCAGGTGATAGCAGGTGCATTGTTGGGACGACCATACTGGAATGATTCCCACCAGTCTTGAGCAGCTCCTTGCAACTATCCAGATGCATATAACACCTTCTCTTGATCGTTGCATTGCGTAATGTTGAGTTGCCTCCCCACAGCGCGAAGCCAGTCATCAGCATCTAGCGGGTCAGCGGCATGGTTGAACACAGGTGGACGACCCTTCAGAAATTCTCCTCGTTCGTGTTCGAAGCGGAGATACCCCTTCGCCGGCAATTTTGCAGAAAACCCCCTGAGCTTTTTAATGTTCTAACCCGCAGTTCCTTGGCGTCTTTGGTCAAATACGCTTTTGTTTTCGGAAAACGTATTTTCCTCGGGTTAGATTCAAAAATACGTTTTCAATATTTGCAGATTTGCCACTCAGTTTATTTTGGCCATAAAATATTCGTTTTAACTCCGATTTGATCCGTTCAAGTCTCGTTAGATTCGTAATTTCGTAATCTACCTAATGATGCTGTTGTTGTACATGTTTTCAACTTTTAAAATTCGAGATTAGATTTAATCTATTATTTTATTAAAGTAAAACTTGTTTATTTCATAACTTCTCCGTTTGAACTCCGATTTTCGTGATCTTTATATCGTTGGAATCGTAGCGACGCATAGATTATTTTTATACCCTTTTCAATCTGTTTTTCCACTGTTGGTGTACTGTTTCTAATATAGATCTTGTTTGCTTCGTGTATGATTGCCTCGATGATTGTGTGGTGATTTTATGATCGAGTTCAGACGGTGAGCAATACGTTGGTGATCAAGAGTACACTGAGGATCCAAGTTCTCCAGCACTTTGATCAAGGCAAGTATAGCATGGACCATCCTTATTGCCTATTCACCTTAATCATTAAATTCATGATGCATGTGTCTACCTTGGTAACCCTAGTATTTATTCCTAAGTTTTGATGACTTGATCCTTGTTACCTATGAGATTGCATTTGAGTAGTGATGCTAGTGCTTGATGATGCCATGATCTTATGAACTTGAATAATTAATTATGAGATAAAGATTAAAAGATGCTTTTTAGCAACATGGACTAAGGACTTAACTGTAAGTATGACACCGGGACATACAGCGCAACCATGAGGGTCATATGGCTCTGACTTTAGTCAAGTATGAAGTTACTTTCTATTATGTTGTTAATCTTGAAAGGTTCCTTGCCGAGCTGGTTGTTTTGCGGCTCCTGTCTTTGTGTGTACTGCTGCGTGTGTGTGCCACTAGAAGGAGGGCTCTACCACCCCTTGCCATTGCGCCCGAATTGATTAGTAGCACATTAGGAAGGCTTTTGAAAGACTTCATAGTGTATCCTGCCGCACTTTCTTGGTGAGGTGACATGGGAGTCATGACCTTTGGCATATGAGAATCACGACTTATGGTAAAAGTGTGCAACCTCTGCAGAGTGAAAAACTGATATATCAGCCGTGCTCACGGTCACGAGCGGCCATGTTATTCTTGTTGAGTACGACATGTACTTACGCTTGCTTTATTTTTCATATTTGGATAAAATCCCGGATGGGTAACAGATGACTATGATGATTCCTCTGAGGATTACTAGGATTGTGGTTCACCAGTCAACTACTTCCCTGTGAATTGGAGCTTCCGCGAGAGATTATAATTATTAGTCTGCTACTATTTATATAAAGACTCTGTGATATTACTCGTTATATATTGAACCTTGTGATGGTACTATGTAATTTGTCACTTATGTGTGTGATTGATCTCTGGGCACACATAAGTTGGTTCATTCAATTTTATCCTTAAAATTGGGTGTGACAATAAGAAAATAAAATTGAACTATTTTTTTATTTTTTAAGTACTTGTTATTTGTTAAGAGACATCTAACATATTCAAATATATAAATTAAATTTTTAAATAATGAATATTTAAATTGAATTAGAAATTTATAACCCTACTACTATACAAGTAAATCGCATACGCAAAATAAATTAGAAAAATGGGCTTTATTTGCTTCAAGATGTGTTGCGTACTATGATGTTTGTAGACTATCCTGCATTCTCGCAAAGTCACAGTTCGAGTCACTGTCGTCGCTGTAGTGTGCCAACAAGGCAGCAAGGCGGCGACTAGCATTCGATCTAACTCGATGAGATCACAGAATAGCCCGTAGTTGAGGGTCTTGGGAAGAATAGAATGTGAAGGAAACGACGTGCCGCCGGCAGAAAACTAAATAAATCGCTACTTATAAGAGAATATATGATTGATATTAGGCTGGTTGAGAGTGATATTTGTTAGGACTTTAAAGGATTATGTCAATTGTAATATATATGTATATCATTTTTATAGAGAAATTGTCATATATATCTACTACTTATCTATAAGAGCTTGGGCCTCTTAACTCCATGGCCCATGGCCGTCGCACCTCCTGCCCTCCTCCTAGAGCCGGGCCTGCTGGCACAAGGACGAGGGCTCGCTCCGAGAAGCCTGCGACACGGGGCTCTACAGCATGGTGATCATGTCCTTCCTCGACGTCTACGGCAACGGGAGCTACAACCTGCACCTCTCCGGCCACTCGACCGCCGGCATGGGCGCCGCCATCAAGCGGTGCCAGTTCCTAGGCATGCCGGTGTCCGTCTCCATCGGCGGCTTCGGCGGCGCCTACTCGCTCCCGACCACCGCGTCGGCGCTGGCGCTCTTGGACCACCTCTAGAACAACTACTTCGGCGGCAGCCTCAACGACACGCGCGTGGCTGAACGGCCGACGTCGACATGTTCCTGGAGCACGCCACCCCGGCCGAGCACTACAGCATGCTGGCGCTAGAGCTGGCCCATGTTCGGTTCTACGATGGTCCGGACTGCGCCGCCAGGTTCAGCGCGGCGGAGTGGCGCAAGTGGACGGCGGCGTACCCGTTCACCGAGTTCTACGTCGGCCTGCCGGCGTTGCCAGAGGCGGCCACGAGCGGGTTCACGGACCTGGCGGTAGGCTGGAGGGCGGTGCTCCCCGTGGCGCAGAAGGCGGCCAACTATGGTGGCGTCATGCTGTGGGATAGGTACTACGACAAGC
This sequence comes from Eremochloa ophiuroides, assembly GCA_038502445.1. Lineage (NCBI taxonomy): Eukaryota > Viridiplantae > Streptophyta > Magnoliopsida > Poales > Poaceae > Eremochloa > Eremochloa ophiuroides. The sequence continues at coordinate 86,804 of JAHLJS010000204.1, forward strand.
GCAGCAACAACAGCGGAAGCATCAAGAGCTGGGTTTGAGACAAGAGTAAATCCTATTGGAATTTGTTTTGTGCTCTCCATGTTTTTTATATCGAAAATAAATATGCAATGATGGAAAAAAGAGAGAGATCAACGTCGACAATCTTGTGATCCAGCACTTTTTTAATTTCGGTTGATCCACACGGTATAGTGATGGTGTGTATTTTTCCTTCACTGCTGATGGCCCTTGGCCCTTGCGAGCCCCATGTCAGATTTTGGAGCGAATATTCTACGATTTAACCGCATTTGTATTTTCAGTGGGAGGGAACATTCGTGACGACAGTAAAGCGTCTGTGATGACTTCATCGATCTCAAGGATTTGCCAGTTACTCTTCGAAAATGTTCAGATGGGTAGGGTTTGCATGCGTTTGTTCTTAGGGTGAGTGTATACGTTGTAATTGTTTGTGTTGTACTGTGTAATAAAAAAAATGGTTAGAAGGATGTTCCTGGCCTTCATATCTCTATGGATCAGTGGCGTGCTTAATATGGCAGAGTGCAAGTCGTGTAGTCCTGTACTAATATAATGGATCCAACATATAATTATATATAGTGCTTTTATTTATGAATGGGCAAATTAACCTCATTATTTTTCAATTCCCACGTGTCATCTCCCTAAGTACCACACAATCCCCCACTAAGTGTCACATTATTTTCTGCAAGTGTACAATTACTATTTTCAGTCTATACAAGGTATGTCCACATTGTTCAAAGCTTTTATTGCTCAGTTTTGATAGGCTTACCACACAAGTAATGATTTGTCAAACTTTGTTTTTTTAAAATATCTTGCAATAACACAAGGAAATGGCAATAGTGCTACTCAATTGAAGGGACCAAATCGTTCAAAATATGCCCCCCCAAATATAAGACCCTGTTTGGGTCAAAGGATCCGCTAAAGAATTTTGAAGGAATAACAATAAGAATTACTTCGGGTCTGTTTGGAACACGGGAAAATTTTCTTGTTCTTGCGTTTTTCATGTGAACTATGAAATTTCATAGTGTTTACAATGACGGAAAGTTGACTTCCTTTCCAACGGAAAGGAACCAAGTAATGCAAAACGTACAAAATAAAACCTCCGCTGTAACCGAAGGAAATTAAAAGAATCTTTGCTCTCTCTTGCTATTGTTTGTTCATGTTCATGTGTTTTTTCCCTCTATTCTAAAAGAGAGTTTTTTCACTATTTAATCTATCTTCTTCCTGCGTGTCAACTGCACTGAAAATGGCAAAATGCGGAAAATGCAAGCGGCATGGAAATTGAGGCCCAGACTCTTTCTTCAACAGAGTTGCCGTACACGTCGAGGAAGGAGACATGATGACCATATGTTGTAGAGGCCCGAGTCGCAGGCTTCTCGCAGGGAGTCCTTGTCCTTGTGCTGGCCCCCAGAATACCGTCACTTGCCCCGTCTTCCCCTGCGCGGTGGCCGGGCCGGCAAGGAGGCTGATGATCGCGACGACGGAGAGAAGCGCCGCCGCGGTTACGACTACAGCTGACGATGCCATTGCATGTAGCTGAGTTTCCTTCGTGCCTGGTGCTCCAGGCACGAAGGAAATAATTTTTTAAGTGTATATAAGGACATAAAATAAAATAAAAAATCAGCGTTTAACGTCAGCTAGCAAAGATGTCCATACGCAAATGTCCATACGTGATATGTACGTCTTTACGAAAACCACTTCGAAAGCAATGGGAATATTAATTGAATTCTCCATATGCCAATTCCTAATATTATAGAACTGTTATTTGAAACTGTGAGATGAAACATGTGTATTGAGAGTGGTTGTTTTAATCATCTATGCCCAAATTTGTAGAGTCGACGTTGCGCTCTTAAAAGCGGTGCAGCGTTGTCACGTTGTCTCACGTTGGAGGACGACTAAAAAAACACCCGAATTGGAGAAGGAAGCGGTACACAGGAACACACAACAAATTGATGGAGTACTCCCTCTGTCCCAAAATAAACGTACATCTCCCTTTACGAGGAGTCAAACTTCTTTAAATTTGACTAAAAATATATAAAATAGTATCAATTTTTATATCTTCAAGTATTTTATGAAAATATATCCTATACTTGATCTAACGATAATTAATATGCATCATAAATATTAATATATTTGTGTATGTATTTGGTCAAACTTTAAAATATTTGACTCCTCGGGAAGCGAGATGTGTATTTATTTTGGGACGGAGGGAGTATTTTTTTATTCAGTATATATATTGGTGATTGGCATATCCATCAATGCAAGCTAAGTAGCTGCATGGATGTACCAATGAGACTGGCAGCAGCAGCACAAATGTCGGGGCAGCATCGGTGCTAGGGTTTGAACCCGGCCGACCGAGGAGGAGAACCACGGGCGAAGAAGGCCGAATGTCGGGCCCCTACTTTTGGGGTCCACTATACATCTGTATCAGTCCCTGAATCAGTAGCTGATATGTATAGATTAAACAAGATTGATATCAAATTAACTATACTTTTATTACTAACGTAGGAAGCACATTTACAAGGTCTATATTTACAAACATGGGACATAGGCCTACAACATACATCAGAGTCTACACAGCGTTCCTACATCGTCGTGGTTCCATTTCGACAGGCAACTTGGAGTGCGGACGTAAACCTTAGTCTTCAGCTCATTCTTGTGATCCACTACTTGTAGTCTCTCTCACTTGGATCTCTTGTGCAAGGTCTATATCTCCATCCTCGTGTATGTCCTTATAGATCCATCCTTGCGTAGATTCCATACTGGTGTATATATACTCCTGCTGTTCCATCCTCGCGTAGATCTTCGCGGTTGCATCCTTGTTTATACTCCTTTTGCTGGATCCCTATAAACATAGTATCGAGTGGGTTGAGTACATAAAGTACTCAGCAAGCCTAACGGGGAGGAAGGGAAAGTAGGATAATATTGGCAAATGTGGTGAATGGTAGGAGTGAAGTTATATATATATATATATATATATATATATATATATATATATATATATATATATATATATATATATATATATATATATATATAATGGAGGTTTAGGCCCTGGGAGAGCATTAACCCTTCTCGCCAGTTCTCGGAGTTTAATTAATTAATCATAACTTACCAGATCATCACAGTTCAGATTTTTATTATAGTGGTTGTCCCTAAACATAAGTGACCTCATCCCAGCGGTTGCCCATTTCAAGGACGTGGCTATTCGAATAGATTCGGTGAACTCTGCAGAGGTGTACAAATTTTTCCACACAATAGACACAGTCCAACACCATCATCATGGATTAGACAGGTCTAACAAGCGTCCATACCCGGTTGGAGCTACCTAAGGATCCATATAACTCTACCACGAACCAATCAGGGGTCGGAGAAACCACACAGTGACTTGTATGAACCCTATCATACAATAAGAACAGGAATATATGGGGCTCGAGCTTGGCCCAAATAAATAAGTGGCTCGCACACGGCCCAACAGAAATTTAACGTGGAAGATCACATACCATTCATGCCGGCCGAAAATAGGGCCAGTATCCCCATGTCGGCTCCTGACAGTTCGTTGCACCTCTGGCCTCCAGATAGATATTATACTTCAACCTTACGGGGTGTGGATCACAGGTCTACCCATATAGACATGTGGTTGTATGAGTTTTTGACCAGGCGAGAGTGGCTTATTACTAATCCATTTATGACCAAGACAAGCATCTCCAAGTAGGAACCCACTCCGGGCGAACCTACCCAAAGGTAATTTCACACCGCATGAAATTACCTCCCGCTTGCTCAGTCGAACAGTTTTAGTTATCACAGCATATCAGGATTCATGTTCACAGATTTAATCATAGCAGAATTATTATTTAAGCATTTACACAAATATCATGAAATAAATTAGGTTTATTTAGTTCAGGTGGTAGAATGGGAGGTGTAGGTTTGGTGGCGGAGGTGGTGAATATGGTGGTAGTGGGAGAGGCAGTTGGGATGGTAGTGTCATGATATGTGGAGGGGAGAGATGGAAGGTATGGAGGGGTGGTGGTGGTTTATATGGTAGGCTTTTGATGGAGAGGATATTTAGGAGAGGAAGGTTTTTAGGTAGTGGAAGTATATGTGGCATGGTGGAAGGGAAGTTGGGGCTTGTGGTGGTTTTGGTGGGAGGAGTATTTAGAGAGGAAAGTATTGGTAGGGAAAATATAGAGTGGAAGGTGGGAGGGAAGTTAGACTTGCGGTGGATTTTGGTGGAGGGTGGTGTTTAGGAAGAGGAAAGTTTGGTGTGGAAAAACATGGAAGGAGGAGGGATGTTAGACTTGCCTCCACTCGATGATGATCATATGACTTCTGAGTTCCTTGTTCATTTGTGTTCATGTGCCATGGTTCGGGATTTCTCCATCTTCTCGTGGTTTTACTTCTAGGTGCCTTCAGGTTTTCTTCACGTCGTCTTCTATTCTACGTCATCTAGTGTTGACAAGCAAAGAACTCCGAACAAAGAAAACATTGCAAGCACAATCAAAACAACATAGAGAAGAGAGGAACGATACTAACTAAACGTGTCCTAACCAGTGGAGGATTTTGTACTAGCCTGACCAAGTCACCATGAATGACCCGATTGACTTCTACAGATCTACAAGGGGGTTAGCAGCACATATGCACCTGCATATGTATGTGCCTTGGGGCGATTAGAAAGGTGGGTGGAGAGGTGGTTAGATTGTTGGCCATGCATAGTATGATACGGTGTATATATGTATATATATACATATATATTTACATACGTCTATATATACATACACACATATACATCGCATATGCCTCTGCATGTGAGCGACTATGATTCTATGTGCATGTGTATATTCGCGTATTCATATACGTGATATGTTGTATATGCCTACGTGGATATACGGTGCAAGTGTAACTACGGGTTAGCGCGAAAAATAAAAGAGGACGAGAAAACAAATAATATAACTAGAATTTAAATAGGCACAAAAAATTAGGAAGAGGATATAAATAGGTAGGAAGTGATTTTAGAAGATATTTGGTGGAAGAACCGTGGGATTTAGAGTTTGGATGGTGGAGATATGAATTCTAGAGATTTAGTGGGAAAAGGTGATCGGAACAAAGGATAGGAAAATATTCCTAGAATATTGGAGGATGGGAAAATAGTGGGAAAGGATTAGATAAGCTTTAGAATGTACCTAGTTTATTTAGGAATTTTGTGGGATTTTTTCAAAATAGGAAAGGGCTTTGTTTAGTCCTCCGTGTACATTCTGCGGGTGCGCGTAGCAATTTCTTTCAGGCTGGCGAGTTGGTCTGGCCTGCTGACCAACGCTGATTGCACTGTGCTCGTGCTCTCTTGCAGAAGAGGGAGTGGAGAGCTGCTGCTGTGGGGCCACGGGGCGACGTGGCCTGCTGCCATTGGGTGCTGCGACGTGGCCAGGGGCATGGCATTGGATTGGATGCCATCGGCTCCCTGTGCCTCTGCTCGTCTGTGCAAGTCCGCAGGAAGAAAGCAGGGAGGCAGGCAGCGCGAGCGGCTGGTCGCGGCCTTGGCCGCGTTTGGCTCCGGCGAGTCCGGCCAGTGGCGCTCGGAGGCTCGCGGCGAGCAGGCGGCTCGGCGGCGACGCGACGCTCTGCGTCCGTCCCTGTTCGAGAGAAGCCGAGCGAGAGGGATGGAGGGAGAGCAGAGCAGGAGCAGCGCGGCATGCGGCGAGGCCAGTGGCGTCCTCCTGCTGCTCGGCATCGGCGATGACGGACTGCGGCTCGGGCGTGGACGCGTCCTCGGCGGCTCCTTGTCCGTTCGTCCTTCCTCGGCAGAGAGAGAGAGAGAGAGAGCGGAGGGAGAGAGAAGTAAAGCAGCCAGCAGCGAACAGAGCAAGGCAGCGTGTGGCTCCGGCGTGGCTGGCGGTGACGGCAGTGGCTCGAGTCGAGGTCATCCTCGCGGTCTCGCGTGGCTGGGCGCGGACTACTTAGACTCCGGTAGCTGGGCGGCGGCAGTGCCGACCATGGCTCCAGCGCGGTGGTCACAGCTTGCGCGGGTGCTCGGCCTCCGGTAGCTGGGCGGCGGCAGTGCCGGCCATGGCTCCAGCGCGGCCTCAGCTCCGAGCGACTCGGCTTCGGCGAGTTCACGGTGAGCGAGCTCAGGCTCGGCTCGTCGTCGTCGCCTCAATGAGCAGCAAGGCTCGTTCTCCAGCTTCGCAACACCAGCAGTGACGGGTGATGGCGAGGATGGCGAGCTCGACGGCTTTTTATAGCCGGAGTAAGGCGGTGGCAACAGTACGTCGGTGGAGGAGGTCAGCGAGGAGATATTTTCCAGCAAGAGTTGCAGAGCAGCAGGAAGGCGGTGGAGAAGTCAGCGGGCTCACTGTGGCCTGGTTGGCAGCACAGGTGCCGCGTTGACGCTGGGAGGGAGAAGGGACGTGGAAGATGAAGCTTACAGGCGGGGCCCGCCTGTAAGTGAGAGAGAAGAGAAGGGAAGGGGATTGGTCTGCTGCTGGCCCTTGCTGAGCTGTTGGGCGCCGGCCCAAGTGGCCGAGCTGGCCCATGCGGGGGAAGAAAGGAAGGATTAAGCCCGCAGACCATTTCGTATTCAAGAAATGGTTTTTCCATTTCCCAGAAAGTTACTAAGGCACATCTACATTGATTTCAAATTGGATTTCAAAGGATTTAAGGGAAGAGTGGGTTTGGATAAATCAAGGATTAGAAGTCCAAGGAACATATTTAGTGGTAGATAGATTTGAGATCAAGGAAGGGATCGTATGGATATTTAAGAAAAATATTTTAGTGCCACAAATAAATTCTTGGAAAGGCAAACAAGCAACCAATCGATCAAGCATTCAAGCAAACAATCACTTCAATCACAAACACATGAACATTTGGAATGCAGAGAGAATGTGTATGGTGAATTTTAATGCAAGGTTTTCGGAAAAGGTTTTCGAAAATGGTTTTGCGGAAAAGAAATCAATCAAATTTTAATTTGTTGGAAAATTTGAAAAAAAGTTTAAATTTTTAGTGAAATTTAAGATGATGAAAAATACGGATGTTACACCGAAGTGGACCACCACGGGGCGCGGGACGGTGGCGCTAACGTGGGCAGAGGAGTTCGGGGGCGGACGGTGGCATGAACGCGGTGGCGCGCATGCGAAATTTTCGGCAGCCCTTCGGGAACAGTTAAGGGGAGCCGAAGGATTTGAACATTTGGGCAAGAAGGGCCCCCTTTTATATGCAAGTTTTAACCAAGGTGGGAAAGTAAAGATAACAGCCTCGATTAATATTAACCAAGGCAGTTATCTTAATTTGCCTGCCTCGGTTAAAACTTGTTAACCGAGGCGGTTTATTATTTACTCGTTCTTACTCGTGCTAGTGTTTAGTGTTGCTCTTGTGTATCTAGCTATTAACTACTGTAGTTAATCAGTTGTTCTCTTGTGTTAGTTAGCTTGTGTAGCTAAGTAGTGAGTAGTGCTAGTGTAGTGAGAGTGTTATTTGTCCTTTATGCTCCACACTAGTATGTGTAGGAGCTCATGATCATATAACCTACAGGAGGCCAAATCAGCGACCGGCTGCTGCTACATTGATTCCGAACCGATGAGGATCAAAACCATCCATTTTGAACACCAGCCGATGTCTTGATCTTGAACAGCAGCTGAATCCTGCAGGTTTTTATCCTGATGGCCATCCATTTTCCTTGCTGTGTTAGATTTTGATCCTGACCACGAGTAATGCATATGCTTCCAGTGGGGTATCAGGACAATAGATATACCGTTACATATATTCGGGGAGGGAATGTAGGGTATCAGGACAACGGAGAGACGATTATATAAAAAGTAGTTAAGGTACATGCTGAACAAAGTTTATATCAGTGCTTAATGCGTGTAGCCTGTGCATCTGTTTGCATTGCATAGCTTGTAGGGATCGGGGTATATCTATCTATATCGGTGCAGTGCTAATGATATGGTGTGACAAAGTAACAATTTTGCAACCTCAGCAAAGAGTGAAATAATGCATACCAGAGACCAAACAGCAGGCAAAAGTTGCAAAAAACTACCAGTGAGAAGACAAATCCTATGTATGGTGTAGCAATATTTCGCAGCTTTAGATGACGGATCAGAACTTTCAAGGTCTACAAAGGGCAATAGGGCTCGCGCATTTGGGAGAACAGTCAAGCCTGCTCCCCAGGATCCATGAGTAACAACGTACTAAGAGGGGGATTAGATATTGTGCTACTTTATTTCTAGCTCATATAAGGAACTGGATGCTTTAGAAATAAAGATACTCGTGCATCTTTCATTCATTATTTCTTTCTTTTCGGTTCAAGAGCTGAGGAGCTTTATTAACAAGACTATGAAAATATATTACAATTGGGGATGGAAGTGGCATGGAGCAAGCCGCTAAAGCTGCTAGGTTGACCGAACCACAAGCCTGTGAGACGAGCGACTCGACAATGACATCCTAGACTCCAACTCAAGTAGGTTTGCAACTGTCTCATTAAAGTTGAGAGTAGTTTACCAGATGTGAATATTCATCTCTAGCTACTCCAATAATGGTGGTAAGGATGTTGCAAGTATGATGGTGTTATCATTCTTCTAAATTTTCTCGTCCATGTACACTAACCAGCTATGTGACAAGCTTGTTTAAGACATCTAGATGGTCCATACGAATTGCGTAACTTTTAGTATGCACTGATTTATATATATCAGCTACTTTGCCATACACAAATCTTCTAAGCTCTTTCACAATTCCGTTATTGAATTTCCTTGATTACCGAGTACTTCACCTTATTAGAGAGACATAGTCGAATTGAGCTGATAGCCTTCCGCTCAGCTACCTTCCATACTTCATCAGTTGTCTTGTTGGACAAGTAGATCTATAACCACCATCGATACATGCTGAAATTTTGCATGCCATAAAATTTCTCGACTTGATTCCACATCCCTGGCGTCATCTTAATTTATTGCTTCCTAACCTAGCCAATCTTCTCACAAAATCAAAGCAGCTCGACCTTGGCTCTCATACAACTTGTTATGATCTGAAACACCTAGTGATGCGCAGCAATAGTCCTCTTTGAAAGGATATTACAAGTATGACATAGTATTGCTGTGTATCAAGGACGACATCGATGAATCTCATAGAAAATTATAGATGACGATGTTGAAGCAGTCATGCCAAGAGATTATAGAATTTGGTGAAGCCGTCTGCAAATTTAATAAGCACAGTTCTGAGTACAAGTGATTGTTGCTCTTTGAGAATCCTACTTAACTCTTTAGGATTCGGTAATTCTTGCCCTCTAGAAAAATCTAGTGCAATATAATATTGTCTATCATAATAATTTTGAACACTCCTAATTGCTCCTTGCAACTTCGGATGAGTCCCTTTATCCCTCTTGTTTACCTAGTCCTCTCCAAGAACCTCATACATGCAAGTAACTAGGAGCCCTATTTCTAAATGATTCTATATTGAAGTCCTAATATCACATTACTCTAGTATTCTTGTGTCCTTTGTCAAGTAGAATTTGAGTAATAACCATATAAAGTTTCAAAGCCATACTAAATAGAGGTCAATTTGAGAAAAATTCTGTTTGGACTCTAGTCATACTAAAATTTTGCCACACGCCATGAGTATGACCTATAGGGTCTACATGTCATTATATTTTGTCTTCGTAGAAAAATAGACAACCTAGAACTTTTTTGTGGAGAAAATTACAGGGAATGCATAAGTGAAAAGAAATACTAGATTTTAGTATTTAATGGGGTTTGGTCACTGAAAAAATAGAACCACGTGCAACCAAAGAGTAACCTGTGACGACAAAACACGTACACACCTCAAAAAATCATGAATCGTGCAAAGTTGATGCCCTATCGACATCCAAAGGGCCGGCGATGAGTGATGACTAATGAAGACACATAACTGACTTGGCATATGCATGCACGGGAATTATGGAGCCAGCCCGACGGACATTGCGGTGCCATCAATCAATTTCTATAATTACTCCAGTGCCGCCTAGTACAGTCAAGAATAATACTCCCTCCGGTCCTTTTTATCTGGTGCAAGTTAGAATGACACAGTCTCCTAAATTATACTTTAACCATTCGTTTGCTCTATATTATATTATTTATGCTTATAAACTTATAATCATTGAATAGTATGATTTCTTATAAATCTAATGATATAAAGTTTGTATTATAATATTTAAAAGTTATTAGTCTAATTGTTGGTCAAAGTTTTTAAAGCTTGAATCTTGATATCGTGTGCGCCAAATAAAATGGACCGGAGGTAGTAGCGGATTGGAGAGGTGCAACAAGTCCACCATTCATACTGAAATAAGAGTTAAATGCAGGTGCGACCCATCAACTTATCAAATGCATGGTACTACACAGGTCCATTTAGCACATATTTCTAGACCCCTAAACTTATCAAATGGTACTATGCGTAGTGGTTGGTATGGTCTAGAATGGCCTATGCTATACCATTTTACAAGTTTAGGGATATGTGGTGTACCACTTAGTAAGTTTAGGACCTAGAAATTTGTTTTCAAAATTCGTGAATAGGTACCATCCTTTCACAAGCTCGGGTACCGCTGAATAAGGCTCTAACTGCGAGGAATAACTATCCAACGAAGTACACCAAGAGTGTTTGCTTATGACTAGGCCATGAACCGTGCTTTAGCATATGTAGAAGATGTAGAATCTTTTAATAGATAAGTATCTGAGTTCACGTTGTACATATATAACGTAGAAGAGCTCTGTTACAATGATTGAAAAGTACCATCGATACTTTTAGGTACTTTTATTTTTGTACTAGACAATTAAAACTGATAAAGATTATTTATAAAATATAATTTTTATCATAGAGGATATATTGGTAGCTGAGTTTTTGCCCCTTTCTCATACTAGGTGGCAACGTGTGTTTTCTTTTTCCTTCTATACCTACACGACAGTGCCTCACTTCAGCCAAGCGTTTTTTTTCAAAACAGCTTTAGATCTATAAGAATCAACTACACCAGAGAAGTTAGGGGGTGTTTAGATCCAAATTTTTTTGGGATTTTGGCACTGTAGCAGCGATGAATCTTTTGTAATAAGTGTCCAATTATAGTCCAAGTAGACTCAAAAGATTCGTCTCGTGATTTACAGGCAAATTGTGCAAACATACAAAAATTTCGTCTACATTTAATATTCTATGCATGTGCCGTAAAATTGATGTGACGGAAGTTTTAGGATTTTGGAGAGGAACTAAACACCCCCTTAGTGCTGGAGCTCTATCAAATGAGTCCGTACCTTCTGCACAATGCACACAGCCCATTCACTATGAGGTAATGTTTGGTTCCAGGGAGGGGATGGCCCTGGGTGGGATATTCCACCTTATACTAGTATTTGGTTCATAGTCAACCAGGGGTAGAGTCATACCTTACGGGAGTATTGTAATGAGATCTGGTGAAACCTCGTCCCCAAAATTCCAGCTGACGAAGTTGTCCCACCTGAGACACAGGCATCTGTGTGTGATCTGCAATCAAGGCTGATCCTGAGTTTCTCTGGACCTAGAACGAAACTAAAATTTTAGGCTTTTTTATATAAATATGATAATACAACTAGTACTACTCATTGCTAGTATATACATACATATACGAAATGTTACTAATAAGCAACTAACTGAATGCAAAAGCAATATTCATGAGAAATAATTTTGTATACATATTAAATTACCTCAAAAATTTCTTCTAAGATTTCTCACTGGCACCCACAAGGAATTCAAGACTCTATTCTCTTATAGGCCCCTTCGCAACTAATGCATCTCTTGCTTTGTTATCAAGTTTGTCCCAATTTCTTGGATCATAAACATCGATAGAAACTAGATCTTCAAGAATAGTAGGTTCTGTTTCATTTGAATTATACATGCTCATGATCACTCATATTATTTTCGTCCATGTCGATATGAACACTGTCTTCTATATGGTCTTGATCTTCGGGATTAGCAATAGGTGGTTCCTCCGCAATAACTAGCGCCAATGCATCTGGATCCCTTGAAGAGCTTGTATTACTCTTAAGGAATTTATGAATAGTCCCTCTTTGTGGTTGTATCAAATCATCTATTCGCTTTTTCTTCAGAAGCATACTTTCTTGACGTGGTGTTGTTAAAATTTAGAGAAACAATTAGTCAAAGATTAAACAATTATACAAAGAGAAAATTCACAATGATAAAACAATTATACACTACCTTAGAGAGTCAATTGCCTACCAGATTGAATATTTGAATACTCAATTAAATGGCAATTTGCAAATCCCAAATGATGTCCGTCCGTCCGGATCTCTGAATCATTAATTATTCAATCACAAAAATACCCATCAGATTCAACATAAATAACACAACTACATAAAGTAGGGTAGCGTAAGCTGTACATGATTAGGGTTAGGGATCATAGGACAGAGATTGATACCTAGTTGCTGCTGCCTGCCTGCTAGAAGCCAGGAATACGTCGTGGCTGACTCACCCTCACCTTATGCTGATGACGTGCGGACGTGCGTCACGTGCCAGCCCTGCAACTTGCAGTCTATGCAGACTTGGAGAGGAAAGAGGATGCGAGGAAGTCCCTCAGTCATCTACAGTATTATTGAGACTCAACCAAACGCTAACTTAGATAACATTTAGGCTCTGTTCATTTGAGCTTAAAACCGCTTATTTTTCAGTCCTTCTACAGTATTTTTCTCTCACAAGAAATCAGCATCAGCGATTATTTTCAGTGGTTTTCAGCTTCAGCGAACAGAGCCTTAGAGTTCAAATACAGCGTGTACATACTGCCAAGGATGGCGTCCAATTAAAGAGACCACAAATACAGTAGCTAGTATGAGACCACAAATAAAACTTTTTGGCATTGAAAAAAGTAAGGAGCATATGTATATACATATATATATATATATATACATATATATATATATATATATACATATATATATATATATACATATATATATATATATACATATATATATATATATACATATATATATATATATATTATTGGGAGCTTTAGGCTTCCAATAAATTAGAGGAAGCCCCAATCCGAAGTACCTCTAGCAGGTTCCACCGAACCAGCAAACTCTAGCCTGCCGTCTAGACAAGAGACACCGAGCCCATTTCCCTTCCTTGCCGTGGCGCGTGGCACCCACACTGGATTCAAATGAACACACAAAGCCCTCTCTCTCCCGTGTCTCTCTCCATCCCCACGACCCGATCCGATCCACTCTAGTGGCGGCGCCCCTCTTCCCCACGGGCGTGGGATGTCTGCTTCTCTTCATGCGGCAGGTAACGAGCCTTGGCGGCCACGGTGCCAGCGGCGCTGCCTCTACAGGGCCTCGCGCGGACTGTGGATAGGGAGCTCGCGTGGGTCTCCTCCACCAGGTCACGACATCACTGGCAGCGGCACTCCCCTCTCCACGGCGATGACAGCCCAACCCCATGAAATTTTTCAAAAGAACCTATATTTTTTAATATATCTTTACAATACCGTTATAGTAGTATATAAAATAAGTATAACCATGTACTCTATGTATACTTGCATACTTGACGTATATACTTGGATTTAGAGATATACACAAGTAACTACTCCCTGGGAATACGACTTTCTCGCCTGGCTTTGGCCCTAGCGATCTTGTTGCATTGGAGGTGCTGGGAAGGGAGAGGACGGCGTGAAAGTTGTCGCCGTCATCCTCTTCATCGTCCTCGTACGGATCGGCGGTGGGGCTAGGGGAGGCGGTGGAGGCTGGCCTGGGGATGCCCGCACCTGCGCACCAGAGACAGACGGCGGTGGGGCGAAGCTGCAAAGGGAGATGGAGGTGCTCGGAGGGAGAGGATGGCAGGGAAGTGGCGAAGGTGGTTGTTAGTATAAATTAACTGTACTCTATTAAAGATTATTATTATCAAGGTATCCGCAAGCGCACAGATAAAACAACCCGATGTAGCACTTTACCAGACAATCCCGGTTTTAATATCGAACCCAAAGAAACAGTAGGTGATACTGACTAAGTCTATTGGCTCTTAACCCGATAATACAATCAATCCAGAGAAAATTAAGAATGAGGAGATAACAAGTGATTATCTAGATCCGACAACCGGTAAACTTTGAATAATATCGTTCTAATCGGGCAGTGACTTGAATAAGAGGCGAAATCAGAGTTCCCTCCTACCAGACACTTATACACCTATCGATCCTATCAACGGGAAGTGGACTACAGAGGACTCAACGCAGCTGTCACCTACGCGATCTACCACTATCCGGCCAATCAGGGGATATTCACAAGTAATTATAGCCCAGGCACCACGTCTACACTACAAACTACTACTTTAACCAAGGAACTACCAAGATCAAAGCACTTAAATAGAGTTGTAAATTTAAGAACGAATAAGAACAAATGCTTACTTGAATCAGGATGTTGAATACAAAAGTACCTCAGAACGCAACTCTGGGCGAGGGAGCTGAATCCAGATGAACACAGCTACGAAGAAGCTCCGACAGGCCGGGACTCCTCCGAATCTCTACTCATCTACTCTATCTCTCTAATCTTTCTCTTGATTGCTAGGCTAGATCTAGTAGATATCTATCTAATGCTTCAGGGTCTTCATCTCTTGATCTGGCTCTCCTCCAGGAGGGTATGCCTCTTTATTTATAGGCCGGTGGGGAGCACGTATGCCGTAGGATCAAACCGACTTGAAACAAGGGCTCAAATGACTTCTAATAGGCGGTGGTAGAAGACTCCAGAAGGCGGCGCGGGGGAAACCCTAGGGGGGCGCCGGCCGGCCCCACCCTGTGGGGTTTCGGGCTCCGGTGCTTGAGGTGTGTTCCAGATGCTTCTAGCGTTCTCGTGAAGATGTTTCCTTGGCGGTTAAGTTTCGTGGTAATTATGCTCTTTAATCCTTCTTTTAAGCTTTTCTGGAAAATCTCCTGGAAAATAGACAATTCACCAAAACTCATGGAATCTGTCAGTAATAACCCTATTCTACTGGATATTCATGTTTAATGCAGGGATAATTGATAATAAAATTTGGATGATAACAGGTGTCAACAATTACCCCCGCACTTAGGCTTTTGCTCGTCCCGAGAAAAATGTTGGTTTTAAGATGTAAGATTCTTAGAGAGAATGGGGCATTTAAAACATAACTTGAGAGTACATTATATAAAACTACTCTAGTCATGCATGTACTATGGAATTCAAAGTGTCTACCATGAATCTTTGAGTAGTTGATGAACAGAATAGTTTGAAAACGGATCACTCTCTTCCTTTAGTTAAGTCAATTGGAGGGTATGTAATTTTGCAAATAAACTTAGCTTTACCTTCTCCTTTTGTAGTACTCTCGAATCACTGATATATCTGGTATTTTTTATCCTTACCAAGGCATTAATGAAATTGCCTTCTTTATCCTACTTCTAAAAAGCTTATGTGGATCTCAGGTAGGTAAAATGTGAAAACATACTTGCATTGTATTTGTTGTAAAGTCAAATAATGAATCCACAGAGAAATGAGGCATATAATCGAATCAAGGTTTATTTGGTGAAATATGGTGGAACCTAATTCTACCTTGCTCCTTGAGAAAATAAGTCTCTCTTTTATACAGTTGAGTTTATTCAGAGGGTATGAGCTATCTCTTTCTCTTTTTTTTTTCAAGGGAGGCGAGCATCTAAGTACTCATTGTTTTAATTTCTTTTTAATTTCTACGAACACTTGTCTATTTTTTATACTCCCTTATTCTTTTGCATAGCTCATATCTCTTTTGAATTTAGTAGTTGAGAGACTTTAACAAAACATGGAGCAATTATATGATAACTATGCTATATAATTTTTTTAGGTGTTTTCTCCCAGTGTAGGAGTGAAACATTTTTAATAGAATCACTTGCTATTACTCCGGATTAGAGTAATGCTTATGTAGAATTGGCACTTGATTCGAAAATATGACAAATTTCTTCAAAGGGTTACAAAGATTGACCAAACTCAATACAAAGACAAGTATTATATGTAGCAGGCTTCTATCCTATATATGGCTCTGGTAGGACAATATTTTTACCACAAAGGAGAGGTATAACTAATCATTTAAATTTTTGAAATAAAATCTCCAAGGACAAAACATCAGGGATTGAGTTTTCATTATTCAACTATATCATGTTTCACAACGACTTAAACAATCATGGGGTCCCTATAAATAGTTTCCAATAGTAACATGATTCCTAGAAAAGTATTATATAATTTATTCTTAAGCTATGAATTAAACAATCTTCTTCTTCTCTTTTGAAAGTAATTTAACATGTGAATTTTAATTCGGATCGCAACGGAAATCGAAACATATGCAATTATATTGTATGAGGATCAAACCTGACCATGACCGAGAAGGGGATGCAAAGGATGCAGAGGGGGGCCGGCCGGCCCAGGTAGGGCGCCGGGCGGCACACCTCTATGGCCCCACGAGGTCCACTTCGGTATGCGAGGTTCTGGTTCGATTATCTTCCGAATTACGTGATTTTCCCGAGCGAATTGATTTCCATTGTCGCGATGTGCCTCCTCCACACTTATTTTCCTGCATACTTTTCTGCGCAACATGTGGAGACAACATGCGTACCAAAAAATATAGAGAGTCGAGTAAACTAAAACATTAATATTGATAAAAAGAATATGGCACTTTATTCATTAATAATACTAGATAACTCTGATAACTGACTGAGCTAACGACTGTCCTAGCTCAATAGGTTTTACCTAACTCACTTAATATTATAAATTAAACCTAGCACACTTGATAATATAATTAAACCTAACAAACTTGTGCCTTATTACATAGATAACTAGGGCAACTTAAGGCTGTCCTTTCTTCGCGAGCTTCCTAATTTCTTCCTTAAGATCACCAATCTCTTCTTTCAGCTGATCTTTTTCGCGCTTGAGACTGTGAATTAACTTGACATTGACTTCTATCTGCTTAGTCATGTCACTCATAATCTTGCTCCTTAAGTCTTCATTCCTCTCTATACCCCTAACGGTGTTAGAGAGAGCTTCTATCTTCTCATTAAGGATGCGTAGAGAGAGCTGGGGCTGTCTAGAGACTTTCTCTAGTGCTGATGTAGATGTAGCCCGCTGTCTCTTGGGCGGAGGTGGTATGAACTCGGTGTAGCGGACTTGGCTTGGACGTGCACGAACTCCATGAATGGCAGGGCGAGCAGTGGTGTACTTCGCACATACCAGCGTTCCGTTCTTGTTGGTCTTGACCGACAGGAGTCGCTCATTATCTCTAGGTGGAAGAAGTGGGATGCCTCGGGAAATAGCGATCTGCTTCCCCCTGGTACCATCTTGTAGCAGTAGTCTCTCAGGTGGCGATGGCAGAGAAGGCTAAACATGCGTGTAGTAGACTTGCTCGAACTGCTGGGGCACCGTAGTAAGATGCTTCTGTGGCACGACGGCAAGGTGCTTCGGGGGCACGATGGCAAGGGGCTTCGGCTGCGCGAGGACGATGGCCTTCGAGTCATCGCCTTGGAGCTTGCCGGAGTCAGCGCCGACGACCGCCTTGCATGCCATTGCTACTAGATCTAAACTAGAGAGTTTCTTTGGAGGAGAAGAAGGCAATGATGATGGGATGACATTCAAGGGTGGTATAGGTGCGTATTTATATAGTTTTCAGGAGACAGGATAAGATCAAATCTAGGTTCTACAGGATTCGTACGAAAGATTATCCGTACGCATCGGGAATCTATGGGATTGTATTTAGAAAAGATAGAGAAAGGAAAGGTAACTTGAGTCAGGACAAGAGGGGACAGGGGGGCGCCGCCCGGCCCCACCAGGTGACTTCCCTAGTTGGCCGAGCTCGTGAAGCCTCTAGACTCTTCCTACTTCCTGTTAGTTGCGATGCGCGATAATTTTTTGTAACAGGTAATGACGGGACTAAAAAGTAGGTAATTGGACAAAGTCCAGCCCATCAACAACTTCTAAATTAAATGGTTCTAAAAATAATTTAAATCGGTGATCATTTATCTTGAATAACGTACCTTCGTGTGATTGTAGAGTTACCGCTCCATGTGGTGATGCATTCACAACCGTAAATGGTCCTTCCCATTTGCTTCGTAGTTTTGCAAGCCCGAATAATTTAAACCTGGAATTAAAAAGTAATAACTTATCTCCTAGTGCAAACTCCTTCTTCTTGATCCTCTTGTCATGCCATCTTTTTGTTCTTTCTTTATAGATCTTTGAATTGTGATAACCCTTTTCTCTCCATTCTTCTAATTCTGATAATTGCATTTTTCTCTTTTCTCCAGCGGCTTCAAAGTTCATATTCCATCTCTTAATAGCTCAGTGAGCTTTATGCTCTAATTCCACTGGTAAATGACAGGTCTTACCATATACTAGCTGGTAAGGTGACATACCCAAAGGTGTCTTGTATGCGGTCCGATATGCCCAAAGTGATTCGGGTAATCGGTCCTTCCATGCAGTACCCATTTCATTTACTGTTTTCTGTAGAATATTCTTGATTTGTTTGTTTGATGTTTCTGCCTGGCCACTTGTCTGAGGATGGTATGGAGTAGCTACATTGTGACGGGTGCCATGAGCTTGCAAGTATTGGTGAAACTTCTTATCAGTGAAGTGTGTCCCTCCGTCACTAATGACCATCCTTGGTGTTCCAAACCTTGGAAATATAATCTCATCGAACATCTTTTTTGAATGTTTGGAATCAGCATTCATGCATGGCATAGCTTCTACCCACTTGGATACATAGTCAACTGTCACCAGAATGTATTCACAATTTCTTGATTTTACAAATGGTCCCATGTAATCAATTCCCCAGATATCAAAGAGCTCAATCTGGAGATTATTGGTGAGTGGCATAGCATCTCTTGCATTGATATTCCCGTGGCTCTGACATGATCCACATCTCCGGACAAAATCTTTGGTGTCTTCACACATAGTTGGTCAAAAGAACCCACTCTGCCAGATTTTAGCATGAGTGCGAAATGCTCCATAATGACCTCCATATGGTGATGCGTGGCATTTCTGAATGATCTGCATGCCCTCTTCTACTGGTACACATCTTCTAAGTAATCCATCTGAACAAATTCTGAAGAGGTATGGCGGATCCCATATGTGGAGACGACTTTCATACATAAGCTTCTTTTTATTTTCCCCTGGTGATACATAACCTGCAACCATAAAGTTGACAATATTCGCGTACCAAAGGTCTAACTTTGTCACTTTAAACAACATGTCATCTCTCATTGAGTCATTAATAGGCAATTCCTGAGTTTCTCAAAGTGTATTCTAGACAAGTGATCAGCAACTGGATTTTCTATTCCTCTTCTATCTTTAATTTCTAAGTCACATTCTTGGAGTAAAAAAATCCATCTTATCAAACGAGGTTTAGCATCTTTCTTATTGAGCAAATATTTTAAATCAGCATGATCAGAATATATAAACAATTACTTTTGCTCCTACTAAGTAAGATCTAAATTTATCAATAGCAAAAATAACAGCCAGGAGTTCTTTTTCAGTTGTTGCATAATTTAATTGTGCTCCTGTCATAGTTTTACTAGCATAAGCAATTACATGATACTTCTTATCTTTTGTTTGTCCTAATACTGCCCCTACAGCATAATCACTAACATCACACATAATTTCAAAAGGTAAAGACCAATCAGGGGGTTGAATGATTGGTGCTGATGTAAGTGCTTCTTTAAGAATATTAAAAGATTTTAAACATGCATCATCAAATTTAAAAGGAACATCCTTAGCTAGCAATTTAGTCAGTGGTCTAGCAATATGTGAAAAATCTTTTATAAATCTACGATAAAAACCACAGTGACCAAGAAAACTTCAGATTCCTTTTATATTAACAGGTGGAGGTAGTTGCTCAATTACTTTAATTTTTGCCTTATCTACCTCTATACCTCTTTCAGACACTAAATGTCCTAGCACTATTCCTTCTCTAACCATAAAATGACATTTTTCCCAATTAAGGACTAAGTGTTTTTCTTCACATCTCTGCAAAACCTTATCTAGATTTTCTAAACAATCATCAAAAGTTTTTCCATAAACTGAAAAATCATCTATAAAAATTTTCATGATTTCTTCTATCATTTCAGAAAATATAGACATCATACATCTTTGAAAAGAAGCAGGTGCATTACATAATCCAAAACACATTCTACGATAAGCATAAGTTTCATAAGGACATGTAAAAGTGGTTTTGCTTTAATCATCAGGGTGGATAGGTATTTGGTGATATCCAGAATAACCATCAAGGAAACAAAAGAATGAATTATTTGCCAAACGCTCTAACATCTCATCAATGAAGGGTAGTGGAAAATGATCTTTTTTGGTTGCTTTATTGAGTTTTCTATAATCTATACACATTCGTCATCCTGTAACAGTTCTCTGGGTATCAATTCATTTTTATCATTTTTAACTACGGTCATAACACTCTTTTTAGGTACAACTTGAACAGGGCTTACCCACTCACTATGCGGAACAGGATAAATAATCCTAGCATGCAAAAGTTTTAAGACCTCTTTCTTAACAAACTCCCTCATCACATTTTGAAGCCTACGTTGGGGCTCTCTAGAAGGTGTAATATCTGGGTTGGTTGGAATACGATGGGTGCATAAAACAGGATTAATTCCTTTAAAGTCTTGGAGTGAATAACCAAAAGCAGCACGATGTTTTTCTAAGACAGTTATTAATCTGAAAGACTCTTCATCAGAAAGTTTATCACTAATAATCACAGGAGAATTTTGATCATTATTCAGAAAAACAAACTTAAGACCGGAAGGTGGTTGCTTAAGCTCAATAGAAGGCTTAGGTGGCTCTAGTAATTCATCCAGAGGTACAGGATCAGTCGGATCCTCTTCCTCTTCATTAATGAAGAACTGAGTATCATCCTCTAAATTAGGTTCAATAAATTCCTCAAATGACACAGCCTTAATTTCTTCTATCGGATCTAACTCAGGCGGTGGCTCTACCTTAGCTTTTAATGCATGAGTTATAGGCCCTGAGAGATTAAATCCCTTCCCAAGTTTAATTTCTAAATTGCCCGCACAACCTTCTCGCAAAAGTTTTCCTATTGGTAACCCAATCATTACATCAAAATCCCAAACATCAAAGATATAGAAATTCAGCAAAATTCGGAATTCGTTTATCACAATAGGAAGAGAACATAAAACACCTGAACTAGGAATAATATGTCCTGAATAATTTTTCAATAATTTATTTGTAGGAATTGATGGCATATCTTTCAAAAAAAATTTAGCAAATGTAAGAGATATAATATTGACACCTACTACTGGATTATAAAAGGCATCAAAAGGATATGCATCAATTTGACATTTAATAGTAAAGGCAGGAGAATTTAAACAAATTATGTCATTTGAAAGCTCAGATTCTATCAACCACTCATTACTCATAACAAAAATTAATTCTCTAGTTATCTCTCTAAGGAATTTTAAATCAGCAGGATATGAAACATTAAAACTTTTAAAATTCATAGACACTTGTGGTTTTATAATTTTATGATAGCGTGAGGTGTTTCCATAATCATCAAAAAGTCCATCCTCAAATTCAAGCATAAAATCAGAAACAGGAATTATCTCCTTCTCATTAGATAGTTTAGGTAAAGGTTGAGATGAATCAGATAAAAGTTTAGAATCAAACGACAAAAATTCACCTTCTAACCATTTTTTTTTTCTTTAGGAAGATCAATTAAGATATTAGTAAGAATAGTTTTAGCATGTGAAGCAGTAATATGCATAAATGCTCCTCCTGCGGCCAAATTAAGGTATTCTTTATTTTTATCATTAAGGCCTAAAAAGAAATGTTGCAAAAGCATAAGTTCTGGCAAAGTAAGATTAGGTTCAGAATTTATAAATCCATCAAAGCGTTCCCAAGCCTTGCCTAATAATTCGTTATCTAATTGTTTAAATCTAATAATTTCAAAACGAAGTTTAGCGACCTTTTCGATAGGGAAAAATTTAAGACAAAAATTAGCACGCAATACTTCACAATCTCCTTGACTACTCCCAACATGACGATTATACCATTTCTTTGCTTTTCCCGTTAATGAAAACAGAAAGGGTTTCCATCTTAAAGTTTCATCTGCCATACCCTTAATGTGCAAACATGAACATGTCTGCTCAAAATCAGCTAAATGGGAATAGGGGTTTTCGCTAGAACTACTAGAAAAAATGTGATTTTGAACTAACTTAATTAATCCCGGGTGTAACTCATAGCCAGATGATGTGATAGGTAAAGATGATTCTTTTGGCTGGAGATACGATCCCGATGGTGCTCCATATTGATATAAAAGTTGAAATGTGGGTTCCATACTTTAAAAGGTAAAAGATAAAAGATAAAAATATAATACAAGATTAAGATAGACTAAGCCAAAATCAGCAAACCGTTCTCCGGCAACGGCGCCAGAAATGCTTGTTGGTATAAATTAACTGCACTCTATTAAAGATTATTATTATTAAGGTATCCGCAAGCGCACAAATAAAACAACCCGATGTAACACTTCACCTGACAATCCCGGTTTTAATATCGAACCCAAAGGAACAGTAGGTGATACTAACTAAATCTATTGGCTTTTAACCCGATAATACAATCAATCCAGAGAAAATCAAGAATAAGGAGATAACAAATGATTATCTAGATCCGACAACCGGGAAACTTTGAATAATATCATTCTAATCGGGCAGTGACATGAATAAGAGGCGAAATCAGAGTTCCCTCCTACCAGACACTTATACACCTATCGATCCTATCAACGGGAAGTGGACTACTGAGAACTCAACGCAGCTGTCATCTACGTGATCTACCACTATCCGGCCAATCAGGGGACATTTACAAGTAAATATAGCCCAGACACCATGTCTACACTACAAACTACTACTTCAACCAAGAAGCTACCAAGATCAAAGCACTCAAATAGAGTTGTAAACTTAAGAACGAATAAGAACAAATGCTTACTTGAATCAGGATGTTGAATACAAAAATACCTCAGAACGCAACTCCGGGCGAGAGAGCTGAATCCAGACGAACACAGCTACGAAGAAGCTCCGACAGGTCAGGACTCCTCCGAATCTCTACTCATCTACTCTATCTCTCTAATCTCTCTCTTGATTGCTAGCCAAAATCTAGTGGATATCCATCTAATGCTTGAAAGCCCATGCTTGGTTTTGGGTAATTGATGAAACCTAGTTTGCTAATGATTGCTCTAAGTGTTTCATGAGAATTGATTAGCAAATGGCAAGATGGAGCAAAGGACCGGGTCGGTGGAGGTCACAAGTGAAGGGCAATGACGGCGTCCATGAAAATGGTGTAAGTCCATCAACAAGGAGAAAGCCCTATTGACGGCATCCATGCAAATGGTATAAGTCCATCATCATAGGTGTCCGCAAGGTCCATCAAGAGATGAGAAGGAAGTTGATAAGAAACCAGGAGCTCAAGGCAAAGGTATAACCAATAGGAGCACTTTTGGTTTTGGTGATCAAGACTCCATAGAGGGAGTGATCGCATTTAGGATAGATAGCCGTACTATCAAGAGGGGCGAAATCGTTGATGAAATACGGTTATCAAGTGCCACTAGTTGTTCATGATCATTGCATATGCATATAGATGCTAGTGACTCTAACTTGACCCGTGGAAAACTCTTTGAAAAGGCTAACACACGAGCACTAAAGTGAGAGACACTTTGGAGTGTTAGTGACTTAAGAAACGGGGTGAAGTTTGAGGGATAGAGAGGGTTTGGTCCTCTCTTCCTCCTGCCGAGCTTGCTCGGCAGGATTCGGCGAATTTCGGAAACGTTACAATAGAAAAACTAGCGTCGGACCGTATTGTCACAGAGCGTCGGACCATTAGTCTCGGTCCGACGACTATCACTGCTGAGAGCGTCGGACGCTCAGTTTCGGAGCGTCGGACTATTGTCCGAAACGTCGGACTCTCGGCGTTAGTCCGACGGTGAGCGTCGGACTATCGTCCAACGGTTTTCAGGGCTCGGGGAGCTCTCTGGAAGCGTCGGATGGCCGCGTTTGTTAGTCCGACGGCTCCGTCTGACTGAGTCCGACGGTGGTCAGCTGAGGGCGTTGGACCGGTTGATTTAGTCCGACGTTCGTCCGTCCGACGGTCGTTTTGGCGCGAGGAAATAGCCGTTGTGATCCAACGTTCGACTTCAAACGGCTAGTGACACGTGGCGTTTATCCGGAGCGTCGGACCGTGCTGATTAGTCCGACGGTCTGGCCGTCGGACAGTCCGACGGTACGCAGTGAAGTCTAAACGGCTAGTTCTTTGTGTGTGGCTTATAAATAGCGACTTGGCCGGTTTGGTGAGCAGCTCTTGGCACTCCTGAACATCATAGCATACTTGTGAGCCTTCCTACTCTACTCTCACTCATCCTACTTGATTGTGTTCATCATTTGGTGAGTTTGGAGAGCATCAAGTGCATTGCATTGATAGAGATCATTTAGAGGCACTTGGTAGTGGTGATTCGCAGCGGTTTCTCTCATTACTCTTGGAGTTTGCCGACTCCTAGACGGCTTGGAGGTGCGAGGATCGTTGAGGGGAGTTGGTGATTGTCTCCGCCTCCGATCAAGGTATTGTGAGGGGTTCTTGAGCCTATCCCCGCGGGAGATCGCGAAAGGCATCTTTAGTGGATTGCTCGTAGCTTGGTGGATCCCCATCTTGTGTTGGTTGTGCGGCACCCTTGAGAAGGGTTTGGCGTGTGATGCCAATTAGTGCGTGAACCTCCAAGTGGGTGTATCGCTACAACGAGGATTAGCTTGCCGGCAAGCAAGTGAACCTCGGTAAAAAATCTTGTGTCATCTTTCTACCGAGGATTTCCCTTATATTTGATTGATTGGTTATATTGGACTTCATATCTTCTCTACACCGGGGGTATTGAAATCACCTTCTCTCTTTATTTTTGTGTACTTACTCTCGTGTGTAGTTTGTTAGTTAGTTGCTCACTTAGGAGTAGTGTATAGTAGTGACATAGCCTTTGAGTGTGAACTAGTGATCATAGTGTAGTATACTTGTCTAGGTGGCTTGCATAGCATAGTTTAGAGCTAGTGTTTTGCAAAGCTTGCTATTGTTACTAATTGGCTTGTTAAGTGTCGTTTGTAGATTTTATAGGCTATTCACCCCCTTCTAGCCATTTAGGACCTTTCAATGCTTCAGGGTCTTCATCTCTTGATCTGACTCTCCTCAAGGAGGGGTATGCCTCTCTATTTATAGGCCGGTGTTGTGCATGTATGCCATAGGATCAAACCGACTTGAAATAAGGGCCCAGATGACTTCTAATAGGCGGTGGTAGAAGACTCCAGAAGGCGGCGCGGGGGAAACCTAGTGGGCGCCGGCCGGCCCCACCCTGTGGGGTTTCGAGCTCCGGTGCTTCGGGTGTGTTGCAGAAGCTTCTAGCGTTCTCGTGAAGATGTTTTCTTGGCGGTTAAGTTTCGTGATAATTATGCTCTTTAATCCTTTTTTAAGCTTTTCTGGAAAATCCCCTGGAAAATAGATAATTCACCAAAACTCGTGGAATCTATCAGTAATAACCCTATTCTACTGGATATTCATATTTAATCCAGAGATAATTGATAATAAAATTTAGATGATAACAGATGTCAACAGTGGTGGTGGCGGCGGCCGACCTAGGGGCAGGGGCGGCAGCCACCGCCGCCTTAGTGGCAGAGGGAGCCGGCGACACAAGGACGTGGGAGGCATTGAACTTGAAGAAAATCGCAAGCTGGGAAGGGAGAGGGAGGTGAAAGAAGATCGGATGTCCCATCGCGCCACGTGTCACATCCAACGTCCTAAAATTCGGTTGATGAGAAGACCTGAAACAACCGGTTGTTGTATAGCAATTCTCTTAAAATATCACCGAAAACTCGAAAACTAACAAAAGGAATCAGATTCATCTTGATAAAAACACAGCTGCTCAAAAAGGAAATGTCCACTAACAATCGATGTGAAAACACTTGATCGCGGAATAGGAAATTGCTAATCTTAATAATTGAAAAGTCTTGTCACAGTTACAGGAAAGTGACCCAACACCCACGAGAAATTTTACAGCGCTTGAGGATAATGAGAGCCCTCCGTTTCATTAGATCCGATGATCTAAAAATAGGAGGAACCAGATGGGAGAAACTTAAGTTGTGGGCCAGAACCAAAAAACTGTGGACCCAGAGCTGGTTTCTAATTAAAATAGAAGAGTATTATAGTATTTTAATGTCTCAGAAGCCGCTTCTCTGAATCAATTAAAAACGAGCTTCTTCTCTGAATCTTAAGAGGAGTTGCTTCTCTGAATTATAAAAAAGCTGATTTTCCATTCTTATCCAAACGCCTTACCGCGAGGAGCCGCCACCCGCGTCGCCGCTCACCGCGAGAGACTCCAATCAGAATGGTATTTTGACATCTCACACGTGTCGCTTCTCTGAATCGAGAAAAAGGAAGTAGGAGCCTCTTCTCTTCGCGCACATCTCTCTCTTATCGGCTCGACTCGAGGCATCGCGCGGGATCGGCGTTGTCGTGTCATCCAGCGTCGGATGCCTCCTAGCGCAGTAGATGCGGTGCTCAAGCGGCTGCCGCTGTGTTTAATGCCTCCCTGCCAGTGATTTTGGTGCATCTCTGGCTGGAGAAGAATGAGCACCACTGGACTCGCTCCCAGCAGCCTCCGATGAGTTGCTCCTCAAGACAGACGAAGAAGCATTCTCCTATGGCCGTCCGTGCGACCGTGCCCGTCGACTGATCCCGTTCGACTAGATACATGGCGCAGCAAAACGCGCTACCTCCGGTCGAACTCCACGCCTCCACGGTCTCGCCCTCGAGTGCCTCCTTGCTTGCTGGGCCTGGCAGTCATAGGTCAGCTGGCCGGCGGCTGCCGGGCGGCACCGCGTGGAGCCAACTTAGGCTACGAGTAGGGAGGCCGCGACGCAGATCTAGCGAAGCATGGAGCAGTTCGTGCAGTTTGAGTTACGGAGCTGAGAATTTGTACAACAGTAAAATACTAAACTATCCTTAATTAACACCTGCCGCTCAAGCACCGTAACAAATCTCCTCCAACACCCAAATAGTAAACAAATTCCACCAATTTAGAGATACGGAAGAGGAAGAATTTGAGAGTGAGCTGTGCTAGCTTGTCTACCTAGGATTAGGATGGCATCCAATTAAATGGACCCCATATATACGATACTGTTCTGTCCATTCAAAACTATAGGACGAAAAAGCCAAGGCGCCTTATAATTTGGAACGGACGAAGTAGTAATAGTGTCTAGCAAGGGCCATGTTGTTCGCGTCACTATATGTATCCCGTATATCGGCGTCGTCCAATGCAACAACGAGCTAGTTCGGGTCGTCAATCCAGAGCTTTAGCTACCTTCATAATCCTAGCAAGCCAAGCTAAGCCACCGAACCAACCCATCCCGTCTGCAAAACCATGCCGTCCAAGGAATTTTGGGCCGGGATTGGATCTGTTCTGGCCTTCATACTCGCCCTCATCTCCATGGCCTTGAACCATGAAAGAATCACCCTGTGGATGAACACGATCAAAGCCTTCTTTAGCCCATACATCCAGATCACCATCCCTGAGTACGACGCCGAGCATCTTGAACGCAGCGACTTCTACGTCGCGATCGAGGCCTACCTCTCCGAGAACTGTGCCGCTAACGTGCGCAAGCTGAAGGCCGAGCTCGGCAGCCACAGAAAGAAACCCCTGTTCTACGTCGACGACGGACAGCAGATCATTGACACCATCCGCGGCGGCGAGCATGGCGACGGCGGTGGTGGCGGCGAGCCCAGCCCCAGCGGCGGTTGCAGTGGTGGTGAACCAGACGGCGGGGACAGCGAGCCCGGCGGCCCGACGGTCTGGTGGCACGCCTACAAGGAGAAGCCAATAGCCAACGTCATCTATAGACCCGGTGAAGAGGAGCGCCGCTTCTACCGAGTTTCCTTCCATCGCAGAATCCGCAAATCCGTCCTCGAGGAGTACCTGCCGCACGTCATTCAACAGGGCCGCGACGTCATCGCCAAGAACCGCCAGCGCCGCCTCTTCACCAACAACCCATTCCCACACAGCGGCTGGAGCCACGTAGCGTTCCAGCACCCAGCGACTTTCAAGACGCTGGCCATGGACCCGGCGCTGAAGCAGACCATCATCGATGACCTCGACACCTTCAAGAGGAGGAAGAACTACTACGTCAGGGTCGGCAAGCCATGGAAGCGTGGATACCTGCTGTTCGGGCCCCCGGGCACCGGCAAGTCCACCATGATCTCCGCCATGGCCAACCACCTGAAGTACGATGTGTACGACCTGGAGCTCACGGCGGTCAAGAACAACAACGAGCTGCGGAGGCTATTCATTCGGACCAAGGGAAAGTCCATCATCGTCATCGAGGACATTGACTGCTCCGTCGACCTCACCGGCAAGCGCAGGGGCAAGAAAAAGCGGCGACATAAGAAGCCGGCCGCCGGCGAGGGTGTGGTCGTCGCCAACATGACCGCAGAGGCCGAGCAGACAATGATAGAGGCCCGCAAGGCCAACGAGTACGACGGCAGCCAGCAGCTGACCCTTTCTGGGGTGCTTAACTTCATCGACGGGCTGTGGTCGGCGTGCGGCGGCGAGCGCATCATCGTCTTCACCACCAACCACAAGGACAAGCTGGACCCGGCGCTGATCCGGCGAGGCAGGATGGACATGCACATCGAGATGTCCTACTGTACCTACGAGGCCTTCAAGGTGCTGGCCAACAACTACCTGGAGATCATCGACGACCACCAGCTGTTCGAGCGCTTCGGCAAGATACAGCAGCTGCTGGAGGTGGCCAAGATGTCTCCGGCGGACGTCGCCGAGCACCTAATGCGCACGGAGAATGATGCCGGCGCGTGCTTGGAGGCTCTCGTGGTGGCTCTCGAGGAGAAAGCGGAAGCAGCAAAGAACGAGTTGCAGAAATCGGTCATGGAGAAGAAGCAGGCTGTCGAAGACCATTGAATAAAGGCATACATAACAGGTATTACTGCTAGAATGTTGGTGTTATCCTGATGTCCATAGTGTTGACATGGCGGTGATCGAGCTGAGTTTGCGACAGAAGCGAGTTTGAACTCAATTGGAACAAAGCGGGAACGGCTGTTCCTGGCTGATTGCAGCGACAACGTGTGCACGGTGAGGACACATCCAAGCAGTTGCACCGGAGTCCACGTTTAAGCAGTTATTTTGCTGGTCATTTTCCTCGACCGTATCACGAGATACGTATTTCACTAATAAGAGGAAGTTGTTTAGCTAGTCATTGTGTATGTAAGCTACAGGTATCTTAATTTAGCTGAGAGATCATAGTTTGTGTGTGGGCCAAAACCCGATGTAATCGTGTTTGTACTATTTCATAAACACCTGTGGAAAATAGCACCGCCAATCGACAATTGCCAGTTCGTGACGAACCCGTCTATTCATTTATGATTGATTGATTCTCTTGTGTTCTAGGTGAGCCGCTCAAATAAAACAGGGCTATGATTGTGTGACCTTTGGGCTAACATTTGGTACCAAAGCCTCAATTGCATGCCAAAGTATCCTTGGTTCAATCCAATGTCAATTATGATCGGCGGTGAAGGAGCTCGAGGCCTTGACGACGACGGGCAGCAACTCTATCCATCGCTGACAGTGACGAACTACACAAGCTGGAGCATTCGGTGCAGGTGATCATGCAGGATGAAGGGGTCTAGGAGGCAGTGTTATCCTAGATGTGAAATGTTAAACAGTCAGCCGTCTTCTGTTTAGCGTTACGTAGTTTAGACGACCGACTAGACGGTTTAAAAGATTTGGCTTCTTCTCACAAGTTTTAATCCTTCAAGACATAAGTATTACAAGTTAACAGACACTTTTAGTAATAACCAATTTTCAAAATTGCTTATGCCCCATAATATTATGGTTTGGATGGACAGCCATAGTATGCATTTGGTTTGGAGTGGGTTGGAATGTGATGGTCCTTTGCAGTGTTTTTGGGATGGAATATGGGACCATCCCACCGATGTATTTGATTTGGAGAACAGGTCGATGCAAATTTTTTGTTCGATTAAGGGGGTGGAACTGCTCAACTCTACATTTTTTTAGCTCCGCTCAATGTTTTTCAGCCAAATAAGTTCCGTTCTACACACGCTGCTCAAGAGAGAAAGGTGCAACTATGAGAATATGATGCAAATTTTTTGTTCGATTAAGGGGGTGGAACTGATCAACTCTACGTTTTTTTTTAGCTCTGCTCAATGTTTTTCAGCCAAACAGGTTCCGTGTGTCCACACACGCTGCTCAAAAAAGAAAGGTGGAATTACGAGAACACCTAGAAGGATACAGGTTGTACTCGTCCTAGAACATCTGGGCGAGATTGGGAAGCAGGGTGGCAAACTCCATGGCCAACCCTCGAGGTTCCGCGAGCGCGCAATGTTGGAGGAGAACGTATGAAATGTACTCCCTCCGTCCCTAAAATTTAGTTGTTCTAGCAGAATGCGCGCAAACCAAGGGCAAAGCCAAAAGACCTGCAAGCCCCTACATGCTCTGTCTCCTCTCTCTCTCTTCACTCGTTCGCCGTCACTCACCTCAGCGCATCGAGCTCGAGCGAGCGTCCACGCCCACCGCACCAACACTGGCGCTTGCCGCACCGAAACTCACGCTCGACCTCGCGGGCGGCAAATGTGGCAGAGGAGTCGGCGTGGATCTGCCGTGGGGAGGGGGCAGAGCAGAGGGGCCGGCGGCAGATCCAGCCATGGCGGCCGGCGGAGTAGCAAAGGAGGGCGGGCGCGGCATCCATGGCAGTGGAGTAGAAGAGTTCGTGCTGGCGCGGCCTCCGTACCGGCGGACGAGCAGAGTGGCTGAGCGCGGCCTACTTGACGGTGGATGCGGGCGGAGGTGGCGCCGACGCCGCGCTCGGAGGAGACAGAAAGCAGCGCCGCGGGCGGATGGATCCCCAAGGTGCGCGGATGAGGAGGCGCTCCGGCACGCGCCTCAGTTGCCACAGCCGTTGTTGGCGAGGAGGGGCCGGCGCTGGCGGTGCCCGATCCGTTTGCCACGGAGAAACCGAGCGGCTGGGTGCCTGCGTGCGATGGGTGTCGGTGAGGATGGGTTTGGATTTTTCTTTTCTTTTCCCTTTTTTTGGTTGATAAGGCTGACAAGTGGATGTGGATTGGGCTGTGTGCGGTTAGTGCTAGCCTGCTGCGGTACGTACAGGCAGTAGAGGGTGGCACTTCTAACGGGACAAACGTTCAGACCTAAAACGACAGTATTAAAGGGACGGAGGGAGTGCTGCAGTAGATGGAGAATTAATTCTATCAGATCCGATGATGAATGCAGCCTTTGTTGGTGGATGAATTCTGTCGGATCTGATGATGAATGCAGCCTTTGTTAGATGGAGAATTAATTCTAGGCCCTGTTTAGTCCCCTTTAAAATTCTAACTTTCCTGTCATATCGACTCAGATCGAATGTTTAGACGTATGCATAAATCATTAAATGTAGACAAAAAAGAAATTAATTACACAGTTTGCATGTAAATCGTGATATGAATCTTTTGAGTCAACTTAGACTATGATTGGACAATTACTGCAAAAATTAGCATACGTGCTACAGTAACTAACATTCAAATTCAAACTCTCCTGCATCCAACCTAAGTAGAGTGGGCAGTGTTGGCAGGCATGCTTCCAACAGCGAAGCAAACAGTAGGGTTGGGTTGGGGCCTAGAAGAGCACCCCGTGGGCTTGCCGTGCATCGAGTCGTCGGACGTTGGCTAGAATGCTCGACGGGCGGCCGACGCTTCATTCCGTGTTGCCAATAGATTTAATTAATGGTAGTTGCAGCACTCTAGCCAGCATTCGTTATTTGCTAAGTGTCGTTTTAGATTTCGTGCCATCTTGATTGATAGTTTTCTTATTTAAAATTTTTATATAAATATTATTTATTTTGTTATGACTTATTTTATTATTAGAGATATTTTAATAATAATTTTATTATTTTATTATTTATATAAAAATTTTAAATAAAATGAACGGTTAAATAAGAAGTCGAGAGGTCAAAAATGATATTTTCAATGGACCGAGGGGGCAGGTTGGAAGCGGTCACATTGTTAATCTTTAGGCCACATATTTTTATATTATCTAAATTTTAATTCTAACTCCAGCAGTACTTTCTTAAAATAGCTATCCAAACTCATCCTAGCAGATAATGACAGATGGGTCCCATATGTTGTCCTCTCTCTTGTTCTTCTTATCGCCATGGAAAGTGTTGGAGCTGGCCGGAGGTGCGCCGTGGGCAGCCAACACACGAGCAGGCCATCGCGTCACGTAGGAGGGCTGCCGCGCCGCCGAGAGGAACACGCCGGGCAGGAGAGTTGCGCTGCCGGGAGGAGCACGCCGGGGAGGGCCTCTGCACTGCCGGAAGGAGCACGCCAAGGAGGGCTTCTGCGCCGTTGGTAGGAGCACGCCAGGCTAGGGAATCGCACTACCGGGGCAGGCCGCCTACGTTGTGCCTCGCGTACTAGCCGGTGAGGCATTTGCGCCACGCTCGGGTCATCTTGGCTAGGACCGCGCCACCGAGTAGACTATTGTGTTGGGGTTGGCCAGATCTGGGATGGAGCGCCGTTTGGGTAGAACGCCGGGAACGGACGCCAGGGAAGGACTCGCGCAGCGGTGGGCCGCTCGAGCACTTGCGAACGGGCAAGCGCCGAGGGGAGAGACACACGTGGCCAAGAAAAAATTTAGGTAGCCAGTTGTTGGCTCAACAAAAATATATAGTGGAAGGGTAGATTTATTTAGATAGCCTAATAGATAGTCTGCTGGAGTGGATTTTTAACCGTCCACTATCAAATTTAGAATAGGTAGTGGAATATGCAGTATTGCTGGAGATGTTCAGATAATGGAAGGTTTCCTCCATGTAAATACGGCATCACTATACCAAATGGGGCCACTGAAACGAGAATCAACAGGCCAGCATAATGGCACAACGCGTTCTCATAGCTTCGTTCCAATTGCTGTGATAGTCAACCCAGCAGGTGCCATTATAGTCTTTGCTGATCTGAAAAATTACTCCTGTAAAAGGAGCGTCAGCTCCTCGATCAGGAGCGAGGACCACGTCAGCCGAAATTCAATCAACCGTTAGATCTTGGATCGTACGGCCTAAATCGGATTCTATCGAAAGCAGCTTCTCGCGTTTTTCTGTAGAAAGCAGCTTCTCACGCTTTTTCATAGCTTTTTTTCGCTTCTAATTATTTCCTTGACCCTGAAAAAGGTTCGACTTAATTTTTTTGCCCTTTTTTCATCGAACTTTGCAATTTCACCCTAAAACGAAATTCGCTTAGTTTCTTTGCCCTTTCCACCAGATCAAATTACTTTACAAAATCATATAACTCTCCAATGCGACATCGGATGACGATGATTTTTATGTGAAAATTTTAGATCGCCCAAAACGAAATCCTCTTATTTTTTCGGCCCTTCCGGCTAGACCAAAATAATTTGAAAAATCATAGCTTTTCAATACGACATCGGATGAAGATGACTTTTATATGAAAATTGTAAAAAATTTCGACTTAATTTCTTTGCCCGTTTTTTATCGAACTTTACTATTTCATCCTAAAACGAAATTCGCTTAGTTTCTTTGTCCTTTCCAACAGACCAAAGTACATTTAAAAATCATAACTCTTTAGTGCGACATCAGCTGACGATGATTTTTACGTCAAAATTTTAGATCGTCCAAAATAATTTCTTTACCCTTTTTTCATCGAACTTTGCTATTTCACACTAAAACGAAATTCGCTTAGTTTCTTTACCCTTTCCGCCAGACCAAATTACTTTGCAAAATCATATAACTCTTCGATGCGACATCGGATGACGATGATTTTTATGTGAAAATTTTAGATCGTCCAAAACGAAATTCTCTTAGTTTGTTCGCCCATCCGGCCAGACCAAAATACTTTGAAAAATCATAGTTCTTTAATGCGATATCGGACGATGATGATTTTTATATGAAAATTGTAGATCTCGACGAGATCTACAGCTTTATAGTTCCAAATTTTTCCATTTGAGGAAGTCCCCGTGCAAAAAAAAAATTAATATAGACCAAAATACTGATCGTGCGACCCAAATCATTCGAATCGGATTCTATCGAAAACAGCTTCTCACGTTTTTCCATAGGTTTTTCCCGCTTTCTTCTTTGCTTCGCGACTTCTCTTCCGAATCTAACAAATCAAATATATATGAAAAAATTATTTTCTTGATCCTGAAAAAGTTCGACTTAATTTCTTTGCCCACTTTTCATCGAGCTTTACTATTTCACGCTAAAACTAAATTCGCTTAGTTTCTTTGCCCTTTCAGCCAGACCAAAGTACTTTGAAAAATTATAACTCTTCAATGCGACATCAGATGACAATAATTTTTACGAAAAAATTTAGATCGCCCAAAACAAGATTCTCTTAGTTTCTTGCCCCTTCCGGCCAGACCAAAATAATTCGAAAAATCATAGCTCTTCAAAGCGGCATCGGATGAAGATGATTTCTATAATTTTCATATAAAAATCATCTTCATCCGATGTCCTATTAAACAGTTATGATTTTTCAAAATATTTTGGTCCCAATTATTTACTTAAAAAAAATATCACGCGACCATCTGGACGCGCGCAAGGGCGCGCGCCATTTACTAGTACAATTACTATTCACATAATAGAAGATAAGCCATTATGATTCTTCGGCTCTCTAAAATATGCCATTGCTCTCGAAAAATGCGCGCTTCACGGCCACCAGCGCTCGAACCCACGACCTCCTGCTCCGCGCATTCCTCCTCTAACAACTGCACCTGTAAGATATTTGAGTCCAATTGAGATATTCGTCCGTCTCGTTCTATCTTCATCCGATTTTTAAATTGAGTATTTGGTACTCTAAATGAATTTAAATGAAAAAGTTGTCAACTACAAAGTTGCATAACTTTTCAAGATCTATAATTTTTGTTTTGGTAGTTTCTCCATCCGAGGTCGTTTCAAAATTTTGAATTTCAAATGTTAGGAAATTCGGTCAAAATTTTCATACGATAAATGATTTCAAATGAAAAAGTTGTCAACTACAAAATTTCATAACTTTTCGAGATCTACAACTTTTATTTTGTTAATTTCTCCATCCGAGATCATTTGAAATATTTGAATTTTCAAATTTTTAAAATAAACATAGTTTTCATTAGATAGATGATTTCAAATGAAAAGTTATCAGCTTAAAAAGTTGTAGATCCCAAAAAATATTATAACTTTGATATAAAGTTCGTCTTCCTCTGACATCATATGAGAAAGTTATGAATTTTTTCGTGCAGCCTATCACTGTCAGTTTAAGCCACGAACAGGCAGTGATAGTATCAGTGGTGGTTCGTGGCTTAAACCGGCAGTGATGCCCATTTTCACTGCCAGTTCGTGGCCAGAACCTGCAGTGATGTGAACCGGCAGTGAAGATCAGAATATTATTGCCGGTTCATCTTATGACTGCCGATTTATGGCTAAAACCGGCAGTGATGTGTCGAGAAGTATTATCACTGCCGGTTTTTAAAAATCCGGCAGTGATGGACCGACATTGATGTTCGAATCTGTAGCAGTGAGAGATTGATTTTAGAAGATTTTTTGAGGAAGAATCATATGATTTGGGTTTTCGAAGAACGAGATATGGTTTAACAAAGTTTTAATAGAAAAAGATAATTGGAATATACTTTGGGAATTTTTCCGGGAAAGGAAATGCGATGGAAAAGCTTGGGTAGGTTCTTGGGTGTAACCAGATTATTTAGGAATTTTCTGAGAAATTTTCTATGCATGGAAAGGCATTTTTAACCTCTCTGTGTAAACACCCAGGGTATACCCAGTATTTTCCTCTCGGTTGAGCCAGCGCGGGCAAAGTGCTGTTTGTACTGTGCTATGCACCGGTCTGCACTGTGCTGTGAACCCGAGCCTCCTCTTTGGAAACTTAAATCGGTTTAAAATCCATGACTTTTTTTTAGGTGGGAAATCTATGGAGATGTTATTCTAATTATCATCTACTCCCTCCATCTCAAATTGTAAGTCATTCTAAGATTTTTAGAGAGTTAAATCATGACTAAGTTTATATAATAAGATAATGATATTTATAATATCAATAAAGTATAATTAGATTGTTCATCAAACATATTTTCATAATAAACTTATTTGATGACATAAATCTTCATATTTTTCTATAATTTTGGTTAAACTGGAGATGCTTTGACTCTCCAAGATTGTTGGAATGACTTACAATTTAGAATGGAGAGAGTAACTATTTAGTTCCAAAATATTAGTTCCAAAATATTTGGTATTTTGACACTGTAGCACACATATTAACTTTTGTAATAAGTGCCCAATCATGGCCTAAGTAGGCTTAAAGATTCATTCGCGATTTACATGCAAATTATGTAATTATTTTTTTGTCTACATTAAATATTCTATGCATGTGTCTAAATATTCGATGTGACTCGATGTGATAGGAAATTTGGAAGTTTAAAGGGGAAGTAAACAGGCCCTAAAAGTTATTTACTGTGGCATAGGGTCCACGTGTCAGCGTCACCGTCTCCTCCTATGCAATGGCGCGGATGCCATTTCATATGGGTCCCTGGAGACGGACACGGAACGGCGGCAACGACGGCGCCCGGCACGATGGTGAAACAGAGCCGGCGGTATGGGTTCGCCAGAGTTGGTTACACCGGCGGCGCCCATGGCTGGAGCTTTGTGCAGCGAGGTAGACGGTGCTCTTGAGGTCGTTCCGCAGCGCCTAGAGTACCTGCATGGCGGTGGCGGTGGGAGCTTGGGGCTGCGGTGGCGGCTCGCCGGAGTAGCCGCGGCGGTGCAGAAACGAGTAGGCGCTCTACGGGGTGCTCAAGCGAACAAGGAATGGTGACGCGCGGTCACAGCACGTCCACAGACTCGTGGATGGGGTCTCACCACCCGTCGTGCCTTGCCGGTGACGGACAGCACAAGCATTGGCGGCTCGGCGGCGGTCCCTTCTCGTCAGCAGGGCAACACAGAGGGAATGGAGGGCTAGTGACCAGTGGGGGACGTAAAGGAGGGACTTAGGAGCTTATTGGCTAACCCAATCGGCCTATGGTGCAGGTGCACCAATGGAGGCGAGCTCGAAGCTCGGCTCCCATGGCGTCCGTGGCAGCAAACTTGGGGAAAGTCGACCTAGCACTCAGAAGAGAAACTAATGGGGAGATGGCGTGTCCTAGACCTAGACGAAGCTTGTCGTGCTACTGCTTGAGGCGGGGGCTCACTGGCCAGGCCAATTTATAGCCCGGCGAGGTCGGTGCACCGGCGGAGATATTTTCGCCGCGTGCCTCGGATTCTTCAGCCGTGCACGTGCTCGAGCTCGTCTGGTGATGAGCTGGCGGCTGCTTTGGGTCGTGCTTATCCCTACTTGTCCGGAGGGGAGGAGCGGGAACCAGGCGCAGCCATGGCGACGGCAACGGTCGGCTCGCCGGGTGTTGCCGCTTGGCGGAGAGGACAAGGTCGCCAAGGTTCGGTGGGGTCCACGGCGTCCTCGATCTTATCCTTTTGACCGTTTGGGGGAGGCGGTGGTGGCGCGGCAGTGAGCTCGAGGCGGCATAGAGCGTCGCGGTGCCGGTGTCATCGTCAGGTAGACGACGATGTTGCCATGCGGGACCGTGGCGTCAGTGAGCGCGAGAGAGGAGAGCGGGAGCGGGCGTGAGTGCGGGCGGGCCGAGCTGCCAGGCCGGCCCAGGCGGTAGAGATGGGAGGAGGGTGTGCTAGCATGGGCTCTAGCTCTGGACCGAGGGCGACGGCCCGTTGCGGGAGGGAGTGAAGGGATGCAGGCTAGCCGCAAGGCGGGCCAAGTGGTGGGAGGGAAGTAAGATTGAGCCCGAGGCCATTTTCCATTTATGAAATAACTTTTCTATTTCCCAGATTAAACCAATGCACATTTTGAATGGCAAGGGATGGATGGTTTGGTAGTTCAAGGAAGGGTTCAGGGGTAGTGTTCAAGGTTTACTGATCAAGGAGTTTCGAAGGAAAGTCAAGAGAATTTATTTGGTGCCAAAATAAATCCTAGGGCAAACAATTAACCAACCAATTAAACGCATCCAAACATATACGCATATGGTGTATTTGATGTAAGGGCTTTGGAAAATGGTTTTCTAAAATTGTTTCGCGGAAAATAAATTATCCAGCTTTTAATCTGTTAAATTTTTTAAAAATTTTAAATTTTAGTGATTTTTATTAGGATGCAAAACACACGGTGTTACCTACCCTATCTATTGTTGACGTACGTGCTGGGCCATTAACAAGGCAACAGTTCATGATGGTGTTCCGCCTGTGGCCGCAGTTTTGACATGTCGATGCTGAGGAACAGTAAACTCTGTGTGTGTGTGTGTGTGTGTTTGATTTGTTTGTATGCTGAATTCTCTTAGTTTGTTTTATAGGTACGGTCAGAACGATATCTTTGTGAACAGTTGATTCCGGTGCAGGCTCAAGAGTCAGCCATTACCTCCCAGATCGACCCTGACATGAAACATTTTCTTAAGCCTTGAGGTTCGTGATAAGCTTGGTGATCGATCATCCTATTCTTGTCATGGCTTGTTTTCACTTTCAGTTGGCTCTCAGATGCTGCCAGCTTGATGATCCAACATTGCTCTGTTTCATTGGCGACCGAAAGGTGATAGATGTTGCAAATAACAAAGCTTGTTACCTCGGTTTGTACGTCGCGCGTGTGAGGAATGTTGCCATTTTGCCTCGATGAATCCGCGCACCCGCACAATGTATAATCAGCCGCTGTTGGATTTGAAGATCTCTGTCATGGCGTGGAGTAGCACACGACACCGATTCCTACAAATGGCTTTGCCCTGCTCATGGCCCTAATCTGTTCAGTGCTGCAGACAGTTCGAAATAGATGTTATCGACGGATAAATTGGATGTGTCGAGCTTGAGCTTGCTTGGCACTAGCACAACTCATGGAGTCATGGTCAGCTGGATAATTTTGTTAAGCTTTGTGTGTTGCTCGGTTCTCAGGAATAACTGTAGGTTAGGGGTATCTTCTTGTTTTTGGATATGTGTGCGTCTTGCTTCTAGAAAAGGTACTGTAAACTGAGCACTCAGAGTTGCTATATAATTAATAAATTTGTCATATATATATGGAATAAAGTTTTATGATGAGGCAAGATCAATTTCGTTTCTCTGAATAGAATGCAAAATACGACATCATCCATAAGGGGTTTCTTTGTAATACTACCTGTGTCCCATATACCAAAGACTTACGTTGTATTGTTATCCTAAGTCAAATTATCTTAATTTTAGAAGTCAAATTATCTTAGTTTTACCAAGTTTATAAAAAATACCAATATTTGTACCATTAAATAATAAATATCTATAATTAGACTTATTATAGAATATATTTTCATAGTATATCCCTTTGGTGCCATAAAAGTTGACAAACATCTTACAAATTCGATTAAAGTTAAAATAGTGACTTAACGAGAATGACATGTATTCTTTCGCACGGAGGCAGCAGCAAGCTATATCTACGTACCTTCACTTTAACCGGCTTTTAACGGTCCAAATTCTTAAAATAATATTTAAAGGTCTGTACAGATAAAGATGCAAACAATTTGAGCGATGGCCTAAAAAAATCCACACGAAAGTGCAATCCAGCTTTGCTATAATTGGGCCCAACAAATCTACACTATTGGGCTCCACTGAGGGGAAACAAAGACATCCTCCTAACTTGGTGAATGCCGCCGGCTCCGGGCCCATGAGTAGTCCTTGCTCGCCATGATCAGTCCTGAATAGGGCTAGATAACGAGCTAGCTGACCAGCTCGGCTCGCTATGAGCTCAAGCTGGCTCGTTAAGCTCATGAGCTAGGTATAAAAAATATATAAAATATAATATTTGTATTTATATAAAGCTTGATAATAGTAATAATACAAAAGTAACGCCTTAAATCAAACAAAAAATAATATATACTAACTTATATACAAGTGAAATAATGTATTATAGTATTATTCTATTCTCTACCGTACAAAATACACACATGAGTATATATACATCCATTAAAAACAAAATAATAAAGTCATAATAATCCCAAGTTTATAGGGTCTAGACAAGTCATAAGACATTAAGTAATACAAAAACCAACATAAGTTTTTCTCTTTTTTTTCTTAGGAAGAGTGGCTCATTTGGCTTGTGAACGGCTCGCGAGTTGACTCGAGTTAAAATCTTGGCCCGTAACGAGCCAAGCCAGACACGAGTCCAGCGAGCTAACGAACTTCGAGTTTTTCATACAACCTTGGTTGTGAAGTTAGGTCTATTTTTCCTTGTAACCACTCCAGCAACCCACAATGTAAAATGTGCGTCTTCTTGTCTTCTTTCCTCGATATTTGACCCATTCACAGACTGTATAGTGGACTTCCGATAGCCATATAATAATATATTCCATAAAATGCGTGCCATGTCAGCCATGCTGTTTCATCCTTCTCGTCCGTTCAAAAAAAAAAAAAGGTACTCATCCTTTTCTGCCAACATGCGAAATTCTTCTTTTAGATGCAATAGAACTATTACACTAATAACTACATTTATATCACATTAGATTTATATTTTTTTTATTACGACAGTTCATTTATGTACATAGATTTGAATCCCAAAACAAGGTCTCCAATTTTTCTTTTTTTTTGGCTGGCAAGGCCTCTCAGCAGGGAAATAATAACGCACACCACACAGTACCAATACCACACAGCGTGGTACTTTTGGATATTGGGACCCTGTGTACTTTTGAATAAAATAAAATAAAGAAATTTCGTGGTAGTAGGGATTTTATCATTGTTTTAATGCTTAAACAAATGGACCTTATAGAACAAAAGATAATTGGACTGAAGATAAAAAAAAATTAAGCCTTGCGCTGACAAACCAAGAGTACGGTGGGATAATTACTTAGGTTTATGCTTGTTAAATATAAATAAATCTATCACTAAGCTATACATGATCCAATAAGTATGAAATTTTTACTACAATTCAAACATACAATAATTAGCCCACCATAAAAATTTCATAACAATTGGACCAAAGAAACAGCAACTATGAATTATTCTAATTAATTACAGAAAAGTATAGATCTAAAGCCACATCAAAAACTTTGTACTAAAGCATACTATATTATATGTTTCATGTGTAGATCTACTCATGTAGAGTCAAAAAAAATTACTATGATTTACTATGATTTTTTAAAGATTCAACCGAAATAAATAAAAAAGAAAAAGGCAAAACCGACTTCAAAACTGCTTATAACAGGGCCAAGGAGGTAAGATGAATGGTTTTAAAAGTTGAGGGAGGTGTTTTGCCCAGTTTTAGAGTTCAGGGAGGAAAAGCGGACTTTCGGAAAAGTTGAGGAGGTAATAAGGAATAATATCGGTATGAACAGTGGAGTCTAGTGAAGAGTTAGTTTTTTATTAATTTTTTTGAGGTAAGGTTAGCACCATATCTTGTTTTTGAAACTTGGTCAAAACCATATCTTTGTGAACAGTAACCAAATCGATTTTTTTTAAACTTGGAAGCAATGACAAGTAGCGTTGAAAACGAACGAAAGCGGACGGAAATGGGTACTACAATATAGAAAAACGGACGGGTTGGTATGGGATATTTCTATATTTTAGTAATTAAAGAGTATAAGAAATAATTAAAAATGGTTGTGAAACCAATTAAAAATAACAAAATTTTATGTTCGGAAGAGATCGGAAACACTATCATAATATAGAAAAATGGACAGGTCGGGATGGAATTTTATCCTTCTATTTTCATCCCTAATGACAAGCTACTTCTGAACATCGTTTTCTTGGTTTGCCTTATTTTGCTCTCAACTTGGAACAGCCACCTTGATTCACAATTTCACATCACATGCTTAGCTCTGTTTCATTGGCGATCGAAAGCTGCTATTAGTACCACAAAGAACAAGTCTGGGCCTCGATCGATTTGCCTCGATTTTGCCAATTAATTCAGTGCTGTTGAGACGCAGTCCATAACTTTGCCTAATTAAGCGTTGTATGTGGTCGCGTGTTTTGCATCGATGAACCGGCATCATGCATGTATATCATCTGGCCTCAGATCCATGCATGCCATGACAAGGTGGCGACAAGTACTATGACAAGGCTGAATTCCCACAAACGGTGCCTTCATTTGCCCAGGTTTACAAATTGGCATCCTATACCCTGCCCTCCTGCAGGGCTATTGGTCTAATGCAAACATATATACCATACAGATGCCCCCTCTGGATTTGGATTTATTTGTTCGGTGGCGAGGGGTACCATGATGCAAATTCCTACATATATATACATATGCAAGGCACACCAACTGTGATGAGGGACGATCTCAATACGCCGGAGGAAATAAATGTTGTCGAGAAACCATCTTGCTGTGAACAAATGGAGGGCCAGCTGGTGAACTTGTTATTGTTGGTTGTTGCGTCGTTGAGTTTGAGCTTCTTTGGCATCCATGGTCAGCCCGATAATCTTGGTAAGCTCATAACCGACCTTGCTACTACACATACTAGTTGTTATGCTTCTTGAGTAGAAATAAATGATGGTGGGCAAAAGAATTGAAGCATTATCGCTATGGGTGCGCAAAAAATCTGAAAACTGAGCGCCAAAATATAAAGTGAACAGGCGACACAACCAAAGTTTACATTGTTCTGTCAACCGATGTTATTTCGATTTTAAAATTGTCTTAGTATATAATACTAATCCATCAATCCGTGCTCTCGTATGGGCTAGAATTTTAGGAGATATAAGTATTAGGTACTGTTTAATGATCCCTTCATTCCAAATTATAAGAAATTTGTCTTTTCTAGATATATTATTTTTACTATGTATCTAGACAGTATATCTAAATGTATAGCAAAAGCTATGTAACTAGTAAACTCAAAATATCTTATAATTTAGAATGGAGGGAGTACATCTAACTAATAAAGAATTACTTATATTAATTTGCATGTTGTTCTCTTTGTTTATTTTCTAACAAAATAGACATAATAGATACTTTGTAGTCTATATGTAGTTGTCATAAACTTATTAATTCTATTTTTCAAGGACATCATCTATATGTCTTTTATTCATATTCATATTTTTTCTTTGCATGGCACCTCTATATATTTTAAATATGCAATTACTTTGAAACCTTACCATTAATCATGGTGGCTATTGTTGCATCATGTATCTTATGAAGTCGTGAATCTAAATTTTTTATTTTTGAAATTTTATTCTTATCAACTGCTGTGGATTTTTTCTCTGCTCAAGTTAAGTTGAAACACTTGTGCTTATTGTATCTTTCGTTAACCCTCCTTTTTGTAATTTTTTTAAAATAAGGATTTTAGGTCATAGAGTACTTTCTTAAGTACTACAATAGCATAAGCCATTATTTGAAACATGCACCATATTGCTTATGTCATAAAGCTTTAAGTGTGATCTCGAACAGGGTAGCAGTGCTAACCTCAAGAGAAATTTAATACTTAAACCTTATAATGATCGACATTTTTACTCTAAAGTATTTTTAAAGGGCTAGGAAAATATATCAACCAGGGGTCTCCCACACGTCTCAAGATGATTGAATTCTCCTATCAAGGAATTGTATTTACAGTTATAGTAGTACTATCAATATAGATATGTCAAATATTTTAGTCAAAATACAAAAATATATTTGAGTAACAATCTATATAAATTATATATTATGGTTACTAATATGATTTTAGATAATTTGTTAGTATCAATAGTATATGAGTTAAGAAAATATCTTTTATGCGATAAAACATAACATATTTATTTTATTGCTCATGCGAGTAGGCACGATGCATATATTTACTGTAAATATTACTATATTAATATTGATAGAGGTGGGGTAATGTAGAAACATATATGCGATCTATTTGTTATCCGAACAAATTTTTTGTAATAGGAGATATTGATAATTTCGATGAAGCTTGGAGGGGTTTTTATTTTTTTTAATAATGAGATGAAAATTGAATTATGCAAATTATCGATCATAATAAGAGGACGCCGGTAATTAAATGCAAGTTTAGGTCTAGTTTAGATCCTGTTACTTAACGACATATGTGAATAATATAAATTAGAGTCATGACTCATGAGTTAGTATATATTGTTTTGTCACAATAGTAGAAGTGGATAATTATTTAGAGAATAAAATAGATCCAATAACTATTATTAGTATCAATGGTGATTAGGTTTTACCTATGATGGTAAGATCTTTCTGATTTTTATGAGAATTTCTACGATCTATCTATTGTTTTCCTATCATGTCTTGTGAGGATTAACATGCAGGCTCTAGTGGGGACATCTCATTAGAATTTATAGTATTCACTACTACACAATGCTTAATGGAGGGGAGCGAAATAGATTTATGGAGGTGGACATTACAACCGCCTCTAATCAAAGGTCTCCGTTAATACGGATTAACAGAGGTGGTTACTTTGTCTGTCTTGGTTAGTCTATTAACAGAGGTGGGCATCATAAGTTTCCCACCTCTATTAGTACCATTAACCCAGGCAGACGTGTTAACATG
Organism: Eremochloa ophiuroides; assembly: GCA_038502445.1. Classification (NCBI taxonomy): domain Eukaryota; kingdom Viridiplantae; phylum Streptophyta; class Magnoliopsida; order Poales; family Poaceae; genus Eremochloa; species Eremochloa ophiuroides. The sequence goes on from JAHLJS010000204.1 coordinate 131,359, forward strand.
CCCACCTTCGTTAATGTTTTCCAGATAACTGAAAAACCAAAAAACTTGTAAATTTGGAGAGTCGAACCCATGACCGACTGCTCAACACTACAATGTCTTTACCCCTGCACCACACACTCATTCATGTCCATATATAATATGCTATCTTTTTATAACAATATTTCATAATCGTATATTGGATATTTTGGCTATTAAATGAATTCAAATGAAAAACTTTTAACTACAAAGTTTTAAATCTTGTCAAGTACAACTTTGGTATAGGAGGTATCTCCATCAGAGATAGTTTGAAAAATTCTAAAAATTAAGTCTAAAAATATTTGAATTCAAACACATAATTGAGATTTTAGATGACTTTAAATAAAAAACATATGAATATCAAACATGTAGATCTGGCCGGCCACTAGAACTTTGGTATCAACTATGTGAACATTTGATATCGTTTAGGAATTCTAAATTTTAAATTATTTGTGCAGTTGTGATTTATCCTTTTTCTATGTGATATGTATTTAGGTTAAATCTAATCTTAAGATATATAGGGCCTGTTTGCTTTAGGTCCTGGAGAAGTTGCCTGGCTCCAAAGCTAATCCCAAGCGTTCGTTTTTGTCTGCCTGTGGACAGGATACTTGCCTGGCAGGGCTGCAAGCAAACACGCCTATAAACTCTTGATACAACACTTTTTGTAATTTAATAAATCTATAGTTTATCTTTTAACCTTTAATCAAGTTGTTGCAATTTTTTCATATGTTAATTAGAAATTTTAGTATTCTTTGTCTTTTATTCAAAAATGATTTTTTATTAAAAAGAGTTTAGGTCCTAGTAGCATTGTTTTCCACATAAGTTGGAACTCGGCTTGCATCCTGACACTGAACATGTTGAATCTGTTGTATCACCGGACTATATGTGTAGTATTATTTATATATCATAGAGTGCACAAAATTAAATTAATAATACTGATATGACATAATGTTTCAGTAAAAATGTATAAACTTAATTAAATAATAACTTACGAAATTTATTGTCATGGAGTATTAATATTTATTGCTATGTGGTTTGTTATGTGAATGTTTTTTCATGTTTCACAAGTTGTTAAAATAAATATTTATCCTAATGTACACATGTTTATATGATATATATGGTGGAACATGACATTATATTTATTCTATTTCATTATAGCTATCATATTTCACAATTTTATATATATATATATATATATATATATATATATATATGGCTGGCCTTTGAATAACTACTAATTTACAAGATTACAATAACGCCTTACTAATTGATTTAATATAACGTTATGGTAAATATCTCAATATGTTATGGTAACACAGCTATCGTAAATATGTATTCACTTTATCATAAATTAGTATAAAAAATATTGTAAATAGAAATGGCTGTAGAATAACTTATTATGTAGCCGGCTACTGAATATACTCTCGCTCTATATATATGTATGTATAGTATTTTATGGATATTGATTTATTTTTTTTAATAATATATACTCCCTCCATTTCCAAAAGAATGTAAATCTCACTTCTTGAGAAGTCAAATATTCTTAATTTTTTACTATTAATGTTTACTATGTGTAATAAGTATCACTAGATATTAGTAATGAAATATATTTTTATAATAAATCTATTTGGAGATCAAGCGTAGATAATATCTTTTATAAGCTTAGTCAAACTTAAGATCCTTTGACTTATCGGGAAGCGAGATTTACATTCTTTTTAGGACGATGGGAGTATTATTATTTACATGTAGATTTTATAGATTTTTTTGTTTATTTTTTTTATAATGGCTAATAAGGTCCATACAAATTTAAAGGTAATACCTTATTTTATCTTTCGTAGCAACAAATATGGATATGTTAAATGCAAACATAGAATACTACAAAGTTATCTTTCATAGTGGTTGATGTGGGTAATTTTGATAGAAACGTAGAGGATTATTTTAAATTATCTTTCATAATGACAAAACTAGGCAATTTAGATGCAATGTTCGGGGTTATTTTAAATTATAATTCATAATGGCCAAGGTGGGTAATTTATATGCAAATTTAGGCTGTCATTCTAAATTATTTTTTATAATTACAGATGTGGGTAATTTATTTAAAAATTAGGGGGTTATTTTGAATAATTTTTTATAATAGTGGAGGTGGATAATTTAGATGCCAAATTAGGGGTTACTTTATGTGCTTTTCATAATGGCAATGGTGGTAATTTTTTAATAAACAACAATGCATGGATCCAATGGCTATTACCGGTGATTGTGATTAGAATCTACCAATCTGTTTTCTTGTGAGAATTTATAGGATTTATCTTTTTTCTTAATTAGCGCGTCTGGTGACAATTAACGTGGTGCCTCGTTGGTGCCTCTAATTAGTAATAATAAAATAAGAAAAGTTTTGCATTTCTATTCTTTCTTTATTTCATATAGGATATAGGCCCATGCATGGGCCCACTTAACAATCGTGGGACACAAGTTTTAGGCTACTTTGGGCCGTGTGGTGGGTTCCTTATTAGGAGGAAATGTTTAGCTGAGGGGACAGCGGGAGAACAACACATGTTTTATTTATGAAAATATATTAATTATTGGACAAATAAAAAAGTACGTACTAATAATTACCAAAATCGATTAAATTTGGCACGAGGAGGCTTCATCAGCATCGACTGCGGATACACGGACAGCCCGACTTACCAAGATAGCAAGACGGGTATAACGTACGTGGAAGATGAGGGCTTCACGGACGCAGGGCTCATCCACCCCGTGAACATGGGCAACCTGCAGCCGGACCTGGCGCTGCGATACGCCAATGTCCGCTACTTCCCCGGCGGCAACGGCGCCCGGAGCTGCTACACGCTGCGGTCGTTGAAGCCCGGCGGCAAGTACTTCGTGAGGGCCATCTTTGGCTACGGCAACTATGACAGGCTGAAAAGCCCCCCTACCTTCGATCTCTACGTGGGAGTGAACTACTGGACAACGGTGCGCATCGTCAATGGCAGTAGGGCGTACGTGTTTGATACGATCGTTCTGTTGCCGTCGTCCTATGGCGCCGACTACTTGCAAGTTTGCCTGGTGAACATAGGGTTAGGAAACCCTTTCATCTCAGGGCTTGACCTGAGAACGCTCCACCCCGAGCTCTACCCAGACTCCAGTGAGGCGCAGTCTCTGGCTTTGCTCAGCTTCTTCCGTGACGACACCGTCGGTTTCGGCTTCAATCGCTACCATTTTGGAACAGACTATCAGCACGTCAGGTATACTTACTCTCTCTCTCTCTCTCTATATATATATGGTTTAGGGTTTAGGGTTTAGGGTAGAGCAAATAGAAACTTATCGAGTCCGCTAATTTCCAATTTGTTTTTACAAGGTATCCCGATGATCCTTACGACCGGATTTGGCAGAGGTACCAATATGTTTCCACCTGGACAGTTCCCGGATCAGCCAGTGGAGCAGTAGTCAAGAACCCTCCCTACGACACCTACGATGTCCCATCGGCTGTGATGCTGAGCGCATCCACTCCGGTGAATGCCTCAGCGACAATGGAGATTGTCTGGAGCTCGGACTCGTCTATGGACGTTGACGCCGACACCAAACTCCTTCTTCTTCTCTACTTCGCCGAGCTCGAGGCCAATGCGTCACGGCAGTTCGACGTCCTTCTGGACAGTAATGTCACGCTAGCTGCCACGTTCAGCCCATCATACTTGCTCACCACGGTTGTCAGAGGCAGTGCGCAAGGACCGGGCCCTCACACCATCTCGCTTGTGCCAACATCCAGCTCCAAGCTTCTGCCTCTGATCAGCGCCATGGAGATATACTTGGTGCGGCCACGGAATGAATCTGCCACCAGCTCTGCCGACGGTATGTATGTACACCAAATTGGCAATACTTTGTACTATCATACACACAATCATGGGGCGTTCCTTATTCGACATATATAACATAGCTACCCAAAAAACTTGACCAATTCATGAGAACAACGCAACTTCTTGTACAGCTATTTAATTTATCATGCATGGCGAACACATTAATCTTTTACATTCCATTAATTTCTACTTCTGTTATGTACTAGTGTGCATGCATGGAGTATTCTTTCATTTTGATCGAGGAGTATGTTTGATTAAACGTACGTGTGTTTTTCTCAGCCACTGCAGTGATGAGCGTGCAGAAAAAGTATTCTGTGAAGAAAAACTGGCAAGGGATCCATGTTCCCCCGCAGCATTTAAATGGGATGGCCTCAACTGCAGTTACAGTCCCCCTAGTCCCCAGAGAATAATTGCCTTGTGAGTTTCAAATGAAATCACTCTTGCATGTACATATTCCGTCCAAATTTTTGTAGAGTAGCACTGCAATGTAATTAAATATATAGAAGAATGAAAATAAGCGTGGGGTTCAAGTTTATGTGATGACGATTAATAGCCAGTTTTCACCTTCCTGCAGATATTTGCCAGCCAGCGGATTGATTGGTGAGATTGATCCTTCTTTTGGTCTGCTAACATTGATCCAACGCTTGTACGTTCTTCACACTATACTTTCAGAATTTTTCACATTTGAACAATTAATATTTCATTGCATTGTCTTCGCAAAAAAAAGAAAAAACTAATATTTCTTTGCATTGGTACTTACTTACTGACTAAATAAATAGAGGGCCAATAATTGGCTTCAACATATATGTGCCAACGTATTACTCAAATCTTTTGTTTTTCTTTTCCAATAGCTAAAGTGAAAGATAACAGATTAATACCCGATGGCTATGGAAAGATTTGCCTCGTCGTGCCTACTTGTGTTTTAAGCCATCTATTACTTTTAGGCATTTGTCCTGTCCAACAATAACATGAAATGCTATTCTTGAGTTTATTTGTCCTTGGGCTGTAGGTGAGCTTTGAAAAATAACCATATCACTGATCTATAAGTGCTTCAATTTTGCTTGCTATTTCCAGGAATCTATCCCACAATAATCTCTCGGGGCCAATACCTGACTTTCTGGGTCGTGTGCCATCCCTTACATTGCTGTAAGCCTTCATGGACCTACATATTATATAAAAGTATATAGCAGAAACACCTTTAATGGTTATATTTTTCAACTTCTTTCTAGAGATTTGTCAAGCAACAACCTCAGTGGATCAATTCCTAACGCTACAAAAATCTCAGGAAGGATTGCTGACGCTAAGTCCCACTTCGAATTTCATGTTTGCAGTCAAACGATAGCTCATTAAAATATAATGCTCCCTCTGTGTTTTTATATGAAAATACTAAAGGCAAAAGAAAGTAACAAAATTAGCTTTAAATGAAAAAGCTGTCAACTGAAGTGGAGTGGTTAGGGGACATATGCATGAGGCAGGTCGTGGGTTTGAGCGCCCGCGAAGCTCATGTTTTTCACATATGTAACCTATGACTTACGATGGTGCTTGCGTGTGGTTGCCCAGTGGGGTCTCCTTGGATTAAAAAAATTGATATTTTTTGGGGCCCTAATTAGTGATTTCTGGATAATGAATTGTAGAGGCGGCTTGAAAAACAGTACATCTGCCTCATTTTATAGAGGCGGTTGGAGAACCGCAGGGGCATCCTAGACGTCTTTATAGTACAATTCTGTAGTAGTGATCATTACAAACGTACTAATTATGTCTGTCTCTAGCAGCCACGTGCATATAATTGCTTGTCTTACACACAGAACCACATCTATTGCATGTATTTACTTAAGTTCTATTGTTTTTTAACACAACTGAACATTACATATCTAAAGTTATTTTGGAAAAGAGGCACGTCTCTCATATTGGATCAGCTGGTGAGGAAAGACTACTGGATTATCCTCTTAATTTTGTGTCAATCTGGGGGCACATGCATAATATACTGAAAGATGCTGGCAATTTTATGTTGGCTAGGGTCGACAACAATCCGTACCTTTGTGTAAATGATACTTGTAACTCTAGTCCAAACCGCAAGAAGACTAAACTAGCACTTGGACTTGGACTTGGACTTGGACTTGGAGTACCTGTGGTCATACTTGTAGCAGCAGTTGCCGTTTGGTTCATCATCAAAGGAAAAGATCCAAAAGGTAACTAAATATGCTGGCTGGAATTCTTGTCAATTTATTTCATCAAATCAAAAAATTCTCTGACTGTGAGGTTGCAACGGGGACGATAGAGATGTAGGCGCTAAATGCAAATTTTTAACTAGCTTGTTATACATTTGCATCTCAGTCGTTGGGACTGGGGCAATGTGCAAATTTAACTTTATTTTCATGCTTGCTTGACATATGATCCATTCACATCGCCTAGCGGACCACCTAGAGCCATAGACTGTGTGGCATGGCAAACAAGTTGTTTCGTCCTTTTCATAGCACTACATACATATACAAGCTGTACTACTAAACGATTATCGGCAGAGTAGTTCTCTTATTTGACATAATCATGCTTTTCAGCAAGATGAAAAAAATCATTCGAATGGAAATACAGTCATTGTACACTACATTTATAGCACTTTTTAATACTCTACTTATCGACAACATAGTTTAATTGTATATTGTTTGATCTACTTGAAACCCAGCGCCAATTTCCCAGTCTGGTCCTAGTGGTGAGGCAGAGCCTGTCGGAGGCGGTCAGGCGGCACAAGCTATAGAGAACAACCATGCAGAAATGCCTGATGATCTACAACAAGATCCTGTAGGGGACAGCAGCCGTCATGGCCCAGAACCCGTGGAGGACAATCATGCAGCTCACTTGCCTACTGTTCCTCAGCGTTTCAGTTACGAGGATTTAAAGCGAATCACAAATGACTTCAAGAAAAGAATTGGTGAGGGAGGGTTTGGCCCCGTCTTCTTTGAGAAGTTGTCAGATGGAACACCTGTTGCTGTGAAGATGAGAATGAGACCACCAGGGGCAGCCGCGTCGTCGCATGGGGAAAATCAATTTTTAGCAGAGGTGAGCTTGCATACATACATACATACATACATACATGTGTCCATATTTCATCAAAACATCATGAGTTTGAAATATTTGTTGCTGATAGGAGCCTTAGGCGAGGAAGTTCCTCTGACATGGTCACAACGCCTAAAGATCGCGCTGCATTCTGCCAATGGTACCTACGTACATATTTGTCACAACCATTCAATTTCTTCCTTAATTTTATTTTCTGATCTCTTGCGAGGGTAACCTTTTATTGGTACCATCAATTCCAAATATAGGTACTTTAGGACATCAACATGGTCTTTAACGTGACACTTGACTTTATAGTTTTGTTAAGTGCACAGCATTTTCTTGCGAAAAAAAGTCTTCTATTTCCAATAGTTAATATTATATATTATGATTAAATACCAACCATCTCAACAAGCCTCTCCATTGATCTTTATGAAACATGCTAAAAAAAAAGATAAATCCTAAAAATTCTCGCAAAGGATAAAAAAATTGGACCGTCTATTAGGTAGGTCGTTCCAATAATCATTGACAATAATAGCCATCATATCTGCTGAGTATTCTAAGAAATTATCCACATATGTCATGGTAAAAAATAAAGAAACCTTAAATCTCAATCTAAATTATGCACCGCTACCATTGTGTAAACTAAACTAAAGTAACCCCTAACAACAACATAATGGCTTTTTGGAGATCGTTATAATTGGTTTTTCCAAAGGCGAGTGATGCGCCTGCATCTGGATGTTGTTCTCTTTTGAACAAACTTTATGGAGGCCATCATAACACCGGCCTCAGTAAAAGCATTAAAAATAGCCACAAGTTTGCCATCGAGACCATCATGTTGGCGTTCTAGAGCATTCAGGTGATATGGATCTTGCCACCCTACACAGGGAGAGGTAGAAGTGAACGAAGACAACGAAGGGCCAAGTCAAGATTTGAAGTCTAGACGTGGACCAACCTGCAACAAAGGTAGCTCTCCGCCACCATGCATGACCAAATTGTCCACCATGTGGACTCCTTCTCCGATACCTCCCCTCTTAGTGTCCACCTAATCCACCACGACTGACCCTTCACTCAGCCATCAAGGGCCACTACCGACATGGTGGCTCACACGAGCCAGATCCACCGCCACCACCACCGGCCAGATCCACCTCTGCTCGCATGGGATCCATTGTTGCCAACACTGGCTCGAACCATCATTGATCTCAGCACTAGCTAGATCCACTGCCACCAACACAAGAGAAACACATGCTATAGCTAGTAAGGGATACTTGCTGCCATCCATGGAGGAAGTGGAGGGAGATGGAGGGCTCAGGTGAGAACCCTCAGGCGAGAAGCACACAAGAGGGAGGCAGATGCAAAGGGGCTTAGGTGAGTGGCGGTGCGGGTAGTTTAGAAGTCAAATTTAGGGGTCACTTTGGATCATCTATTGAAATTGCATAGGTGTAATTTAGATGCAAATTTAGTGGGTTATTTTAAATTATCTTGGAAGAGGTGCGTAATTTAGAATTAAATTTAGGCGGGGTGGGATTACTATACGTATCTTTTATAATGGTATATGTGGATAATTTATTTAGGAAACATAATAAATCCAATTTCTATTGCAAGCGATGATGATTAGAGCCTACCAAATAAAAGGCTATATCTTTTTATGATTTTGTGAGAATTTTTAGGAATTATATTTTTTTTCTAGTAGTTGTCATGACGACTAAGGTGGTGGCTGTGTTGATATTGTTGAAAGGCTTCAGTTATGAATGAGAGAAATCAAATATAAACAATTTTTATTTGTTGTATGCATATCTTTATTGTATACATAACTTTTCTAGTACTTATCTATTACAAAATTACTCCATGGACAAGCTAGCTAGTGTGATCTAGTAAATTTTCATATACCGATGGCATATATGGCCATTTGTTCTGCTTGCTGTGCTGTGGCGCCTGTGGGAGTCTAGAAGTGGTACAATCTTTTGAGATGAGGCGCATTTGGCACGAAAAATTCTCTCTGCCGTATGTGATGATCTAGCTGTTTGGGAGGGGAGGTGTGCCTCATCCACCATGGTTAGTGGCTTGCATCAATGGCGCAGATGTATCTGGATAGAGTGTGTTGTACTTGACCCCCTTTGAAAATCAATAAAATTACAAGACAAGGAATCTCTCCCCGCCGTAGTTTCCTAAAAATGAGCTACATTTTGAATCGATGGAAGAAATAAGTACTAATGCAGCTAGTGGCTTAGCTTTGTGATCTATCTTGTTTAATTTAATTTCTGAACAATGCATGCGTTCAGGACTGCACTACTTGCACTCTGCCTTCCACTAGTACACAAAACCTCAGTACCGGCGGTTGCAAACGTATTTTTACTGGCGTTTTTGTGAACCGCCAGTGCTAGGGGCCACTAAAAATCAGCGATTTTTACTGGCGGTTGCTTGTGAACCGCCAGTACAAATAGATTTGTACTGGCGGTTCACATGAGAAACCGCCAGTAAAAATAATTTTCCGAAAACCTGATTTCTAAAATAGTAAAACAAAAAAATTAAATCTGGGAAGTGACCCATCGGCCAGCGCTCGCCCGTCTCCGTCGAAGTCGCAAGTCGCGGCATTTTTCGCGCAAAATTCGCGCGCTACGCGGCCGGTGGGATTCGAACCCGCAACCTCTCTCTCGCGCGTACCCCTCTCTACCACTGCACCACACTCTCACTTGTGACTATATTCGCGCGCTACGCGGCCGGTGGGATTCCGGGCGAGTGCCACACCGCCCTGCCCTTGCCATGTCCTAGGGCCGCGTGCCCACGCGCGCTGCGGCGGTGAAAGGCGGCGGCGGACGAAGCAGACAGGCGAGCAGCTCGGTGCGTTGCTCTGCACTCCCTGTAGCAGATTTATCCCCTTTTTTGGTTTTCTTAAAATTACTCATGATTTTTAGTAGCAAGTCAGAAAATGGTCAAAATAAGAAATGTGCCAAATTTGATTCTGCACAACATTCGTATTCAAAGTATTTTCAAATTTCAAATATTTTTGGAGTTATTGAAAAGGGGGTAAATGGCCCTTTTCCAATTCGAATTCAATCTCAATTATTTATTGAGGAAATTCAAAATCTGTAAACATCAAAGTTGCTCAGTTTAGTGAGCTTTACAACTTTTGTTTAATGACCAACTTTGGATTCCAAATAATTTTTAATTTGAAGTTTAAAATTCAAATTTGAGAATAGAAATTCAAGTTTAATTTGAATTTCCAAATGGAAACTTGAAAAACTTTGTATACCAAAGTTGCTCTACTTAATAAGAGCTACAATTTTACTTTTGGGACTAAAGCCCAATTTCTTATAGTTTTGAAACTAGAGTTTTAGCCAATTCTAGGGTTTTAAAAATTAATTTGCGGTGAATATCACTCTATTGCCCTAAGCACAGGCCATCCTAGATACCGAGTTACTGTTCATTCACCATGACGCGGCACTGTTCATGAGCATGCAGTGGAGGTACTGTTGTAACATGAACAATATGAGTCACTGACATGATATACAACTTTAAAGTATAAGGATAGATACCTTTTGCTTGGCAGGATGGGGAAATGATTACAGCCACCACGAAAAAGCATGTCGTCAAGGACACGAAGGTCTTTGTCAAATTGCTGTTGATCAGTGCCATCAGGATGCGAAGCTATAAGAGAGAATGCTCTTGCTATATGTACTTAGTGCTCCTTTTTCAGACACAAGAAAATGAAGAATGTTCTCTTGGAACGAACACTACTACAGATTCAAACATCACTGACGGCTCATCACTGTCGGTTTGTTTTGGCCCGACAGCGATCGGCCGGTTCAAGCCCAGGTAGATGTTCAAATGATTGGGCCAGGGGCTAACCGGCAGTGAAGGTCGGTATCACTGCCGGTTCGAGCCACTAACCGGCAGTGATACTTCTGCAATATATAAAGCTCGAGCTCCATCCCTCCCTCCCTCCTTTGTCCAACGGAATAGAACAGTGTGCGGCTGCTCTTCCCCTCCATTGATGTGGCTGCTCTTCACCGAATTGCTCAAGGAAACTCTTGGAAGCTCAAGCATAGTGAAGATCTTCTACCTTATGGTTAGTAATAAGCACACTCCTTTGGATTTGTAAGTTTACATTGCTTTTGTGTTTAGAGATTGATTCTTATTGTAGTTGTTTCATTTCTCCATTTTAGAGAGCATATTTGGGTTGGATCTTGAGGAAGGCATCAAAATTGTGGTAAATCCACCATTCAAAAGGTTAGTTAAAACCATTGCCACCTTTGAAAATTAGAGCTATATTATTGTTCATGATGAAGAAGAGGGGTTGCATGTTATAATTTGTGTCTTCTTTTTTATGTGGCATATTATAGAATAACTTTTTTTTGCAATTGTAATTTATGGGGCTACCATTGTTTGGAGCTACATTGTTGTTTAAAAACTTTGTGTGCAATCTATGTTGTTTACAATGGAGCCTCAATTTTTGTTATATTTTTTAATCCATTTTTACACAGCATGTTGTAGAACAATTATTTTGTTTGGGCTATCTATTTCAATTTTTATAGCGTGACCGATTTGAATTTTTATAGGGCAAACAATTTCAAATTTTATCGAAGAAAACATTAAGGTTCTGTGCTTCAAATAATATTGTTGAGAAAGGCTTATTAAAACTTTCCTATGTTTTCTCTGCCCTGCCCATTTTTCCTTTGCAGACATGGATTGAATGTGGATGTACGATTTGTCATGTACAGACCGATGGTACTTGACGGGCATCGATGATTTCATCAAGTTCGTCAGAGCCAATGCTGGGGACTCACAGCCTGTATTCTACCCATGCAAAGATTGCAAGAATACGAGAAATGGAGCGACGTGGAACATATACGATTGCACATGATTACTAGGGGGTTCATGAGAGACTACATGATTTGGACTTTGCATGGGGAGGTTGGTCAAAATGTTGGACAAGAAAACAATGATGATGTTCCCATGCCTAGCATATCCCTAAACGAGTTCCTGCCTAATGATGATTACACAGAACCTGTGCCTACCAATGATAATGTGTTTAGGAATACGTTAGCTGACGACACAGAAGAAAACGATGGCATTTCTCAGCTCCTGCATGATGTGCAGGGCGGATTCCTTAGTGCTACATAGTTGAAAAAACTGGAGATCATGAGAAAGGATGCAAAAACATCATTGTATCCGACCTGTCCAATAAGCAAACTGGAAGCCAACATCATGCTTTTGGAGTTCAAATCAACGAACGGATTGAATGATAAAGGCTTCGATAACTTGTTAGTATAAGAAACTGCTCTCAAAGGGTAACGAGTTACCAAAAACGACTTATCTGGCCAAGCAAATGACTTGCCCAATCGGCCTTGAGGTTGAGAAAATCCACGCTTGTTCCAACGAAATTGAATATTGTACCGTGAAGAAAAATACAAAGACTTAGATACGTTTCCCAAGTGTAAAGCTCCCCGATATAAGTAAGGGCCGTCAAGTGAGGGTAGCAAGACCAGAGGAGGGCCCGTAAAGGTCGTATGGTATTTTCCTATAGCTCCGCGAGTGCATAGGTTGTTTGCAAATGCAATGTAACAACCCTAAAATCCACACAACCTAAAAATCGCAACCAATTAAATTTTTTCATTTATTTATTATGAAAACCCATTTTTCTTGTGCAAGCATATAGGTTTCATTATGAATTTGGTAAATAAAGGAGTATAGTTTGCAATTTAATTCCATTCACATAGAATAATAACTTATGCATCACATTTGGGATTTATTGCAATTTATGTTTGTATTTACTCAATATTTAAAATGGGCAATATATGTATATATACACTAAAATGAAAATAGAAAAAGAAAAAGAAAATAAAAAGGGAGAGAGAGTTAGGCCAGCCATTCGGCCCAGCCGGTCTACTAAGCCAGCCCAAACCAGCCCGGCCTTCTTCTCCTCACCTCACCCGCGCGCGCGCTCCACCCCGCCTTCCCGCAATGGGCCGGCCCAACACCGCGCGCACGCGCGCGACCGTTTCACCCGCTCCCCCGCAGCCGCTGACCACCCGGTCCCGCCTGTCAGCCGCTCTCGCCCCCGCACTGTTCTTCTTCCTCGCAGAGGCGACGGGGACGAGTGCACGCAATTCGCGTGACCTCGGTCCCACAGCCGACAGCGCCACGCTCCGTCAGGTTTGTCCCCTGCCTGTCGCGCTGTCTTGCCCGCCAAGAATCGCCATGGCCGCAACCAAAGCCCTAGCATCGAGCGCCCGTAGCCCTTTGATCTACCGAGATCAATCGCGGCCGTCCGCCATGGGAACCTGCCAAGCTCGCCTATAAATGAGACCCGCTACGAAGCCCTAGCCCTCATCCCACTCGCCGCCGCCGCGGCACAAGCCACCGCACCCCACCGCATAGCCGAGAGAGAGGGAGAAGGGCGGAGCAGAGGAGGAGGAGCTGCCGGAGCGCCGCCGCCACGGAGCACGCCGAGCCGGACACGAAGGAAAAGCCGGAGCCCCGTCGCGGTTCGGCACGGCACTGCATACGCTCTGCACGGCTCTGACTCTCCACTGCACCGCCATCCTAGCTTCACCGACACCACGGTGAGCCACCGCACGCCATGTCCGAACCTCGCCCTGCTTTTGCCATGGCGTTCCGCCCACGGGACGCGCAGGCACAAGCCTTTACCGGCTCAGGAAGATCAACTGCACCATGCACTCATGCGACCGGCCGAAACCCCCGGACTACAAGCTTTGCTAGACCGAGAGCGCAGCACGACGCGTTCTCGGCGGAGCGCGCTCGCCACCAACGCGTTCCGACGCCGAATCACCCGTTCCGAGCAATCTGACTAGCACCCGTATAGGTTAGAGCGTCGTGGAGCACCGCCACGACCCCTTGAGCTAACTACGCGGATCTAAGCGCTAGAGGAAGCCTCGTCCGCCCTGCTCGAGTGCGTCGTGACCTCACCGGAGCTCCGCCGTATGCTGTGGGAGAGAAGGAGGCCATACCACGACTCTAACCCGCCACCAACTGGTCGGACGACTGCCTGAGCACGCCAATTGGGGAAAGCCAAGCTCTGTCTTGCCGAAATATGGTCATTGCCGCCCTGTCATCGTCCGCCGCACCGGAGAGACACCGCCGCCTTGAACAGACGCCCTGCAACCCTGCTAGCACCAAATTGAACGTCGGATCCCTGTCAATAGAGCTCTGGAGGCGGATTCACCACCCCTTAGATCTTGTCGCGCATCGCCGGAGCCCTGCCGGCGCAACGGCCTCACCGCCGGCGATCGGAGCATCTCAATACCGCGACCAGGAACAAAAACCAACACCTTTTGGACTCTAGAACACACCACTAGCCCGACGGCTAACTCTGAGAACCACCCCCGACCACTGAGAACCACCCCCGACCACTGAGAACCACCCCCGACCACCGCCGAGCTACGTTGACGCCTCCCGACCAACGTCAAGCTCGCCCGACCAACCGCCGAGCTACGGCGACGCCGGCAACTCTCTGGAAACCAGCATTGAACAACTGGTGGGCGACCATCGGGTCTGTGTTCTGTTGAGGCGCCACATGCCGCACTACTGGACCCGCGCGCCACGTGGACCAATCCCGAGCTACCATCCCCAGATTAATCGGCCATTTTCCATTTTCGAAAAATAGGATAATCTTCGGAAATTCATAACTTATTCATACGATGTCCAAAAATTGCGCACCATATATCAAAATTCTCAGAAAAATGAGATCTACAATCTAAGACTATGTTTGTGTGCATTTGGCTCTTTATTTTATTGGATTTTTCTGAAATACTCTATAGGAGTCGCTGACGCGACTATTTCGTGTTCGATTTCAGAGCCGGAGGAGGATCTGACTAAGGAAGACGACCACGAGTACCTTCAGGAGCTAGGAGACGACTACGAAGGTGCCACGTCCCACCAAATCCTTAGATTCTGTTTACGCATTGCAAATTACATTGTTGCTATTGCTTTATGATTATGTATGGGTTGGTTGCATGGTAGTATATTTGAATTCCCTGCCTTGATAAGACTATACCCTGCTATCCACTGCTAGGTTAGCTGCTGCTTAATTTACTGTTACTCTTCCACTACTTTCTACTTGCTATATGCTATGTGGTGGAATTGGGACGGTGTATATCTGATTATAACCACTGGGAGAGAGTGCTGCGTGCGTCTTGGGTGCGTGGTAAGGGTTGATGTCGACCAAGTGGGATGTGAGACAAGCCCATGGGGCAAGTCGTGCCGGGGGTGCAACCTGGGCATCCCCAAGCGAGATACCTGTGGCGGGTAAAGTTGTTGAGGAGGTTCCAGGTGGGATAGCCTTGGTGGTTTGAAGCCCGTGGACGGAGGTGCTGTGATGGCACGGGGGAGAGTATCCCCTAAGAGAAGATGCCTGCTTGGTCAAACCTAGGACGGACTAGTTTCAGGTTCATGGGAATCCTTTTCTACTCACTCGCTTCTAATGGGCGGGAGACGGCTGGACTACTTGGTAGGACGGTGCCACTACTGCTAGGTTGAGAGGTGATAAGGGTGGGCGGAGACGGTCGATGGGTTCCCATTCCGTTCTAGATGCGCAGTACCACTGAATGGGCCCGGTACTGTGTCTCTCAGTCTCAGCATAACGGTGTAGGATCCGGAATATCCCAGGGTTGAGTGGTAGGGTGGCATCGACCTAGGCAAGCAAGCACCCGGAATTCTGTCTAGGTGTTTGCGCAACACCTATGATGGCTAATCTTGTGGGTAGTGAAACCTCTGCAGAGTATACGGTTGATCGATCGATACGTATGCCAACTTGTTGGCTATGGACCTATCCTGTGAAGCTCCTACTAGTGTAGTGAGTGTTCTTTTCTCCCCCTGGATGACATTTTTCGGCAGTGTACCCGCTATGGTAGTGTGCCGCTGAGATAGGCCCGAGAGGGAGTTGGGCCTGTCGAATGAGAGTGAGGTGTGGGTATGTGAGATGTGGTGATGGAAAAAGGGATGATGGTGTAATTGGAGATAAAACTTGACTACTTAAACATTGATTATAGCTGCATAGGAAACCTCAGCGTATAGGTCTGCTTGTTTAGCCTTGCATCCACTTTCCACAAAGCAAATGCTGCATAGGTGGGCTCCGTGGCCAGTACATATCGTACTGATAAAATTGCTGTCAGGTGACGAGAATGAGTACGACTTCGAGGAAGACGATGGCGAGGAATAGGGTCACGTGCAACACTCAAGTTGGCCGTGAAGGATGAATCGTTTTCGCATCTTATAAAGCTTCTCTGAATGTTGATTCCGCCAATATGGCGATGTAATAAATGTTTACGTAAGACTTAATTACCGTTGTATGGATCCTGGTGTCAACTGAGATATGGGTAAATTCATGGATTATCCCAAGTAATCTGTTGAATTACAATTCGAGCCTGTGGATTTCCCTTCACGGAAATTGAGGTCATTTCAGTTGGTATCAGAGCCATACTTGACTGTAGGACGAGACCCATAGAGAATGGACGTTAGAATAGGAAGCCAGACTCTCTTTCGGTTATATTACCGACCTTGCATTCACTTTTTATGCAATGGCTTATCTAATACAAGGACCTGCTAATCCGTTTCTTGAAAAATTTGCAGATGACCAACCTTGGACCACCACTTCGTCCACTGCACGATGGCACTATTGAGATCCCGATCAATGGGAGGAACCACGGCGGATTTGCCATGATGCTACGCCAGGTGTTGGAGGAGCTGGGAGCACCGTCTGACCAGATCCAGTACTTCAGCCGAGGGAAGTTTGTCGAGGCTGGGAGGTTTGAAGGACCTGTCACTACCAGAGTTGAGACACCCGTCAGCCTGACCCTTTCAGGGATGCCGGTTTTTACTGACTACACTGCTAGAGACACTGTGGAGGACGGAGTACAGTCCGTCTCCCGCAAGGTACTACGCGCAGTTGTGTACACAGCATACGAGTACCTTAAGGGGACCCATTTCCGTCTGCTACCTCAGGCTTTGGAGCTGCACCCTGACCCCATCTAGAGGATTTTGTACACCAGCCAGATCGTTCGGGCTGAGACTGACCCTTCCCTACGCACAGTGGCACACCACCTCCAGGAGCAGGACGAGTTCATCAGTTCATTGGAGCAAAGGAGGCAGCGTGACCGAGCACGCATGGCAGAGGTCGAGGACAGTTTGCAGAAAGGTACTCAGACCCTGGAGAGTTTGAGCAGAGCAGTCACTGACTTGCAGCTGGAGATGCAGCGCCGTGATGAGATACACCGAGCCGAGATCGCCGACTTGCGAGACAAGATCGGGGATTTTGGGTTACGCAATGACTACCTGAACAGCAGAGTATTGGGATTACAGAGGAGGCTGGACGACAAGGAGAGAGCGCTTGCTGAGAGGGAGCAGAGGAGCAGAGACAGAGGAGTCGAGATGAGCACGTTGCGCTCCAAGATCAGGGAGTTGGAGAAGCAGTTGGAGAAAGCCGAGGAGAAGTCCACCCGCAACCAAGGGATTCTGATCGACCGCGTGAAGATGGTGGAGTTCTTAAAGGACAAGCTACGGAGGACAGAGACAGCTTGGAAGTAGTCCGATGCCAAGAAAGCTATTGAGGTCCGGAAGGTGCAGAGTTCGTTTCCCCCACTGGAGATGGTGAAGCCCCGGGAGGGAGACTTCCGCATACCACCCACTACGCTCAACCTGGGAGCGTGTCCGTCTCTAAGGATGCAGGAGATTGAGGCCACTCCAGAGCTAGCTGTAGCACTCGACTACATCAAGCACCTGACCATGACTGATGACGAGATCGAGGCAGAGGACAGCCGCATACCCGACGCCGTACTTGACCTTATGCACCAGTAGCTTATGGGACCCTGCGTGGCCCTTAGACTAGTGATACCATGAGTTGTCCTGTCATTGGCTATCTGCGCATAGCACGATCTTCTTAGCAGATAGGAACATCCTTTATGTAATAATAACCCTGTGATGAGTGACATTTGGATCTTATGCTTCTTATGGTTCTCTATGCTTCTTTGATTGAGTGTAGGATAGCATGAAAAATGTTTTAATTCATTTAAATCGTTGAAAACATCGAACTCCTACTTAAACCACTACAAGATTATTACTGCACTGAGCACGTACCTAATAATTTCAGATGTCGATGAGACGTTCCGCGCGTCTGGAGAACCGCTAGCCCTCCCCCGCACCTGCGCCAGGATGCGGGCGTGGTCGCAACCGTGGACGCCCAGCTGGCAGACGTGCTGGAGTTAACCTGGAAGAAGAGCTGCGCCGGGCAGAGGATGCACCGCCGGTGAACGATCCGCCACCAAAGGGCGAGAACGTGCCTCCGCCACCGCCACCGCCGCCGCCATCGACGTTGGCGGAAGTGATGGCACAGCAGACCCAGCTGCTGAATGCCATAACTACTGGGATGAACAGGCACCACGGGCCACCCCAGAATGACTTCCAAAGGAAACTGGAGGGTTTCCTGAAGCTGAGGCCACCTACCTTCGACGGGACCGACAGCGATCCCCTCGCTGCTGACGATTGGCTTAAAGAGATGGAGAAGAAGCTGGACCTGACCACTTGCTTCGACGAGGAGTGTGTTGGGATTGCTAGCCACCAGCTGACCAGTGCTGCACGAGCATGGTGGGACAACTACACCAGCGCTCACGAGGACCCAGCCCGCATTGACTGGGATGAGTTCACCGAGGCTTTCCGTGACCACCACATTCCTGAGGGAGTCATGGAGGCCAAGGAGAACGAGTTTCGCAACATCTCCCAGGGAGCTGACCGGATCCACGAGTACACCACCCGCTTCAACTGCTTGCTCCGTTACGCACCTGCGTCTTGCGTGAGTTCTGAGAAGGAAAAGATGTACTACTACAGGAAGGGACTTCAGACCAAGATCAGGTTGGCTCTGTCAGGGAACAAGAGCTACACTCTGCATGAGCTGATTGACCGCTGTATTGAGATCGAGAAGGATCGCATGGAAGCACGACTGGAGTTCGAGGCCCAGAACAAGGGAAAGAAGCGCCGCTCTGAGGGACCCTCCCGCACTGCTCCACCCCAAAGACAGCGAACGGGAGCACCCCCGCCTTTCCGGACTCGCCAGGGACCTTCTTCGGGAATGAGCCGTGGTGGTGGTACCAACAGCAGCAACTATCACCGCCCCGCTCAGACCTACTCTGCGCCGACTCGAGCTGTGCAGAACACACCCGCCCCCGCTACCAACACGCCAAGGTCAAGCAATTGGAAGGCTCCTGCGACAGTGTCACACCCAATTTTAAGGATAAAATGGGATACATAATCTTATGTGCGTCCAGAGATCAGTCACACACATAAGCCAACAAATTGCATAAATTGTATCATAACCAATGTTTAATACATAGCGAATAGTATCAAAGTCATTACACAGCGGAAAAATAAAGATAACTCTCGCGGAAGCTCCATAGCACAGGGACATCGACTGGTGAAGCACAAGTCTAGTAGTCCTCTGGGTAGTCCTCATCACTATCACCATCTGTTACCCATCCGGGATTTTGAACCAAATAATGAAAAATAAACAAGCGTAAGTACATGTCGTACTCAACAAGACTAGTATGGGTTCATGAGGCTCGAAAGGTTGACACGGTTTAACAGCAGGTTGCTTTTAATTAATCATCTTTTATGCAGTTGGATAGCAATAAGTTAATATGCCCATTCTCATGATCATAGTAAATACAATTAATGAGTAGCAATAAATAGATTAGCAACAAGTAAACATCACCCTGAAAGATAACTATTCCGTGAGTTTTCCGGGCCACTCGTGACCATGAGCGCGGCTAGTATACCGGTTTTACACTCTGCAGAGGTTGTGCACTTTCACTATGAGCCGTGATTCCCATTTGCTCGGGTTAATTACTCCCATAACACTACCAAGGTGAGAGAGCAGGGTTTCACTATGAAGCCTTTCAAAGGTTCGTCTAACATGTTAGGGCCGCGAGGTTTCCTCGGCAAGCAGATGTAGAGCCCCCCTTCCATATGGCACAAGGTCACGCAGGTTATACACATATGGACAGAGGCCGCACTATACCCGAGTCGTCAAAGCCCCTCTTGCGCCTTTCGGTAACCTCTAACAAGCTAGAAAAGGCCCTCATACTGAGCTAAAACCAGAGCCATATAGCCCTCATAGTTGCACTGTAAGTCCCAGCTTTTGCTGACAGATCATTACCAAGGGGGAAGGATATGGTGCATCACAAAACTATGCCCCAATCCACTAGTTCCATGTTGCTAAAAAGGCATCTTTTAATTCCTTATTGCATATTCAATTAATCAATTTACATGATCATGATATCCATAACGCACTAGCATCAATTACCATATGCATAATCCCATAGGTTGCAAGGAACAGGATAACAAAACTAGGAAGTAACTATGGTTAACAAGGAAGACACATGCAAATGCAGTTATTTATTTGGTGAATAGGACAACAAGGATGATCCATGCTAATACTTGCCTTGATCAGCAAACTCCTGGTGATCCGGGTTGTCGCAGTACTGATCTTGATCACCCACGTAAGGCTCACCGTCTATACTCGATCCATCATAACAGCACACACGCATACAGGGCAAACATGCATACAAACAAGAGTTTTCATTAGAACAGTACACCAATAGAGAGAAAATAAATTAAAAAGGTTATAAAACAAATCTATGCGTTGCTACGATCACATCGATATAAAGTTTGCGCAAATCGGATTTAATACGAGGAAGATATGAATTTTACAAGATTTATAATAGAATAATAATAGATTAAATATAATCTCGAATTTTAAAAGTGGAAAATATATGAAACAGTGGTACCATCAGATAGATTATGAAATTATGAATCTAACGCAATTTGAATCGTTCAAATCGGAGCTAAAACGTGGAAATTATAAATGAAACAATTTTGGATTCAAATCTGAAAACACATTTTCATATATACCGAAAATAAATACGCTTTCAAACGTAATCTACTGAATACGCTAAGGGCTACGGGCTAAGCATTAAAATCTGCAGGGGGTTATTCGCAAAAATGCCGGCCGAATCGGTATGGGCTGCTCTCGGCCGTCCGATTCAAAATCGGCGGATCAGATTAAAAGAGGGGAGGGGTGGCGGTGTTCTCGGTCGGAAAACAGAGGCCGACGGCGGCGGCGCAATGGCCGGAGGGCCGCCGGAGAAGGCGAACTCGGCCTTCGGTGCATGAAATAGGTCGGGAAGGGTACCCATAGATCGGGAAGAGCATCGCAAGCTCACCTAGGGTGATGGGAAGGTCGGAAATCGACTCGGAGATAGCTTGCGGCGTGATCCGGCGGACAGTGGATCTCTGCAACGGCGGCGGAGGTGTGTCAGTGCACAAATCGAAGGGGGAAAGTGCTCGGGAACTTCACAAGATCACAGCGAAGCTCCTCAAAGGCTTACCGGGAGGAAATTGGTGGTGAATCGAGCTAATTGCTCGCGGCGGCGGCTGCTCGGTTCTCGCGGAAGCTCGGCAGTGGCGGCGAGAAGAGGCGGCTAGGGTTAGGTGACGGCTACGGGGGGGGGGGGGGGGTGTGGCGCTGCTTAAATACTCCCGAGGTGTGGCGACAATCTCGGAGATTGAAACAAACTCGGCGAGCGGAGAAATCGGCTTCGGCCGTTTCTTCTCTGCTTCGGACTCTCGGCGCGGCGACGAACTCGGCTTCGGCCGTTTTCTTTCTTGCCCGCGTCGGACTCTCGGCGAGCAGCAGAGGGAAACAGGGGAGGGGCTGTCCAGGGGGTCCCACAGGTCGGTAGCACCGAGCGCTGGGGTCGGGTTGGCAGTCACGGCAGAGGGACGCTTCGCGCGCGCTTGCTCGGCCGCGGCGGATGAACACGGCAGCGGCGACTCTGTTCGCGCGGCGAGAAATGTGGAGAAGGAAGGGGTTGACCCGTGGGTCCCACTCGTCAGTCAGATGTGGTAAGGGGAAGGGAGGGAGCAGGTCGGCCGAGCTGTCCTCGGGCCATCCGACCTGGGCCGGCTGAGGCCAGGGAGTGGAAAATAGGCCAAGCTGCAGCTCGGGCCAGAAAGGAGAGGGGAAGGGCTCTGTTCTAATTCCTTTTTTCCATTTTCCAAAAGGATTTTCAAATTGGGTTTTGAAATATTTGAGAAATTCAAATAAGCTACAACAGTACAAAGAAGAAATGCTCCAGCATGAATGCATCATACATGTGTATGACCTAGGTTTGATTTTATATTTGAGAAAAATTATTATTTCCCTATATTGGAATGATCAATTAATTGCACAATTAAATAAATTTCTACTATTTAAAAGAATGCAATTTTTCGGGTGTTACAATTCTACCCCCTTAAAAATAATCTCGTCCTCGAGATTCAGTTGGTGCTTACTCAAACAACTCCGGGTACTTTTCTCTGAGATCTTCCTCTCTTTCCCAAGTAGCTTCTTCCTCAGAGTACCGATGCCACTGCACCTTACACATCCTTATAACTCGACTTCTTGTCACTCTTTCTGCGGTTTCCAAAATTTTCACTGGATGTTCCTCATAAGTGAGACCCTTCTTGAAAACTATTTCCTCAACAGGAACCTGCCCTTCCGGTACTCTCAAACACTTTCTCAACTGAGATATGTGGAACACATCATGCACACCGGACAAACTTTCCGGAAGTTCTAGCTGATATGCCACTTCTCCACGTCTCTCTAGGATCTTGAAAGGACCAATATACCTTGGTGCCAATTTTCCTTTGCTGTTGAACCTTTTCACACTTCTCATCGGGGACACTTTAAGGTATACATAGTCTCCTACATGAAAAGCTAGTTCTCTTCTCTGTGTATCCGCATAGCTCTTCTGTCTAGATTGTGCTATTCTCAAGTTCTCTCTTATTGTCTGGACTTGCTCCTCTGCGTCTCTCAACACATCCGGTCCAAACACTTGACTTTCTCCAGTTTGATTCCAAAACAAGGGTGTCCTGCACTTGCGTCCATACAATGCTTCGAAGGGTGCCATCTTGAGACTTTTCTGGTAACTATTATTATAAGAGAACTCCGCATACGGCAGACTCTTATCCCAACTTGTTCCATACTGTAAAGCACAAGCTCTCAACATATCTTCCAAAATCTGATTAATCCGTTCAGTTTGACCGTTAGTTTGAGGGTGATATGCAGAACTGAAATTCAACCGTGTTCCCAATGATCTATGCACTTGTTGCCAAAACTGTGAGGTGTACTGCGTACCCCTATCGGACACTATCTTCCTTGGAACTCCATGTAGACACACAATCCTTTCCATATACAACTCTGCAAGTCTTGCTCCAGTATAGGTGGTCTTGACGGAGAGAAAATGAGCAACTTTAGTCAGCCGATCCACAATTACCCAGATTGAATCATAACCTCTCTGAGTTCGTGGCAATCCAACTATGAAGTCCATACCGACTTCTTCCCACTTTCACTCAGGTATCTTTAGTGGTTGTAGCAATCCTACAGGCCTCTGGTGTTCAGCTTTAACTCTCTGACAGGTATCACAGATAGCCACATATTCTGCTACATCACGCTTCAGTCCAACCCACCAATATTTTTCCTTCAGATCCAAATACATCTTGGTACTTCCTGGGTGTATAGAATATGCTAACTCATGAGCTTCACGCAGTATAGCGTCTCGGATGGATTTCACTTCGGGTACACAGAGTCTCTTCCCAAACCATAAGGTTCCATTCTCATCTAGCCTGAATCCGGGTGATTTTCCAACCACAATGGTCTCTGCTATTTCTTTGAGCTTCTCATCTTCCAACTGAGCCTTTCGTATCTCTTGCTCTAGTGTGGGTTCAACCTCCATCTCAACAGCATTGATCACAATTCCCAAGTTGAGACGCTCCATCTCTGCACACAACTCTGCTGGAATAGTAGTTGTTCGAATCTCATTAGCATAACTTTTTCTACTAAGAGCATCGGCCACAACATTTGCTTTGCCTGGATGATAATGCACTTCTAGGTCATAATCCTTTATCAATTCCAACCAACGACGTTGCCTCAAATTCAACTCTGACTGGGTGAAGATATACTTCAAGCTCTTATGATCTGTATAAATGTCGCACTTATGACCAATCAGATAATGACTCCATAACTTCAGAGCGTGAACCACAGCTGCTAGCTCCAAATCATGAGTAGGATAATTCAACTCATGATTCCTCAACTGTCTCGATGCATATGCTACGACTCTTCCTTCTTGCATGAGAACACAACCAAGACCTAGGCGGGAAGCATCACAATAGATAGAGAACTTCTTACTTAGGTCCGGCAAAACCAACACTGGCGCTGCTGTCAATCTCTTCTTCAATTCTTCGAAACTAGCTTGACACTTCTCAGACCACACAAACTTGGCATTCTTCTCTAGCAAGGAAGTCATTGGCTTCGCAAGCTTGGAGAATCCTTCAATGAACCTTCGGTAGTAACCAGCTAAACCAAGAAAACTACGAATGCCGGTCACATCAGTTGGCGGCTTCCAATTCAACACGTCTGCCACCTTGCTTGGGTCTACAGAAATTCCACCATTGGACACAATATGACCTAGAAAAGCAACTTCTCTCAACCAGAACTCGCACTTACTTCGCTTGGCATACAACTTGTGTTCTCTGAGCTTCTGCAAAACCAATGTCAGATGTTCGGCATGCTCTTTTTCATTCTTGGAGTAGATCAAGATATCATCAATGAACACCACAACAAACTTATCCAAGAATTCCATGAATACCTTGTTCATCAGATACATGAAGTAGGCAGGTGCATTAGTCAAACCAAAGGACATTACCGTATACTCATACAGTCCATACCGAGTAGTGAATGCAGTCTTAGGTATGTCAGAGTCACGAATCTTCAACTGATGATAACCTGAACGGAGATCAATCTTGGAAAATACACAAGCACCTCTCAACTGATCAAATAAGTCATCAATTCTAGGCAACGGATACTTGTTCTTAATGGTGACTTCATTCAGTGACCGATAATCAACACACATCCTTTGACTACCATCTTTCTTATCAACAAAAATAACCGGGGCTCCCCAAGGTGAAGAACTAGGACGAATGAAACCTTTTTCTGATAGTTCTTTGATTTGTTTCTTAAGTTCTTCTAATTCTTTAACTCCCATTCTATATGGATGTTTAGCTATAGGTGCAGTACCAGGTAGCAACTCAATGATAAATTCAATGTCACGGTCAGGCGGCATACCTGATAACTCATCTGGAAACACATCTTCAAACTCGTCCACCACTGAGTTATCCGGCTGCACTTCTTCTCTGAGCTGATGTACTATGGCTTTCTGTTGAACTTGCAAAACAACCTCAACTCTGACCTCATCTCCCTTCTGGGTAGTGATAGTCACGACCTTCTCCTTGCACTTTATATTGATGTCGTTCTTCATCATCCAATCCATACCCAGGATAAGATCAATTCCGGCAGTATTTAGCACGGTAGGGGTTATCTCAAATTCTACCTCCCTTAATGAGACAGTAATCGGGAGACACTGAAGAGTAGCTTGCATAACACCACCCGGCGAAGAAACCATAATAGGATGTTTCATGACACTAAGGGGAATACCATGCTTTCTAACAAATGTGTGCGAAATGAAAGTATGCGAAGCACCAGAGTCAAAAAGAACTGTAGCGGGGATGGAGTCGATATTGAACGTACCCATCATGACCACTGGAGTCTCCTGTGCCGTATCAACCGACACATGGTTCACCTTCCCGGTGCGAGGTGGCACTCTCTGCTGGTTGTTCTGCTTCTGGGAGGCTTGGGGATTCTGCTTCTCAGGACAATTGTAGGACAAGTGTCCTTCTTTGCCACAGCGGAAACACTTGTTGGGGGCACCATTCTTCACTGGGATGTTGTTGGGAGCAGTCAGTTGTGGCGCCTGATTGCCACCTTGTTGCTGGTACTGGGAACGCTGCTGGTTCTGGGAACGTTGTTGATTCTGGAAATTGTTCTTGAATCCAGACTGTCCCTGGAAACGTTGTTGCTGCTGAGGCTGCTGCTGGTTGTTACAGAAGCGGCTGTTGCTTCCAGACGACTGCCCTTGAAACTTCCTCTTCTTCTTCTTCTCATCTATCTCACGGCGCTTGCTCTCGATGATCAAAGCTTTGTCCACCAACTGTTGGAAGTTGGCGAAAGTGTGGGAGAGCAACTGGTACTGGAGATGATCATTCAGTCCTTCCAAGAAGAGCTCTTGCTTCTTGGCATCATCTTCGACCTCTTTTGGAGCATACCGCGACAATTGGATGAACTTGTCACGGTACTCGGCAACTAGCATTCCTGCCTGCTTCAGAGAAAGAAACTCCTTCTTCTTCAGCTTCATCAACCCTGCCAGGCACATGATAATTGCGGAACCCCTCACGGAATTGCCGCCAAGAGATAGGGTCGGCACGTCCAAAACGAAAAGACTCCCACCAATCTAGAGCAGCTCCCTGCAACTGCCCAGATGCATAGAGAACCTTCTCGACGTCATTGCATTGGGCGATCTCCAGCTGCCTTTCTATTGCACGCAGCCAATCATCAGCTTGGAGAGGATCACTGGAATGATCGAAGGTGGGCGGGCGTCCCTTCAAGAATTCGCTTCTCTTGTCACGGGGTGGTGGAGGTGGGTTCCCATTGCCATTGTTTTGCTGCAGCAGTTGAATGTTCTGGGCCATCTGCTGCATCAGCTGTGTTTGCATCATTATCAGCTGCTCCATGTTAGGCTGTGGCGGAGGTGGTGGTGGATTAGCATTTTCTTCAGAGGTACCATCACCCCTTGGGTTCCTCCTGGTGTGGGCCATCTGCTGTTCAAATCATTGAAGTGAGGTTTAGAATTCTTTTCCATTATAATAACACTTAAAAGATTAGAACAGGAAATTCCGGGCGCGATCCAACAATGGCAGAGTAGAAAAACAGTCATATCTGGAGTTTTTAAAGTCAAACAGAGACATGCTATACATGGTTGGAAAGCATGTGAAAAACTCTACAACTTTTATTCAGACCATCTCTCCAGATTCTATCGTTAAGTTTAGCAAAAACAGATTTGATTCAAAACTGTTTCAGAGTAACAAACAGTGCAGAAACTTTGACTTGCGATATTTGTTTCTCCCAAACCGTAACTGATATTGAGATGATTCTTGCGGCCAAAGAAAACTACAGAAGTCTAGTTTTTCACAAAAATTTCTTATGATTTTTGGTCGTATATAATTAAATAGGAAAAATTACTAAGGCAGAGAGGTCTGACAAACAGCACTGCTGGAAACTGAGATAATCAACCCAACTATTATGCATTAATTCAAACCTATATAAAGAGATTTGCGGACATGCCCACAATCTCAGCACTCATTACAAACTCCAAATCAAGCATTGTTCATAAGGAAAAGCAATCTAGCACAAAAGTTCACAAGACACGAACTAGACTCGACTTGACTCAACTTGCGCTTCTAGCGTCTTTTGCTACTAACTGGGGG
Source organism: Eremochloa ophiuroides (assembly GCA_038502445.1). Classification (NCBI taxonomy): domain Eukaryota; kingdom Viridiplantae; phylum Streptophyta; class Magnoliopsida; order Poales; family Poaceae; genus Eremochloa; species Eremochloa ophiuroides. Next base: position 158,700 of record JAHLJS010000204.1, read on the forward strand.
TAACTCCTCTATGGGTCGATATCGGTGCGGGTGTGAGCATCTCCATGGTCTTCTCGGTTCCTTGGCGGTGATTCAGCTGGACACCTTGGTGATGGCGGAGGGGGTCCAACACCGAGTTGCCTGTTCAACCCATCCACCGCCCGGCTGAGCTTATAGTTAGCTTCTGTCCTGGTGTTTAGCTCATCTAGTGTCTGGTCCAGAAAAGTGTTGGTCTGGGCCAAACATTCCAAGGCAGCATGGAGTCGGGCGTTCACTTCTCCAAGTGGATCGGCGATGCTGCAGTTAGCTTGGCCACTCTGACGGCGGGGAAGGTAGCGGTGCATCTCCCACTTGATGATGTCCTAATTCTCATGGCGGTGCACCATAAGAGCTTGTCGTGCGGCATCCTTGATGGCGGCAGCTTTGGAGAGTCGAATGGAGACAGCATAGTGGATATTCTTCACCTGGCTTCCCTCCTTGATGTACACCCTCGTCTCATAGTAGTCGGCGTAGTCAGGGTGCTTCCAGTGCCCCGTCTTGTACAGCACCGAGGCGTTGGGGTAGAAGCGGCACACCAAGTCGAGAAGCAGCGGGTGGTAGTAGTCATCACCATGATGATCATAGTGAATCATTCCCACCCAGGGTTTTCCACCTTGGTCTCCATCATCGTCGCCATCGTCATCTGGGTCGTCAGAGTCATCCGAGTCGCCTCCATCATCTTCATCATCAGGGTCGCCAGCACAATCCTGGTCACCCTGCGGCTCCACCTTCCCGGGTTCATCTTTCTGAGGGTCATCCATAGGTACGTCTTCAGAGCTGTCTTCCAAGGGCTCTTCACTGGGCTCCTCTGCGGGCACCTCCTGCTGGGGTTCCTCCACTGGTACGTCTTCCACGGGTACCTCCGGTCGGGAAACACGTCCGCCAGAGATGAAGCGCTGCAGGTACCTCTTAGGTGGCATGACACGCTTGCGAGCAGTGCGCTCAAGATTGGCCATCTACAAGAATTTAGATTAAGTCAAAATTTTGCAATGGACAAGGGTAGGATATCAGCAAAAACTTGTAGCAAATTAATATAACAAGTAAAAAGAGATAATAAAACTAAGGGCTATCCAGTGCTAACTAGGCTTGCGTCCTACAGTCATCACGGCTCTGATACCAATTTGTCACACCCAATTTTAAGGATAAAATGGGATGCATAATCTTATGTGCGCCCAGAGATCAGTCACACACATAAGCCAACAAATTGCATAAATTGTATCATAACCAATGTTTAATACATAGCGAATAGTATCAAAGTCATTACACAGCGAAAAAATAAAGATAACTCTCGCGGAAGCTCCATAGCACAGGGACGTCGACTGGTGAAGCACAAGTCTAGTAGTCCTCTGGGTAGTCCTCATCACTATCACCATCTGTTACCCATCAAGGATTTTTAACCAAATAATGAAAAATAAACAAGCGTAAGTACATGTCATACTCAACAAGACTAGCATGGGTTCATGAGGCTCAAAAGGTTGACACGGTTTAACAGCAGGTTGCTTTTAATTAATCATCTTTTATGCAGTTGGATAGCAACAAGTTAATATGCCCATTCTCATGATCACAGTAAACACAATTAATGAGTAGCAATAAATAGATTAGCAACAAGTAAACATCACCCTGAAAGATAACTATTCCGTGAGTTTTCCGGGCCACTCATAACCGTGAGCGCGGCTAGTATACCAGTTTTACACTCTGCAGAGGTTGTACACTTTCACCATGAGCCGTGATTCCCATTTGCTCGGGTTAATTACTCCCATAACACTACCAAGGTAAGAGAGCAGGGTTTCACTATGAAGCCTTTCAAAGGTTCGTCTAACATGTTAGGGCCACGAGGTTTCCTCGGCAAGCAGATGTAGAGCCCCACTTCCATATGGCACAAGGTCACGCAGGTTATACACATATGGACAGAGGCCGCACTATACCCGAGTCGTCAAAGCCCCTCTTGCGCCTTTCGGTAACCTCTAACAAGCTAGAAAAGGTCCTCATACTGAGCTAAAACCAGAGCCATATAGCCCTCATAGTTGCACTGTAAGTCCCAGCTTTTGCTGAGAGATCATTACCAAGGGGGAAGGATATGGTGCATCACAAAACTATGCCCCAATCCCCTAGTTCCATGTTGCTAAAAAGGCATCTTTTAATTCCTTATTACATATTCAATTAATCAGTTTACATGATCATGATATCCATAACGCACTAGCATCAATTACCATATGCATAATCCCATAGGTTGCAAGGAACAGGATAACAAAACTGGGAAGTAACTATGGTTAACAAGGAAGACACATGCAAATACAGTTATTTATTTGGTGAATAGGACAACAAGGATGATCCATGCTAATACTTGCCTTGATCAGCAAACTCCTGGTGATCCGGGTTGTCGCAGTACTGATCTTGATCACCCACGTAAGGCTCACCGTCTATACTCGATCCATCATAACAGCACACACGCATACAGGGCAAACATGCATACAAACAAGAGTTTTCATTAGAACAGTACACCAATAGAGAGAAAATAAATTAAAAAGGTTATAAAACAAATCTATGCGTTGCTACAATCACATCGATATAAAGTTTGCGCAAATCGGATTTAATACGAGGAAGATATGAATTTTACAAGATTTATAATAGAATAATAATAGATTAAATATAATCTCGAATTTTAAAAGTGGAAAATATATGAAACAGTGGTACCATCAGATAGATTATGAAATTATGAATCTAACGCAGTTTGAATCGTTCAAATCGGAGCTAAAACGTGGAAATTATAAATGAAACAATTTTGGATTCAAATCTGAAAACACATTTTCATATATACCGAAAATAAATACGCCTTCAAACGTAATCTACTGAATACGCTAAGGGCTGCGGGCTAAGCATTAAAAACAGCAGGGGGTTATTCGCAAAAACGTCGGCCGAATCGGTATGGGCTGCTCTCGGCCGTCCGATTCAAAATCGGCGGATCAGATTAAAAGAGGGGAGGGGTGGCGGTGCTCTCGGTCGAAAAACAGAGGCCGACGGCGGCGGCGCCATGGCCGGAGGGCCGCTGGAGAAGGCGAACTCGGCCTTCGGTGCATGAAATAGGTCGGGAAGGGTACCCATAGATCGGGAAGAGCATCGCAAGCTCACCTAGGGTGATGGGAAGGTCGGAAATCGACTCGGAGATAGCTCGCGGCGCGATCCGGCGGACGGTGGATCTCTACAACGGCGGCGGAGGTGTGTCAGTGCACAAATCGAAGGGGAAAGTGCTCGGGAACTTCACAAGATCACAGCGAAGCTCCTCAAAGGCTTACCGGGAGGAAATTGGTGGCGAATCGAGCTAATTGCTCGCGGCGGCGGCTGCTCGGTTCTCGCGGAAGCTCGGCAGTGGCGGCGAGAAGAGGCGGCTAGGGTTAGGTGACGGCTACGGGGGGGTGTGGCGCTGCTTAAATACTCCTGAGGTGTGGCGACAATCTCGGAGATTGAAACAAACTCGGCGAGCGGAGAAATCGGCTTCGGCCGTTTCTTCTCTGCTTCGGACTCTCAGAGCGGCGACGAACTCGGCTTCGGCCGTTTTCTTTCTTGCCCGCGTCGGACTCTTGGCGAGCAGCAGAGGGAAATAGGGGAGGGGCTGTCCAGGGGGTCCCACAGGTCGGTAGCACCGAGCGCTGGGGTCGGGCTGGCAGTCACGGCAGAGGGACGCTTCGCGCGCGCGTGCTCAGCCGCGGCGGATGAACACGGCAGCGCCGACTCTGTTCGCGCGGCGAGGAAGGTGGAGAAGGAAGGGGTTGACCCGTGGGTCCCACTCGTCAGTCAGATGGGGTAAGGGGAAGGGAGGGAGCAGGTCGGCCGAGCTGTCCTCGGGCCATCCGACCTGGGCCGGCTGAGGCCAGGGAGTGGAAAATAGGCCAAGCTGCTGCTCGGGCCAGAAAGGAGAGGGGAAGGGCTCTGTTCTAATTCCTTTTTTTCATTTTCCAAAAGGATTTTCAAATTGGGTTTTGAAATATTTGAGAATTTCAAATAAGCTACAACAGTACAAAGAAGAAATGCTCCAGTATGAATGCATCATACATGTGTATGACCTAGGTTTGATTTTATATTTGAGAAAAATTATTATTTTCCTATATTGGAATGATCAATTAATTGCACAATTAAATAAATTTCTACTATTTAAAAGAATGCAATTTTTCGGGTGTTACAGACAGCCACAGCAGGCAGTGCGCCCTTCACTTGCTTCGGATGCGGAAAGCCTGGACACCGTGTGGCAGTGTGCCCCGACCTTAACCGTGCACCAGCAGCTGCACAGGGTACACCGAACCGGGGATCTGCTACCCGAGAAAGACTGAACCACATGACCGCTGAGGAAGCTGAAGCTGCACCTGATGCTGTGTACGGTACGTTCCTAGTTCAGGGTAACATGGCTACAGTTCTGTTCGATTCGGGAGCTACATGTTCATACATTTCATCTGCATATGCACGTAAGCATAACATACCTGTAACCCCGAGAGCAAACCCCATCCTAACTAGCTCGCCCTTAGGAACCTTCAGAAGCGTTCACATATGTAGGGGAGTGTTAATCACAATCGAGGGACTTGACTTTCGAGCTGACCTAACCCTACTACCCTCCAATAGCTTAGATGTCATCTTAGGCATGGACTGGCTAACCAAACACCGGGGAGTGATATCTTGTTCACCTAGATATGTTCAGGTAACCCACCCTTGGGGAACAGCCGTCCGATGTATACCCCAAACCGGGAGAGTCCAAGCCCTCCTATGTGCACTGGAGACTAAGGCAGATAAAATGGAGTTGACATTCAGAGATGTGCCAGTAGTCTGTGAATTCAATGACGTATTTCCAGAAGAGTTGCCAGGAATGCCAACAGATAGAGATGTGGAGTTTGTTATAGAGCTGATGCCAGGGACTGCACCGATTGCCAAAAGACCCTACAGAATGTCGGCTGATGAGTTGAAGGAACTCAAGAAGCAGCTGGGAGAATTACTGGAGAAGGGCTTCATTAGGCCTAGTGCCTCGCCCTGGGGATCTCCCGTTTTGTTTGTCAAGAAGAAGGATGGCACGATGAGGATGTGTATTGACTACCGGAATCTGAATGCGGTTACAGTCAAGAATAAGTACCCACTGCCCCGCATTGATGATCTGTTAGATCAATTGAGTAAGGCCAAGTACTTCTCAAAGATTGATCTCCGATCAGGGTATCATCAGATGAAGATCAGGGAAGTGGATATCCCGAAGACTGCATTTGTCACTAGATATGGACAGTATGAGTGCACAGTAGTCTCATTTGGATTCACTAATGCTCCAGCATACTTCATGAACATGATGAACAAGATCTTCATGAATGAGCTAGACAAGTTTGTAGTGGTATTTATTGATGATATATTGGTTTACTCAGCCACAAAAGAGGAACATGAACATCATCTGAAGACCGTATTGGAGAGGTTGTCTCGCAACCAGCTATACGCCAAATTCTTCAAGTGCAAATTCTGGCTTGAGGAAGTTGCTTTCCTTGGTCACGTACTGTCAGGAGAAGGAGTTGCAGTGGATCCAGCCAAGATTGAAGCTGTGAAAGAGTGGGAACAACCCCGTAATGTGTCAGAAATCAGAAGCTTTTTGGGACTTGCAGGATACTATCGTAGATTTATTGAGAACTTCTACAAGATTGCAAGACCCATGACCAACTTGCTGAAAAAAGAGAACAAGATTATATGGACTCCTGAACGTGAGAAGAGTTTTCAGACCTTGAAGGAGAAGCTCACTACTACACCTGTACTAGCCCTGCTCGATATTCACAAAGATTTTGTTGTATACTGTGATGCCTCTCGGCAAGGTTTGGGCTGTGTACTAATGCAAGAAGGAAGGGTGATAGCTTATGCCTCAAGACAGTTGAAAGAACATGAGCAGCGATACCCGATTCATGACCTAGAACTTGCAGCTGTGGTACATGTACTCAAGATTTGGAGACACTATCTAATAAGCAACAAGTGTGACATCTACACTGACCACAAGGGCCTGAAGTACTTCTTCACGCAAGAAGATCTGAATATGAGGCAGCGCAGATGGCTAGAACTCATCAAGGACTATGATCTTGAGATCCATTACCACCCAGGGAAGGCTAATGTTGTCGCTGATGCACTTAGCCGCAAAAGCTACTGCCATACCCTCATCACCAACTCTATGCCGCCTGAGCTCAGGAGAGAGTTTGACGCATTCCAACTCGAGGTAGTCTCCTATGGCATGCTAAATGAGCTTCGCGTCGAGTACAATCTCACCTCACGGATCCGTGAAGCACAAAGGAACTGTCCTGAGATAGACTATATCCGTGGTTTGATGAAGCTGGGAAGAGGCCCCGAATACCGAGAAGATGAGCAGGGAACTGTATGGTGCAAAGATAGAATCTGCGTACCGACGGATTCAGCAATACGAGAAGAGATCCTGTCGGAAGGGCATGAATCCAAATATTGCATTCACACAGGGTCAGCCAAGATGTACCATGATCTAAGGAAGCACTTCTGGTGGGAGAATATGAAGACAGACATTGCAGGGCATGTAGCCCGATGTGATACATGCAATAGAATCAAGGCCGAACATCAGAGACCAGCAGGGTTGCTACAACCAGTTGAGATACCAGAATGAAAGTGGGAGTGCATATCCATGGACTTCATATTAGGACTGCCCCGATCCGAGCATGGATATGATTCTATATGGGTAATAGTGGACCGTTCGACCAAAGTCGCACATTTTATACCGGTCAAAAGGGAGTATAGAGTTGAAAAGCTAGCAGATCTGTACGTATCAAACATTTTGAAGTTACATGGGGCACCTCTGAGTATTATATCTGACCGAGGATCACAGTTTGTATCACAGTTCTGGAAATCCTTGCACAAGTCCATCGGGACCAAGCTCGACTACAGCACAGCATACCACCCGCAAACAGACGGGCAAACAGAAAGAGTGAACTAGATTCTCGAGGACATGTTACGTGCTTGCGCATTGAGGTACAAGGAAGGATGGGAGAGCTGTCTACCCCACGCCGAGTTCTCATACAACAACAGTTATCAGACGAGCATTAAGATGTCTCCATTTGAAGCATTGTATGGAAGACCGTGCAGAACCCCACTAATGTGGTCGGAACCAGGTGAAAGGACATTCTTCGGTCCTGCTAAGATTGTGGAGGCAGAAGAAGGTGTTGCCCAAGTAAGAGAGAATTTGAGGATTGCACAAAGTAGGCAAAAGAGCTATGCAGATAGAAGACGTAGAGAGCTTGAGTTCAAGGTTGGGGATTATGTCTACCTCAAGGTATCTCCGCTTCGTGGCACCGTCAGATTCCACGTAAAAGGGAAATTGGCACCAAGATATGTTGGGCCATACAAGATTTGTAAAAGGGTTGGAAAGCTTGCTTACAAGCTGGAACTACCGGAGGAATTATCTGGAGTACACCCCGTGTTCCATGTCTCGCAATTAAGGAAGTGTTTGAAGCTTCCCGAGGAGCAAGTTCCTACGGATGCATTAGACCTGCAAGACACACTTGAAAACAAGGAACATCCGATCAAGATTTTGGCACGGGATACCAAAGAGACGCGGAACAAGACAATTCCGATGTGCAAGGTACAATGGAGCAATCACACTGAAAGGGAAGCTACGTAGGAGAAAGAATCGGACTTGCGGATTATGTTCCCTTACCTCTTCGATGGGTACGTTATCTCTGAATCTCGAGGTCGAGATCCTAATGAGGGGGGAGGACTGTAACAACCCTAAAATGCACACAACCTAAAAATCCCAACCAATTAAAAATTTTCATTTATTTATTATGAAAACCCATTTTTCTTGTGCAAGCATATAGGTTTCATTATGAATTTGGTAAATAAAGGAGTATAGTTTGCATTTTAATTCCATTCACATAGAATAATAACTTATGCATCACATTTGGGATTTATTGCAATTTATGTTTGTATTTACTCAATATTTAAAATGGGCAATATATGTATATATACACTAAAATGAAAATAGAAAAAGAAAAAGAAAATAAAAAGGGAGAGAGAGTTAGGCCAGCCATTCGGCCCAGCCGGTCTGCTAAGCCAGCCCAAACCAGCCCAGCCTTCTTCTCCTCACCTCACCCACGCGCGCGCTGCACCCCGCCTTCCCGCACTGGGCCTGCCCAACACCGCGCGCACGCACGATGCCGACCGCACGCGCGCGACCGTTTCACCCGCTCCCCCGCAGCCGCTGACCACCCAGCCCCGCCTGTCAGCCGCTCTCGCCCCCCCCATTGTTCCTCTTCCTCGCAGAGGCGACAGGGACGAGTGCACGCAATTCGCGTGACCCCGGTCCCACAGCCGACAGCGCCACGCTCCGTCAGGTTTGTCCCCTGCCTGTCGCGCAGTCTTGCCCGCCAAGAATCGCCGCGGCCGCAACCAAAGCCCTAGCATCAAGCTCCCGTAGCCCTTTGATCTACCGAGATCAATCGCGGCCGTCCGCCATGGGAACCTGCCAAGCTCGCCTATAAATGAGACCCGCTCCGAAGCCCTAGCCCTCATCCCACTCGCCACCGCCGCGGCACAAGCCACTGCACCCCATCGCATAGCCGAGAAAGAGGGAGAAGGGCGCAGCAGAGGAGGAGGAGCTGCCAGAGCGCCGCCACCGCGGAGCACGCCAAGCCGGACACGGAGGAGAAGCCGGAGCCCCGTTGCGGTTCGACACGGCACTGCGTACGCTCTGCACGGCTCCGACTCGCCACTGCACCGCCATCCTAGCTTCACCGACACCACGGTGAGCCACCGTACGCCATGTCCGAACCTCGCCCTGCTTTTGCCATGGCGTTCCACCCATGGGACGCGCAGGCACGAGCGTTTACCGGCTCAGGAAGATCACCTGCACCATGCACTCATGCGACCGGCCGAAACCCCCGGACTACAAGCTTTGCTAGACCAAGAACGCAGCACGACGCGTTCTCGGCGGAGCGCGCTCGCCACTGACGCGTTCCGACGCCGAATCACCCGTTCCGAGCAATCCGACTAGCACCCGTATAGGTTAGAGAGTCGTGGAGCACCGCCACGACCCCTTGAGCTAGCTATGCGGATCTAAGCGCTAGAGGAAGCCTCATCCGCCCTGCTCGAGTGCGTCGCGACCTCACCGGAGCTCCGCCGTATGCCGTGGGAGAGAAGGAGGCCATACCACAACTCTAACCCGCCACCAACTGGTCGGACGACTACCTGAGCACGCCAATTAGGGAAAGCCAAGCCCTGTCTTGCCGAAATATGGTCATCACCGCCCTGTCATCGTCCGCCGCACCGGAGAGACACCACCGCCTTGAACAGACACCCTGGAACCCTGCTAGCACCAAATTGAACGTCGGATCCCTGTCAACAGAGCTCGGGAGGCGAATTCACCACCCCTCAGATCTTGTCACGCCTCGCCGGAGCCCTGCCGGCGCAACGGCCTCACCGTCGGCGATCGGAGCATCTCAATACCGCGACCAGGAACAAAAACCGACACCTTTTGGACTCTAGAACACACCACTAGCCCGACGGCTAACTCTGAGAACCACCCCCGACCACTGAGAACCACCCCCGACCTCTGAGAACCACCCCCGACCACTGAGAACCACCCCCGACCAACGTCGAGCTCGCCCAACCACCGCCGAGCTACGCCGACGCCCCCCCGACCAACGTCGAGCTCGCCCGACCAACCGCCGAGCTACGCCGACGCTGGCGACTCTCTGGGAACCAGCATCGAACACCTGGTGGGCGACCATCGGGTCTGTGTTCTGTTGAGGCGCCACATGCCGCACTACTGGACCCGCGCGCCACGTGGACCAATCCCGAGCTACCATCCCCTGATTAATCGGCCATTTTCCATTTTCGGAAAATAGGATAATCTTCAGAAATTCATAACTTATTCATACGATGTCCAAAAATTACGCACCATATATCAAAATTCTCAGAAAAATCAGATCTACAATCTAAGACTATGTTTGTGTGTATTTGGCTCTTTATTTTATTGGATTTTTCTGAAATACTCTATAGGAGTCGCTGACGCGACTATTTTGTGTTCGATTTCAGAGCCGGAGGAGGATCTGACTAAGGAAGACGACCACGAGTACCTTCAGGAGCTAGGAGATGACTACGAAGGTGCCACATCCCACCAAATCCTTAGATCCTATTTACGCATTGCAAATGACATTGTTGCTATTGCTTTATGATTATGTATGGATTGGTTGCATGGTAGTATATTTGAATTCCCTGCCTTGATAAGACTATACCATGCTATCCGCTGCTAGGTTAGCTGCTGCTTAATTTACTGTTTCTCTTCCACTACTTTCTACTTGCTATATACTATGTGGTGGAATTGAGATGGTGTATATCTAATTATAACCACTGGGAAAGAGTGCTGCGTGCGTCTTGGGTGCGTGGTAAGGGTTGATGTCGACCAAGTGGGATGTGAGACAAGCCCATGGGGCAAGTCGTGCCGGGGGTGCAACCTGGGCATCCCCAAGCGAGATACCTGTGGTGGGTAAAGTTGTTGAGGAGGTTCCGGGTGGGATAGCCTTGGTGGTTTGAAGCCCGTGGACGGAGGTGCTGTGATGGCACGGGGGAGAGTATCCCCTAAGAGAAGATGCCTGCTTGGTCAAACCTAGGACGGACTAGTTTCAGGTTCATGGGAATCCTTTTCTGCTCACTCGCTTCTGATGGGCGGGAGACGGCTGGACTACTTGGTAGGACGGTGCCACTACTGCTAGGTTGAGAGGAGATAAGGGTGGGCGGAGACGGTCGATGGGTTCCCGTTCCGTTCTAGATGTGCAGTACCACTGAATGGGCCCGGTACTGTGTCTCCCAGTCTCAGCATAACGGTGTAGGATCCGGAATATCTCAGGGCTGAGTGGTAGGGTGGCATCGACCTAGGCAAGCAAGCACCCGGAATTCTGCCTAGGTGTTTGCGCAACACCTATGATGGCTAATCTTGTGGGTAGTGAAACCTCTGCGGAGTGTACGGTTGATCGATCGATACATATGCCAACTTGTTGGCTATGGACCTATCCTGTGAAGCTTCTACTAGTGTAGTGAGTGTTCTTTTCTCCCCCTGGATGACATTTTCCGGCAGTGTACCCGCTGTGGTAGTGTGCTGCTGAGATAGGCCCGAGAGGGAGTTGGGTCTGTCGAATGAGAGTGAGGTGTGGGTATGTGAGATGTGGTGATGGGAAAAGGGATGATGGTGTAATTGGAGATAAAACTTGACTACTTAAACATTGATTACAGCTGCATAGGAAACCTCAGCCTATAGATCTACTTGTTTAGCCTTGCATCCACTTTCCACAAAGCAAATGCTGCATAGGTGGGCTCCGTGGCCAGTACATATCGTACTGATAAAATTGCTGTCAGGTGACGAGAATGAGTACGACTTCGAGGAAGATGATGGCGAGGAATAGGGTCACGTGCTACACTCAAGTTGGCCGTGAAGGATGAATCGTTTTCGCATCTTCTAAAGCTTCTCTGAATGTTGATTCCGCCAATATGGCAATGTAATAAATGTTTATGTAAGACTTAATTACCGTTGTATGTATCCTGGTGTCAACTGAGATATGGGTAAATTCATGGATTGTCCCAAGCAATCTGTTGAATTACAATTCGAGCCTGTGGATTTCCCTTCACGGAAATCGAGGTTGTTTCATGCAAACTCAGCGAAGCTGTTGCACTGGCATGGCGAAGAGCGAAAGAAAGATACAATGTTGAGGCACCCCGCCAATGGGTCAGACTGGAGGACTATCAATACTATGTTCTATAAGAACATCAGTGGGGAGGTAAGGCATCTTTGGTTGGGTTTGAGCACAGATGGGATGAATCCGTTTGACCAGGTTAGAAGCAATCATAGCACTTGGCCAGTGACACTATGTATATACAACCTTCCACCTTGGCTTTGTATGAAACGGTCATACATCCAGATGCCACTACTAATCCAAGGCCCAAAACAACTTGGCAATGATATCGATGTGCTTGTAGAACCAGAGATCGATGAACTACTACAGATGTGGGAGATGGGTGTGAAGGATGTTTGGGATGAGTACAAAATAGAACATGTCACGATAAAGGCTATACTCATTGCTACAATCACCGACCTGCCAGGACGAGGTTGCTTGTCTGGAGAGAAGACAAAAGGATACACTGGGTCTGGGTGTTTCGAGTGCTTGAACGAGACTGATGCTATACATCTACCAGAAAATAAGAAGATGGTCTATATGGGACACTGTAGGTTCCTACAAAAGGATCACCCTTACCGCAGGAATAGAAACATTTCAATGGGACTATTGAGAAACTTGAACCCCCAAAGTATCGCGATGGCAAATAGATACTTAAACAAGTAAGCAAACTCACAAATGTAGTTCTTGGAAAGGGGGAAGGGGCAGTACCAGCGCCTGCTGATAGTATCTGGGAGAAAAAATCAATCTTCTAAAAACTACCTTACTGGCCACTTTTAAGTGTATGTCACTGTCTTGATCTAATGCACATAACTAAAAATGTGTGCGGTAACACTCTTAACACGTTGATGAACACCGGGGAAACAACGAAGGATTCTCTCGCGACATGCCTGGACATGCAACACCTAGGCCTCAGGAAGGAGTTGCACCCAATAACTCTTGAGGATGGCCACTTGAAACTTCCGGTGGCATCATAGACACTGAAAAAGGAAGAAAAGGACATGCTTATTTCTTTCTTCAATGATCTCAAAGTGCCGACTGGCTACTGTGTGAACCCGAAGAGGCTAGTTAATATGAGGGAACTTAAATTTAACTATGGTTGTATGAACACTCATGACTGTCATGTCATTATGACTCAGCTGCTCCCAATTGCCCTGCGAAGTATCCTTCCTGACAAGGTACACGCCCCAATCATAAAGTTGTGTTTGTTCTTCAATGCGATTTCTGAAAAGGTCATCGAAGGGGCCAAGCTAGACCAGCTAAAGTAGGAGATAGCCGAGATTCTGTGAAGGCTTGAGATGCATTTCCCACTGACTTGCTTCGACATATCAGTGCATCTACTTGTTCATCTTGTTGAACAAATTAAAGCCCTTGGCCCAATGTACCTACACTAGATGTTTCCTTTCGAGAGGTTGATAAAAGTTTTTAGGCGGTATGTTAGGAATAGATTCTGAGCAGAAGGGAGCATGGTAGAAGGATGGACAATGGAGGAGGCCATTGAGTTTTGCACATATTATCTGGACATCAATTGGGTCGGAGTTCCAGTATCTTGTCACGAGGGAAGACTAGGGGGCAAAGGAACGATAGGTGAGAAAGCTATCACAATCAACGAAGTCGTTTCTTTCAGACAGGCACACTTCGCCGTCCTCTAGCAGGCTGACGGTGTGATGGCATACATTGATGAGCACAAGCAGTTACTGCAAAGTAAGCACACCGGTAGGTCACAGGCTTGGCTTGAGAAAAAACATAAGGAGGAGTTCTGTGACTGGTTTCAACGACACAGACAAGGAATGGTCACGGGATGTCAGCTAGATCTCTTAGCTCCCGGACCTTCGACTATGGTGATGATGTACCAAGGGTATGATATAAATGATTTAACATTTTACATAAAAAAGCAGGACGGAAAGAGCACCAACCAAAATAGTGTTGTTTGTTTCGATGCCCATGATGAACACGGCACGGTGGAGGCAACATAATATGGTTTCATAGATGAGATATGGGAGCTAGACTATGGACGACAGTTGAAGGTCATTCTTTTCCGTTGCCAGTGGGTACGGCTAGACGAAATCAACACCGACAATGATGGGTTCACTACCGTTGATCTATCCAAGACCACATACAGAGATGATACCTTCGTCCTTACAAAGGATGTTTTGCAAATCTTCTATGCAAGGGATAACAATACAAAGGGAAGACTACAAGTAGTCATGCAAGGTAAAAGGAAGATTGTCGGTGTTGACGGAGTGACGGACGAAGAAGAGTATAGAGGTTATCAAGAAATGGCCCCTTTTGGGGCGAACGTTACCCTACCTATCCTTGAAGAGGGTGACGAACCTGCTTACCTCCGGAGTGATCATGATGAGGCCATCATTTCCTGTACCGTGAATTGTTAGAATATCATAACTATGTAATCCAAAAAGAAATGTAGTTTTAGTATTTGGCATTGAATTCGACATCATATGGAGTTGTAAAGATTGATGACTTCTTCCACTATTATTTTGGAACTATGTTATTTGATCTTTTTAAATGTTCATTTTTTGAATAATAAAGTTCAACAAATCATCAAAGCTAGCAAAGGAAACTATAAAAAAATAAATCCTTTCCTCACCGAACACACACATAGTCCATTTGATTAAGTCTTTGCGTTTTGGTCTCTGCGGCCTCGGTTCGAAGCCGGGCTTCACCCAATTTTTTTGAGGGATTATCTTTATTTTTAAACATCACTGCCGGTTCTCTGTTGGAACCAGCAGTGATACTATTATCACTCCTGGTTCTGGTTATGAACCGGCAGTGATATTAATTTTTTTTGAATTGTTTAAATGATGCATACAAAGTTTAAAATTCATAGTAATTCATAAAAAACTCTAAAGATTGTAAATATGGTGTCATTAAATTTGTATTGACTATCCCTACAACTTTTGTTTAGTTGATGTTTTGATTTGAGCAATTGAAATATCTCATTTGTTTATAAAGCTTTGTAAATTGAGTATTTTAAAATATTTTGGGCCCCAAATGATCTCAAATGAAAAAGTTGTAAAACAAAGTTGTAGGACTCATCAGGCTCAACAATTTTTATTTTGGCATTTTGTGCATTTGAATTTGTTTGGTGAATGTGCATTGTTCATGTCTCTAAAAATTTTCAAATCTCACAATTCAAACAAAATTTAGGCCACCAGATGGTCTCAAATGGAAAACTTGTAAACAACAAAGTCGTATAACCCATTAATGTCTACAACTTTTATTATAGTCACTTCTCCATTTGAGATTATTTTATTAGGCATGTCTCACAAAGTGACATGTTTCCATATAACTCATGTCATTTTGTTGGAAACATGGTAGTTTGTAAGACATGTCTAATAAAACAATCTCAAATGGAGAAATAACTATAATAAAAGTTATAGACATTCATGAGTTATACAACTTTGTTGTTTATAAGTTTTCCATTTGAGACCGTCTGGTGGCCTAAATTTTGTTTGAATTGTGAGAGCACAGTCACCAAACAAATTCAAATGCATAAAGTGCCAAAATAAAATTGTTGAGCCTGATGAGTCCTACAACTTTGTTGTTTACAATTTTTTCATTTGAGATCATTTAAGGGCCCAAAATGTTTTAAAATACCCAATTTATAAACTTTTTTAGACAAATGAGATATTTCAATTGCTCAAATCAAAACATCAACTAAACAAAAGTTGTAGGGATAGTCAATCCAAATTTAACGACACCATATTTACAATTTTTGGAGTTTTCTATGAATTACTATGAATTTTAAACTGTATAAACAACATTTTACAATTTAAAAAAATTCACATCACTGCCTGTTAACCCTAAACCCTAAACCGGCAGTGATGGCTCACATCACTACCGGTTTGTATGTAGAACCAGCAGTGATGTCATCCCCTATATAATGGTTCGGGCGCTTCCGAAAATTTCTAAGTTTCAAATTTTCCCGCTCGACGCCGGCGCCCGTGCTCCGCCATCCCTGCGTCACCGTTCGAGCCCTGTTCTGGCACCCGCAGCAGCTCGGCCACGCTTTCCGTGCACTCCACGACACCGGCAACCGTCCCCAGCACCAGGCGTTACCGTCCATGACGCCGGCCACCGTCCCCAGCCCGGCCAGCCACTGCACGACGCCACCGCCGCCGACCGCCTCTCCCCATTGCCATCCTCGACGACAGGAGCAACTCGACACCATCCTTCTGCTTCTCCAAGACGCCAGGACACACCACGACGCCAGGAGCGCGGGATTCCGACCACCCACTGTCTTTTCCTCGATCGGTGAGCAGCCACCCTGCCCTCTAGGTGTTCGATATAATGCCTCAAAGGAAAATGCAACACTTTGACCCACTGTTTCGCCAAGAAATAAATTGATTTTGCTATTGCTCTAAAAATAAAGTTTGAAGTACACAAAATGTGCTACAACTTTCATTAATGATCCAAGGTCATATGTATTGTACAAGCTAAGCTATGCCACACCACTACCATGCAAGAAGTACTTTCATTAGAGAGCTAAGCAATTGTGCTGTCTATTTTTGTTATGGTGCTATTGTGAAAAATGCTAACACAGGATAGCACATGCATGTTTAATTACCTATTTAATCTAGTGATTGGCCTATATATGTTCATTGAAATGTTGCTTCCTCTACTTTGATTTGCAAACCTATATTGCTTGTTGCACACCTATATTAGCATCTTTGCATGTACTATATTACTAATCTTCCCACATCTAAAAAGTAGAGGAAAACCTATATTGCTAATTGTTGAACCGTGCAAAAACATTAATTTCATGCGTCTTTAGGCAACAATGGCTTGGTATGTACTGCATGTTGGCCACAGACCTGGCGTATACCGTACTTGGGAAAATTGCTATGCTCAAGTCAATCGCTACCCAAGTGCTTTGCACAAGAGATACAACACAGAAACTGAAGTGTTGACGGCCTACTACAACTATGATGAAATCCATGGAAAAGACAATGAATTGAAGATAGAAGATAAGCCACCCGTCAGAGCGATAAAGATCAGGAGCCTTGGTTTTTTATCTTGGAAAGATACTATCATTTTATGTCAAGCTTTGGTCATTACTTTATGTATTTGGATGTTAATGTAGACTACTAAATTAGTACTTGTACTCTAATATATGTACTAGTTGTGTCATGTGTACTTTGTATTAATCCATCAAAAACCAAATTTGCTTGTATTTCTACTATGCACACATGTGTCATACAAACACTGATGACATGCATGTCCACAGACATGACTCGTCATCGCCAGTTCACCACGCGTCGCCAAAGTATAGGAGAGCCGCAGGATCCGACTAATGGTGGTGGCAGTGAGAATCAAGATGATGAAAACCAGAGTCCCAACCATTTTCTCCAGCTAGACCAAAGAGACGAGGTAACTTAGGTCATATGTAATAACGCCGAAGTACCCAACCACGATAGATAAGTTTGATAGGGACTTAATTACGTATTTGAAGCAGGTTACGCTGGAAGAGCGAAGTAGTGAGGGTAGCAGTAGGACTAAGCGTGGTGTAATAAAGCTTTCTCAAACAAGTAAACATTGGCATATCTCTGAGTTCGACCATGTAGGGGAGCCGGGGGAGCCTCTCAAAGATTTGGGCCCATACAAGAGTGTCATCGGGGCACTTGTCAGAGATTTTATCCCGATCAAGTACAGGAAATGGACTGGTCGTGAGGATTACCCGTGGAGGGTTCCAGAAAGTGAGAAGGAGCTAGTTTGGAACAAGCTGAAAGGTTATTTCACTTTCCCTAACAACTATGATGAGGCTACAGTCAATAAGAAGGCCAAGGAAATCATGGGTCGTTCGTTTAAGACTTTCAAGGGAACCTTATATAAGTTAGTCAAGGAAGACAGACAACCAAACTTTGAGAGAGGGGAATGTGCCAAGCAGAGAGACTTCTGGGTGGAGTTCAAGGCTTACAAGCTATCCGAAGAGGCCAAGGCAGCAAGCAAAATAAATAGAGCAAACTCGCTGAAGGCAAAGGATCCTCATCACCTAGGATCACGTAGCTATGTTAGGAAGATACCAGAATAGGAAATGTAAGTCCAGAAACTAGAGCAACGCGGCGTTATGCCTCAGACAAGCGATTGGCAGCTCAGATCAGTGAACTACATACTCGCAAGGGGGGGCACAGTACAACAGTGACGGGAGCCTTTCCGCCTCAAGTGAACCCGTCACCGACCTCCTCTAGAGGATTTCCACGTTAACCTAGGAAGTAAATAGAGGCATCCACCAGTCCGATAGAGAAAATGATGTGCTCACCCAAGCTCTTGAAAACAAGGAGCACCTCGGTCGCACAAGAGGAGCCAGGATCGTTCCTTGGGAGAAAGCTTTCGAAGGCAAATCTTCGTCCTATAAGAGCCGGGCGAGGGCTAGAATGCAAAGAGAAGAAGAGCTCCAAAGGTGGCGAAAGGAAATCTAAGGTAGCATGAAAGCACGGATAGCTGCTCAAGTTGATGCGCGAGTTATGAACGAGTTATGATAGCTATGCAATTCATGTGTTCGGCACAACCGCAGCCTGTCCAGATGGGGAATAGCCCAGTGCCCAAGGGTCACAGTAGCTGCGGATCTACCCCTATGCCTAACGAAGAAGAGGTCAATGCTCATCATCTGGTGGACGACATCACTGGACCTGTTAATGTCAGGTTGTACATCCGTCAGCAGTGGATAAAAGACAAGGTGACAGTCGGACAAGCCTTTTTGAGAGGAGACGGCATCATTCATGGCAAGCCAATGCCACTCGGGTATACCAGAGTCAGCATTGATTAGATCTTGGATAAGAAGTTCAATAAGATACACATTGATTACCCTGTGGAGGAAGATAGACCGCGTCTTGTTCACAACTTGGGCACTTATGTGGCTTGGCGCAAACATTTCATCAAGCTTGATGACCAGCCATCTTCA
Source organism: Eremochloa ophiuroides (assembly GCA_038502445.1). NCBI lineage: Eukaryota > Viridiplantae > Streptophyta > Magnoliopsida > Poales > Poaceae > Eremochloa > Eremochloa ophiuroides. Next base: position 177,327 of record JAHLJS010000204.1, read on the forward strand.
GATGATGAGGATGACGATGAATGATCAGCATCATCACCTCCCAGAGGTTACTCTCCTGTGTTTGGATAGGAAGACCAGAGTTCTCCCTCGCCTACTCCTCCTCCAACTCCTCCACTGCCAAAGGAGAAGACTCCTCCTCCTCCTCCTCCACCGCCAAAGGAGAAGACTCCTCCTCCTCCACCTCCCCCTCCCCCACCGCCAAAGAAGAATCCTCCTCCTCCTACATTTCGTACTCTAAGATCAGGTTCGACCTCCCAACAGAAGAGGTCATCGTCTTCAGTTGGTAATGCTCCCAAGACAAGCAAAAAGAAGAAGGTGGATGCTAGCATTACTTCTTTGATGAAGGACAAGACTGTGGAGAAGCATCCAAGAACCAAGGAAGCAACTTTTTCCTTCTTTAAACGAATAGCTAGTCCCCCTCCATGGTTGCAACAGACAGAATTTTAAAGGCAGAACAACAAAGAGAGCAATCAGACTAGAGAAATAGAAATACAGACCCAATATTTGCTAGAGATACAAAACTTGGCCAACAACATGGGCATATCCATGGAGGAGGCCGTGGAGTTATATTACGGAAGAAGAGAGTTTGAATCAGCAGCTGTCGCATACCAGTATTCAAGAGGCAAACCTTTGGTTGCCACCGAACAAGAGTATAAACAGTTGCCCACATATCTGCGACAGTTGCATGATTACTGCACCCTTGATACTGTCAAAGGGGAGTACATTGGCTTTGAAGTCTGTATCCCTCCCGGACTGATTTTTAATCATCCTGAAGAAGAGGTGCATAGTGTTTATTATGAAGTTCTCTTTCAGCTCTCCCAATGGCGCTCGCTCGATGTACAGATTTTGATGTTATGGACTATGTAAGTACCCTACCCTTACAGCGTTATAATAAAGCACGTGATCTGCATTTGAATATATCCTGTGTTTATTATGCAGGTGTATGGCAAAATAGTGCCTATAGAGGCACGTGAGGCATGTAGACTTCTTGGATCCCGTATTTGTCAATAAGACAACATGTGTTGCCGGGTGTGAAGATGACTATTTGCTAAATAGTTTGAAGATTGAGTTTGAAAGGATGTTGAGGAACAACAAAACAAACATACTCCTACCCTACAACTGCGAGTATGTGTTCTCGGCCCTCACTTTGGTGTTCATCTTCTTGATATGTCATTCAATAACATGGACTTTCCTTCGTGATTGCAGCAACCATTATGTCCTCGTAGAGATTTATCTTGTAGATTCACATATCGAGATGTGGGACTCCAAGAAGAAGCCACTTTCTCATATCGACCCTCTAGTTAATGTGTTGAATAAGTAAGTGAACCCAATATCACAACACTTTCTAATCACATAGGACATTGTAATGTCCATAGCCTTGATACTTTGTTTATAATGTCACACAGAATGAAGGCATTATCTGACTAGAAAAATGTCGATAGCAAGAAGTACAAGAACTGGAGTGAACCATTCATGGCTAAGTATGTGGAGGATATGAAGACCTTAGGCTAACCGGCGGCGAACAACGAATGCGGGTTCTATGTGATGTGGGCTATGCTTGTCTACTTTGGCGCAAAAACAGACAAAGCAGATGAAGCGGTACGTGGGCTTCCCATTTGTATTGTTTCGACTTATGTTTTTGCATCTGAATATCACTTTGCTTCAATTGTAGCGCAAAGCACACGGTCACAACCGGTTGGTCGATTTTGAGATAAGAGGAATTCAAGAAGAACTAGCAAAGTTTATCACGGACGAGGTATTAGGCAAGAACGGATCATTCTGCATTGCTAAGACTAAGAAGTTCAAGAAGCAATATGGAAGAGAACACATTGATAGGCTATTGTAATGCGACTCTTAATTATTTCGTTACTTATACCTTTTATTTTGGAACTTTTGTAATATAAATGTTAATGGGTTTGTAGTGACGTCGAGATCCACATCGATATCCAATTATTCGATTGCATCACCCCCAACACCTCCCCCACCTCCCACCCCCACCACCTCCCCTCAAATTGAAAATAAAACAATTAATAAAATGCAAATTGTAAAAAAAAAATCACTATCGATTCAAAGAAAACCGACAATGATAGCTCACATATAACTGCCGGTTTGTAGTACTAACCGGCAGTGAGAGCTCACATATCACTGCCGGTTCGTATTACCAACCGGCAGTGATGACTCATATATCACTGCCGGTTGGTAATACGAACTGGTAGTGATATGTGATATGTCACTGCCAGTTTGGTAAACCCGGCAATGGTATGATGAGCTCATCACTGTCGAGTTGGTTGTGTCGGATCAAAATCTGCCTGTGAAGGAGGTTTTGAACCGACACTGATGTTTGAATATGGTGCAGTGGAAGGCCCATCGTGTCTCAATGTGCAAGTGTTTATATATACGTACAGAGAGGTAAGGCCTAATCAACCTCACACTACGATAGGTGCATGTTATATATCTTCAAGATATATATGTCCGGATCTTGTCATCTAACACTCCAATAATTTAATCTTTGGATATCAAATTCATATGCTATACTTATTTATATATGTGCCCATCTCTATCATTAGTTTACTTTTTTCCCCTTCAGATATGCATTTACGAGCTCCTATATTTCTTTTAACAATCTGTAGCTAATTAGTTAATCCATATCTTGAAGCATTTCTAATCTCTCACCACCACTGCCGTGCACAAACACTATGATAAGATGCACTGCTGTGGGCCGGCCCGGGGATGCATGTCACGTCCCTTTTTATTTTGAGTTCCATGTCACGTCCATTTATAAGTACTTATTTTGTTTTTTTTTTTAAATTTCAGTTATAGAACTATATTTTCCTCTCGTAAGAAATCAGCATAAATCGACATAAACTGTTATCAGCTTTTAGGTTCAACTTTAGCGAACAGAGCCCTCATGGCCTCATTCATGGCAAGGACAAGAGAGCTTACACTTGGGCAAGGCAGGGGAGGGGTACCCGATAGGCACACTAATGCGTACTGTAGTATATACTGTGGCAAGGGCAATCCGCAATGGTTAGTAATATGTTGAAAACAATCCGCACTGGGGACAATACCGTACACAACAGTGCCAGTATGCCTCAAGTCAAAAAAAAAAAAACAGTGCCAGTATGCCACTAAATAAAACAGATAAACACTAGTAGTCCTACAATACGTATTAACAAGATTTTCAATAATTAATAAGCCGGCGACTCTGACTGATGACCTTGGCCGCTGTCAGTCAAGTCTCGATCGGGTCTCAGCTGCACGCGCGAGCCACATCATATCACGTTTGATGCCCTTTTACTCGTGTGGTAATTCGTGGCAAGGACGACAGAGCTACACTTGCACAGTCATTGGCCCAGCAGCTAATAAAAATCAGTAACCGTTGCTCCTTGATCTGTTAGTCAGAAGGATCGTTAATTGCATCAGTTGCAGTTCGGTTCCACCCCGATCAGTTGGATAACACGCCAACACACACGCGCCAGTCCTCCAACTAGATCGTTTGCCACCCCAGAATTTGACCTTCGATTCAATCAAGTTGGTAACATTTTTTAAACAAAAGCATTAAAAAATGGGGTTCATTCGCCCCTGCTTATAGAAAAACAACATTGAAATGGGATTCATTAATACTCCCTCCGTCCCAAAATAAGTGTCGTTTTAGGATTCTGACCATCTCCTTTCGATCATTCGTCTTATTCAAAAATTTTGTGAAAAATTAACTATTTTATTATGAAATGATTCATTATTAGAAGTACTTTAATTTTGATTTATTTATTTTTATATTTTCGTAAATATTTTGAATAAGGCGAATGGTCAAACGTCGATTTCAAAAGTCAAAAACGACACTTATTTTGGGATGGAGAGAGTAATTCCTATTCTGCCATTTCATGGCAAACGTCTCAGCTTGCAATTTTTTTTCCATGAAAAATCCCCCACCTCTCCCCCCCCCCCCCCCCTCTCTCCCTCCCTCCCTCCTCCCCCCCCCCCCCCCCCCCCCCCCCCCCCCAGCCCCTGATATGGAGATGGTACCAAATCTTCGAACCCAACCTGGGATATCAATGGAGCCACGTGTTTCTATGTTTGAGACAACTCAAACTTTCTTAAATAAATTTGTAAAAAACAATAATATCAACATTGATGTTTCTAAATATATAGTCTGTTGTAAAAAATATATGTTCAATATTATTTGGTATTATAAATGTTTGTTTTTATTAATCAAGAGGTGGCCGACCACACTTGTTGCCATCTCTTTAAATAATTTGAGAAATTAATTATATATAATATAAAAAAAACTATCGTAAAGACCACGAGGTCTACTGAGCCCGCTAAGGATCCGGCCCTTGACTCCGGAGCCCAGATCTGATCGCGTTTCTGATTGTATTCTATTCTCCAATAATTAGAGATTTCTGAAGCATCGGGCCGTTTGGACACACCAATACTAATTGTTGGCTGTCTAAAGATTAATTTTACGGCACTCAAATATATATAGGTGAATTAATTAATGGATTCAATAATTTTTAGTCCAACGGGTTCATTGATCGGAAAGAGAGCTAAAAGAGACTAATGGCTATTATTAGTCTATCTATCTTTTTAATGTTTAATTTTACGGCACTCAAATATATATAGGTGAATTAATTAATGGATTCATTAATTTTCAGTGCACACGTTGCCTAACAAGCAATTGGTTCATTCATCGGAAAGAGAACTAAAAGAGACTAAGGCGGCATTGCTCAAGTTCATCAAAATTGAAAGAGCTCGTGTCAAAACTCCCTCCTGTACGTGGGGCCATGCATGGCTTCGATGAACCAACAACGTCACGTGGTGCTCGAGAAAATCACACATCCCGGGAGAGGCGGCTAATCATCCACCACGTCAGCCAGGGTCGTGTGCGTGGCTCGTCCGCGCCTTAGGTTGTGTCACTTGCTTCAATCTATATGTATATCAATACCTTAATATATATATATATATATATATATATAATCTCTCTCTCCCCACGGCTTGGGCCGGCTCCACTGTTGCTCTTAGGGTGTGTTTTGATTCAGTTGGAATTTAGAATTTTAATATTGTAGCAGGTGAGAATCTTTTCCAATAAGTGTCTAATTATGATCTACGTAGGCTTAAAAGATTCGTCTCGTGATGTACATGCAAACTGTTTAAACATGCAAATATTTTGTCTACATTTAATGCTCCATCTATGTGCCGTAACATTGATGTGACTAGTTATAATTGGAAGTTAGAAGGTATTTAAACAGGGCGTTAGTCCTACGACGCACATCTCACTGGCGTTCCTCCATCATTGTGCGCAGCCCGCTCGCCGCCACATTCTCCGTCACACCACGCAGCTTGGTCGTCGCGGACTTCTCCACCCAGCTTGCCCATTGCGCCGTGCAGCTCACCTGTCGTGAGGACTTGCAGCTTGACCATCGCGCTTCAATCCACTAGGGTCACTATTACTGACACATAGGGTCTGTCGGTATAGTTCTTTACCGATGGAACCAACTACCTCGGTCGAAAAAAAAGGCTGCGTTCGGTTGAGGGTATAAGCGCTTATAAGCGCTTATTTTTCAGCACTTCAGCAGTATTTTTCTCTCACAAGATTTCAGCACTTCTACAGCACTTCAGCGCTTATCTACAGCACTTCAGCTTCACCGAACACAGCCAAAATGTAATTATAGGATTCGTGCCGGTCAAATTTACTAAAATTTGATCAAGTTTATAGTGATTAATATTAACATTTATGTCTCAAATATAATTTATTACGAAAATATATTTCATCCTTAATCTATTGATATTTATTTTGTATTATAAATGTTAGTACTTTTTTATATAACTTTGGTCAAAGTTAAAAACTGGTTGACTCCTCGGTAAGTGAAAATTGCATTCTTTCTGGGATGGAGGGAGTAGATCATTATAAAGATCTACACCGACCTTCGGTCACACTATAGATGGGCTGTGGTGTAGTACTGGCACCTCAGCGAAACATCTAAAGTTTTAGATAAAGATTTGATCCATTGTAATAAAGCTATTTCTCTCGCAGTATAACTTGAGTGTATGCACGCTAAATAATTGTCTTGTGCTCCGTTAGTTATTACTCCCAGCTAGTATTTTCTGTTTATTGCTGGAATATTTGTCTAGCAAGTATAACTTTCAATCACAATAGCTATTTTTCTAGAGTATACATAGCTAAACAGTTACATTGGGCCTTGGGCACTGGGAGCCGGCCCGAGTCAAGTCATATGGTATAGTAGTTTCCGTGGGCTTTCGGATGATATGGGCCGGGCACTCCCAGCTAGGCCACTTGGAGTGACACACTGCTGTCGAAATGGAACCTTATCACAGAATAATGTCCAACCCACACGGACGTTAGGCCCCAATCACTTCCAACTTCCAACCTGAAGCCTAGCCCAACGGACCATTCAATTGGGCTACACGTCCATCGTCCATGGCTCCATGGACTGCAGGCTGCTGACTACAAGAAAAACAATATATACAAAGAAAAAGAAAAAAGTCCACTTTACTTCCTTGAACTATCAAGAAAGTCGACTTTAAATCCCAAGACTCCAAAATCGGTAAAGCACATCCTTAACTTTTAAACCACACATATTACGTCGCTAAGCGGTTTTAGAAGGTGATTTTGTCTTATTTATTTATTTATTTCGGATGAATCTTTCAAAAATCATAGTAAATCATAGAAAAATCATAAAATGGAAAATATAATTTTGTTGGACTCCACATGAGTAATCTATACAGTGAATATATAATATGATATACTTTAGTACAAAATTTTTGCTTTATTTATTTTGCCTGAATCTTTAAAAAATAATTAGTAAATCATAGAAAAATCGTAACACAGAAAATCTAATTTTGTTGGACGCAACATGAGTAAATGTATACAGTGAATATATAATATAGTATAAATCCAAAGTGGCTCAATATATAAGCCCAACTGCTGGACCGTGGACTCTTGTTCTTGGCCCAGGACTATTCGAGGGCCATGTGCAATATAAATCTAGAGTGAGTCAATATATAAGCCCAACTGCTGTTACTATATGTTTCTCAAAAAAAAAAAAACTGCTGTTACTATATTCCCTTTGTGCTTTTCTCTTGTTTCCTTTATCCACTCTGTTCGGCTGGCCGGTACGGTACGACTGACTAGCTGATTATTCTGAGAGAAAAACACTGCTGAATGGCTGGCTAGTGCTGGCTGGACCAGCCAGCCGAACAGGGTGATCATCGTATAAACTACACCTACAGGAACTCACTTCACACTCAAATAATCAACCGCAGAAGGAGTTTCTTTTTCAAAGGTAAGTTTTCATTATTTACTTAGATACAAAGTACAAAGATGGTCAAAAAACCTATTTGTTGTAAGTTTTTTCTGAGCCATCTAGATGGTGCTACGCAAAAGTCACAAGAGAACAAGCAAGAATTAAGAATCGAAAACAGTCCTGTTTTCTTTGCCAGATTGTGAGCACTTACTCAAACTGCTTTGAGTTAATGACAACAGTCGTCCACACAGTTTCTGTCGAGAACAAAAATTTGCAGGAACAAATAAATGGCACTAGCAAAAGCGCGGAGATCTACCTTATACGATTTCTGCACCATTCCCAGGCCTCCCAGCGTGGCCACGTCGCGGCCCATTCTCGGCCATCCGATCGGGCGGTCGGACGATCCAGATCGGACAGTTCCCAGTAGTTTTGCAAAAAAACCCTCGAACTTTATTAAAATAGAACCCGCAGTCCATTTCTTCTCTCAGAAAATCTTGCAAAAAAGCCCTTCACTTTTTCGAAAATAAACCCGCCGTCCCGGCCATTGTATGGGCCGGCCTGCCACCGCGCGGGCTGAGCTGGGCCAAATTGGACCCAAATGGCCATCTACTTTTTCTTTCTTTTATTAAATCCCATTAGATGCTGATTTTGTTTATTTCATATAAAAATAATTAGAGCTTCTAAAATCATGAAAATTTTTCTGTAGGCTCTCCATCATATACTATATGTAGAAAAAAAATATGAAACTTAAAAAATAAATAATTTTGGAATGATTCAAAATAGGCTCTTTTAATTAACAAAGAGACCTTTCATAATTTCTAAACATCAAAATATTGAATCGAAAATTGCAAAATTTGTTCCGTGTCTACTTTACGATGCTATGAGATGTTTTCAAACACTAAAAAATTTTGAGACAAATTTGAAACATTTCAACAAATTATTATCCCACGCTCAATAAATAAATTAATTAAAAAAAGAATTCGTGCTGGATCTTTACAAGACTCGAAAAATATATACAACAAAATGAAAAATCCGCGGCTAACATACACCATCATCCACAAACGATAATTTAAAAAAACACGAAACCAAACATTGCACAAAGAACGATTCAACTACCACTACTCGTACTCATGTGCTTAACTACAAATCAAAAACAAATATCTAATAGTGGTCATACATGGCTTCAACGATAGCCATAAACGGCAACGCCGTGAAAATTTCTAGTGATAAACGAAACACTTGTTTTATTCCTGCTGCCTAGGTTTCATTATATGCAAACAAAAAAGAAAAGTCGTTTATCTAAGTTCACGAGCCACGACGGTTCATCGTGAAACGTATGTTCCTGCCCTGCTTTTGTATCTGCAGTGAGGCTGCGAATTCAGATCTCATGCTGCAAATTTAAGTGCAGTATCTGCATTAGAGATCGGGCATCTTGTAGGATTCGGTGGCGGACTGAACCGCCTGCACAATTTGGCTGCAGATCTATCATTGTGCGCTGCAAAGGAGGCCGACACATGTCGTGCGCTCACTGCTTTCATTTGGGCTCTTGCCCCTGCTTTCATTTGGCTACAGCTTGGCTCTTGCCCCTGCTTTCATTTGGGCTTTTGGGCCAATCTTCTTGCATTTTTTGGCCCACTGCAATCTGATTACTTGTATCTCTGTGACTGTTTCATTGACCATCTCTGATTACTTGCAATCTGATTTTTTGAGAAAATGATCAGTGTATTATTTCTGTGAATTACAATTTGCAAGTGTGAACTCCTTCCACTAATTCCGTGTATACGTATACTGTAGCACAGCCACGGCATTCCTTCCAGTAATCCTTTTAATATAATTCCTTTTATTTGATCAGTGCTATTTTCAGTCTCCACGGCACAGCCACGACGACACTCAGTCACTGTTTGTATGAAAGGATACATGATGGATGGCACAGCTGATCCTTATTTATTTGTACTAGTCCATCAACCCGTGCTCTCACATAGGGTAAAATCTTAGATTAGATAAGCATTCGTTACTATTTTATACCTCTGACTAATAAAAATTTCTAATGTTCATTTACAAGTTTTTAGCTTTGTTCTTTTTTAACAAAATAGGCACAGAAGATACTATGTTATATCTGTCTAGTTGTCACAAACATATGTTCATCTATATATCCACAGTTTTTACCCCTGAATTTTCATGGCACCTAAGTTTATCTTTACCATGCATTTAGTTGAAATAATAGATTAAACTATTGTGATTCTTGTAGCAGCCCATATCTTATATCTTATATGTCCGTATGAATCTAAATTTTTAATTTTCTTAATTCTTATTCATTACTACACGTTTTGCACCTGAAGTTAAGTCCAAAATCTTCTTGTATCTTTTATTACATTTCCTTTTTTACTTTCGAAAATAACGATTTTATGTCGTAAACTATACTCGATGTACTATAACGGCATAAACAATCACTTAATACATGTCCCACACAAATTAAAATCAATGGTTGAGCTTGAAGTGAGATCTAGAATAGGGTAGGAGTGCTTACCTAAAGGGCATATGAATTTCGAATTGTTATAATGGTTTTACTCAAAATTTATCCCCCATGTGGTCTGCACTAACACCCACTTCTCATGATGTTGAATTTATTTTTCAGGAAATTATATGTGCATTAATAGTTATATTATGAATATAGATAATGTTTTAGTTAAAATGTATAATTATATAAATGGAAAACATATATAAATTATTTGTTCAAATGTATACATGGTTATTTGTTTACATTTGCATACTTTATGAATACTGGATTATTTTCTGTAACAGAACCGCCAAAATCATATGGCCCACAGCCATCTATCATTGTCACTAATGACCTTCGACAGCCGTACCCGTGTCCCAAATGACTTAGAGAGCTCTGCTGGGCTACACCTGCACCTGATTCCTCCGACAGGATCCCATTGCGAAGCCATTACAGAATTACAACATTTGATATAAAATACACATCAGAGTAAAAGTGCGGAAGGATTACATAACATTTAGAGTACAAACCAGTTGTCCAAGTTTAAACTTAAGTGCGATTATTACAAACCATAAATAAGTAGCAGTAGCAGTGGAGTAGTCCTTATACAATACTCATAGTTAACAGATAAGACCCTGCCCAAGGGTGTAGACTTTACTCATCATCGCTTCCCTCCTGAAAGATCATCATGCAGCACGGGGCGAAGCACGGTTGTGGGGGCTGCCCTCCTGCAACAAGGGTTAACAAACCCTGAGTACTGGGGTACTCCGCAAGACTTACCCGACTAAAGAAAATGGGGAGAAGACTCAGGAATGTAGGCTGAGAGGAATCAAGGTAAGGATTGAGCAAGAATCAATAACTTTTGCAGAAAAGCTCTCTAACTCATTTTCTTAACCATTTTTTTCTTCAGAATTAAACATGAGTCCTGTCACTAGATAAAATCACCAACATTTCTCTAATTTCCTCAATTACTCATTTTTTTCACAGAACCTAGTTTCAAACCACTTTTCGATAACGATCAGTGGACCAAGTCTCCATAACCGAGGAGCAATGGCGATTCGAATCAATTAAGTACCCAGTTGGGGATCCCTAACCACACTGTATATGTAGCATCTAAGCTTGCATATACCAACCCCGTCTACCACGGATCCTCCAAAACCTAAACCGGTCCTGCGCCACCCGAGAGCACAGTACACCTCCAATCCAGCACGCCGGGTACGAGGGTACAAGCTACTCTCGCCATCTCTTCACTCCCAGTGCGTGGTTGTTGACATCTACTAACGTCGCCAATTATAACTATATAACTTTTAATGCGAGAGGCGAGATTACAAGACGAATGGTAATTAATTAACTTGTCATTAACAACTAGCCACCTTTCTATTACCAACATTCTTATGCAAGAACTAGGTTGTCATCCCTAATTAATAATGCTAAGAATAAATAAAGGTTTCTAGGCAGAAATAAATATAAATAATATAACCTAAGATCAGTTCTGCAAGCGGACAGATAATTATACCATTGTAGCATTTTACCTAGAGAGTTCTACCAGGTTGTTGATTTATATTTATACCACTGGGAAGGACTAAGAATAAACTACAATCTATTATATTGATAGTGATGGTATACAAAGGATAAGTGACATTACCGATATCATTTACTCTACTCATAACAGGCAGAGGTCACAAGGTAAATAAAGATAAAAGTGATAAGTATGATCAAGCATCATAAATAAAAGATAATCATCAGAGCATTTCTCTAGTCATAGTAATAGCTAGCCAATGGATAAACTAAGGAATTAATATCAAAGGTAATTCTATAATTACATCAATGAATACCTCTAATTAGTGCAATTACATCTAGCAATCATTGTTAGACTAATCCTATATCATAATCACATACAAAGGGCATCATCCAGGACAAAACTTTGCGACCATGCCTGCTGGCCTACATACGGGGGGTGGACTACAGAGGACTCAACGCAGCTGTCACCTACGCGATCTACCACACGACCAGGCACATCAGGGTGCACTCGCAGATAAACATAATACCTAGACACTACGTCTACATATCGTTCATCATCTATCCATCGTACGCATGAATAAACGTTATACGAGCAATTACACGAATTCAATAAGATCAAACCAACTATACTAGACATATAATCAAAGTAGACAAAGACTATTGTAATTAAGAACATATGAACTATTAAGAACAATATTTCCCTAATCATAATGAAGAATAAATAATAGAGAAAGAACTAGAATTATACCGAACTCCGTGCTCCAGACAGACGTCGGGGCTCTAGATCAGCCGAAGAAATAGAACTCCTCTACTCTCTAATCTAACTAGGCTAGAACTATGAACTAGGAGGCTCTTGATGAACTAGGAGGCTCTTGATGCCTTGAATGAATGATGGGTTGATGCCTCCAAGGGGGTCTGCCCCTTTATTTATAGCCTGGTGGGATGCACGTGCGCCGTAGGATCAAACCGACTTGAAACAAGGGCCGAGATGACTCCATAGAGGCGGTGGAAGAAGACTCCAGAAGATGGGCCGAAACCCTAACAGGGGGGCGCCGGCCGGCCCCACCCTGGCGCTGGCCGGCCCTACCCTGGGGGGTTTCGGGTCCCGGTGCCTCGAGTGCGTTCCAGATGCTTCCAGTGTTCTCGTGATGATGTTTCCTTAGCGGTTAAGTTACGTGGTAATCATGCTCTTTAACACTTCTTTTATGCTTTTCTGGAATAGCCCCTGGAAAATACAGAATATGCAAAACTCGTGAAAACTGTCAGTTAAAACCCTAGACTAGTGTGTATTCTTGTATCCTTTGGTGTCTAAAGTTCTAATAAAAGTTGACGTTATCCACCGTCAACAACACCCCCAAGCTTACCTGTTTGCCAGTCCTTTGGCAAACAAACTAAGCCTAATTACTAATGTAATTGGATCAGGAGTTGCTACAATGTTTTCATACTTTCCAAGCACAGATGCTGCAAACATAGATTCTCCTCCGGATTACACAAAACTACTCTAACTTTTAAACTTTCCCATTTTACCTTTAACTATGGGGCTTTACAGGTCTTGCCTCAGTCTTAAGTAATTGAAAGAAAGAACAATCAAGTCTTGCACTATGTAGCAAATTCTTCACAGCACCAAAATCCCGGAGTTTTACAAGTTTTCAAAATAAAACTCAAAGCTTTAATTGTATGACACCCTCAAGTCTCTCAGTATATATGGTATTTGTGGATCTCACTTAAGGCATTAATGTTATACCTTCCTATAACTAAGGATTTATAGTGGAGCTTATAGGAGTGGCAATAACAAGGTTTAAGCATACTTGCAATTCATATGTTGTAAAGTCAAACAATGGATCCACAGAGAATCGAGGCATAGAATCAAATCAAGATGTGCATGTGTATAGAATATGGTGGATAGGTGTATATATGGTATTTAGTGGCCGTTTCTAATTCTACTTTTGCTCTTTTGAAAATGATTCACTCTCCTTTGTAACTTGGAGGAACACATGGGCTATCTTTATTCTTTCTTTCTTCTCTTTTTTTTCATTCGGGAGGCGGGCATCTAGTACCCATTGTTTTAATGCTAGGACACTTGTCCATCTTTTACTCTCTTTTTATATATTTTTGCATAGCCACACGTATCCTTTGAACATAAATAACTGGAGAGATAATAATAAGAACTTAGAGCAATTATAACAGGGCTGTCCTATGGGGTTTATATATTTTTGGGTGTTTTACTCCTGGTGTAGGAGAAAACATTTTCATGATGAACATTGATGAAAGTGGAAATGGTTGCGATTACTCTCAGGGTAGGAATAATGCATATGTGCTAAAGTGTGTACGTGATCTTGGTTTTAAAGGCATGACAAGACTTTCATATGGTATACAACAAAGGTTGACTAAACTCAATGTAAAGCAAGCAGCATGAATGTGAAAAAGGTTTTCTATCTAGATGTATCATATATGGCTTTGGTAGCAATTCACATTTTGTCATACAAGAGCTCATCCTGTAAATTTTAAGTTTTCAAAATAAATCTCTAGAATTTTAGTAACGCTAGGAATAAGATAAATAGTAGCTCAACTTTCATGAATCATATCAATCAATCACCTACACTTAGCTTGAACATATGCCTCCACAAGTTTCAGGTTCAGAGTAAATTGTTAAGTTAAAACAGCAATATCTAAAACTCAGGAGAATTTAAGTTTGACAACTAGGCACTTGAAAAGTATTGTGACAGAGCAACTATTCATCATCTCCAAGACAAAATTTTAATGTTCATCATTTTAATTTAGTTCTAGCATAGACTGACTCTAAACAAACTCTAGTACATAGATAGATATTTATTTTAGTTTTCAAATTTTATCTTACTAGTTAACTCATGCGAAAAAGCGATATAGTAATAATGATAAATAGGATAGGAAACTTATATTTAGCTGGATTTTAATTGGAGGGTGCCCTCCCCCAAGCTTGACGTTTGATAGGGTCTTTGATGTTGCAAATTGAGTGATCCTTCTGAGCAGTGTATTGATAGTGTAAGGGCGTCGAGTTGACTAGCTCCTTGATCTCGTATTTTCCTGTAAAACTCAATTGCCAATAAAAATATCATATCTTATGGAGAGGGGTTAGGTTTAATACCACTCCATGATAAGTAATTGATTTTATATTTCCAACAGAAGTTTAAGCTTCTTTACCCAATTAGGAGATTTCTTTAAGAGTATGGACCTTCATGTACCCACATATTTTTTGTATTTTTTTTGAAAGGTGTGGACCTTCATGTGTCCACATATTTTTGGTATTTTGTGTTTGTATAAAGTAGACTTAATAAGCGCATAGATAAAGTTACCCGGTAACTAGGGGATGCTCCTCCCCCAAGCTTGATGTTTGCAATACTTGGTGCTTGAATGATCTTCAGAGTGAGTTGGTTAGCAGCAGTCCTGGTGATTGCTGCTAACAGACTCTCTCCTTAGTCATAATATTATTCCTGCATAGTTATACTCCAAAAAAAAACCAAAACTCGAAGCTCGAATTATCAAGGGGTTAGCAGTCAGCCAATGAGCACTTTGATTATTCTTTGAGTTGATTTTAATTAATAGATTTTAGCAGGATTATAACATGATTCTCTTTTTAGAATTTTCTAATTTTCTTATGCATAAATCAAATATGTATGCATGCTAATAATTTTTATGCCACCATAGGGAATATTCATTCTCATGGGGTCTAAGATTTTTATAATGCAATGAAGCAATTATAAATATTACTACCATCTATAAATCATTTTTATTTTTATGCCACCACAGTAAATATGCCTACGGGGTTACCATAGGTTTATTCACATGGGGCTCTGATATTTATGATGCAGTAAATAAAGCAGTAACTGTTTTTGTTAGTTTTATTATTTCTTAATATGCAAAAAATGATTGTACTAATAAATATGCTAAGCAAAATTACTAATGAATGCTAATTTAATTAGATAACTACCATTCTAACCTTATGGTTAGGGTGCGAAATTTAAAGTCTACCGACAGGACTTAGATAGAGGAGAGTACTTACTCAGTAGGTTCATTGTCTGAGGTTACCTCAGTCAATTCTCCATTTTGCGGTGGTGTAGCAGGTGCTTTTTCCTTCTCCTTCCATCTCTTTTCTGTTTCTTCTGCTTCTCTCTTTTCTAGCTCCAGCTCTTCCTTGTAAGCTTCTCTTGATTCTTCATCTCTCTTCATCCATTCTTCCACTTGTGCTTGGATCTCTTCTTTCTCTGCTTTAGCAATCCGGTCCATCCTTTCAACTTTCGCTTTCCATTCACTCTAGCGTGGTGCTTGTACAGCTTCTTCTTGCTCCTTGTAGCAGTCTTCATACTTCACAATCCTTCCAGGGAACTCCTCCCATCCACAGTGAGGCTGGGCAGCCTGACGGCGGGCTTGGCGTTTCCTTCTATTGCGTTGCTTCCTGATCTGCTCATGGTTAAGATGTGTTTTAAATTGACAGCGTACCTTTCTGGTGGGTAGGTTGAAGTGGATCTGTCCAGACCCGATGTAGATGATAGCATTGGCGGTGTAGAGGAACGGTCTTCCCAAAAGAATAGGCGATTCATCGTCTTCCTGCGTGTCAAGAACTAGAAAATCTGCGGGTATATATTTATTTTGAATTCTTACCATGACATCTTTGACTACGCCTTCAGGGAATCTCAATGATTGGTCCGCCATCTGTAACTGAATATATGTTGGGTATAATGGTAAATCATCAAATAATTCATCAAATACCTTTTTGGACATTACGTTGATGTCTGATCCAGTGTCGCAGATGGTGTCGGGAAAAGTGATGTCTCTGATTGTGCATTCGATAATTGGTACTCCTGGGTCACCTTTCTTTGTTGAAAATGGTTTCGAGAGCACATGATCATTTTCTGTGTTAATAGCATTGATTAGCTGAGCGGTTCCTTCAGGTACATGCTGGGGCTTGTTCTTCCTCTATCTTCTATTGTTCTTCTTCTTGGGTGCTGGTTGTTGTTGCTGCTCTTCTTGTTGATGGAATTGCTTCGGGACTGCTGGATTCTTGAGGATACGGTTCTTGAAAGAAAATCTCTCCTTCTTGTCTTTGATGGAGAGGACAATCTTGGCGTGTTCCGCATAGATGATGGCTTTGGTTGTGCATAAGAATGGTTGTCCCAAGATAATGGGTGCCTTCTCATCTCCTCCAGTATCCATGATCACAAAGTCAATTGGGACATATGACTGCCCCACTCTGATAACAACTTCTTCTAGTACTCCTTCGGGGTAGCAAATGGACTGATCTGCAAGCTGCAAACGCATATCTGTGTACAACAAAGGATCACCTAAAATTCTCTCATAGATTACCTTAGGCATTATGTTGACACTTGCGCCGAAATCACACATAGCCTATGGAAAGTTGTGACATCCTATGGAGATAGGAATCACAGGTCTTCCAAGGTCTCCCATCTTCTCAGATAGTGAGTGATCTATCCACTGTATATCTGCAGGCTCAATTTGGTATTGTGTTGCATTGTGAATGTCAACAAGGTTAGCAGTTTCTAAATCCTCTGGCTGGCCCGGAATCTTTCCTTTCTCAAATGGAGGGACAGTAGCAGCAAATTGAGCTAATTGTGATTCTAACATTTTATTAAAGCTGTGCTGATTCTTTATAGCAGAAGCAAAGGTATCCATTCTAGTATTTATATTTTCTAAAGCTTTATCATTCGAGGCTACGTTTCTAGACATTTGATCTAATAATTTAGATTGACCATCAACTAAATCTCTTAAAGGCGGAAGATTGCAATTATTGTAATTATTACCTTGGTTGTTACCTTGGTAATTACCTTGTCGAGGTTGCTGATTCCATCCTTGGTTTGGCTGGTTCCATCCTTGACTTTGCTGAGGACGATAGTAGGTATTGTTGTTGATAAAGTTCACATCCTCTTGCAACGTAGGGCAGTTGACAGCTGAATGCCCATAATCTCCACATTCTTCACAGGTCATACGAGAATCATTGATATCCATGACTTCCTTCTTCTCTATGTCGAGCTTCTTCATGATGAGGTCTAGCTTGGCAGTGACTATGTCAGTCTCCTTCAGATGATGGATGCCTCCTCCTCTCTTGCGAGGTTGAGTACGTTCTTCATTACAGCTTGAATTTGAGGCCATCTTCTCAACGAGTGCTTGAGCTTCTGGAAGCTTAAGTGACAGGAAAGCTCCTCCAACTGCAGCATCTATGGACTCACGGGTGCTTGAGATAAGCCCGTGGTAGAAGGTCTGCAATAGTAGCCAATCCTCTATCCCATGATGAGCACACTTTTCAATGTAATCTTGCAACTTCTCCCATGCTTCAGTGAATGATTCGTCATGTTGCTGTTGAAAACTTGAGATTTTCCCACGTAGAGCATTTGTCTTGCCTGTAGGAAAGAACTTTGTCAGGAAAGCAGTTGAGTATCGGTCTGATGTAGTGTTCTTGTCTTTGTTGGCGTAGAACCACTGCTTGGCTTTCCCCAAAAGTGAAAATGGGAAAAGACGGAGTAAAATAGCATCGCTTGGTACTCCTCTAATCGTGAAGGTGCTGCAAATTTCTAAAAAGTGTTGTAAGTGTGCACTTGCATCTTCATTTTCTTTTCCACAAAACTGGCTGGCTTGAACCATTGTGATAAGAGCAGACTTGAGCTCGAATCCATTCTCCCCCGTGTTGACTGCTGGTCCAGTCCGGATGTTTTCTGTTGTTGGGGCAGAGAACTCGCGCAGCGTCTTCTTAGCCATATTTTCAAACACAGGAGATAAATCTTCTTCTAAGTGACCTTCTTCCAATGTTGGAGCTGGCTCATTTGATAAACTAGCTCGAGAAACGATGGGTGTTTTTGATCATGATTCGGGATCTTCCCTCGTCTCTACAAACTTCTTTCTTCTCAGGAGTTTCTCTGGATCGTCAATATAATTATTTGGAAGAGAAAAACCATTCATTCATCACCCTACATAAGATAAGCAAATGATAAAAAATAAGGGTGCACCTGTTTGAGTTAGAGATGAATCAGTAATACAATCTTATCTATTATGTATACATATGCTATCAATATTTTTTAAGTTTAATGTACCTTCCCCGGCAACGGCGCCAAAAATGCTTGTTGACATCTACTAACGTCGTCAATTATAACTATATAACTTTTAATGCGAGAGGCGAGATTACAAGATGAATGGTAATTAATTAGCTTGTCATTAGAAACTAGCCACCTTTCTGTTACCAACATTCTTATGTAAGAACTAGGTTGTTATCCCTAATTAATAATGCTAAGAATAAATAAAGGTTTCATATGTTAATCTATGTGACTAAACAGTACCAAATAAAATTTCATGATTTTTGGATTAATAGGAAATTTACTAAAATTCATCAAAGTTGCATTTTCTAATAAAAAGACACATTTTTATCCACTGCAGAAAGTATCCAAATATATTGTTTAATATTTTTAATACATTCTGCACACCACAGAGAGTTCACAAGAATAATTTTACAATTTTTGGAGCAGCATATTAATTCCTACAAAAAGGATCAAATATAGCACTATTCACTTTACTAGGAAATAGAGAAATGCCATTTATTCACTGAGAAAAATGAAAAACCAAAGTAGCCCAAAACGGCCCAACTCAGCGCAGGTCGGCCCACTCGGCCTGACCGAGCTGCACCTGGCAGATTTGCAAGAAAGTTCCTGATCTTTCCTCTCCTCAACCCGAGGCCCCAATAGCACTATTCACCAGAGTCTCAGGCTTCGTGTTTAACCCCCTGGGAAGAATCAAATTCATGAACACACGTCCCTCCCTCTACCCTCTCACACAAACTGATAGCCCGCCGGCGCTTGACCGACCAAGGCGCGCCGCCGGCGAACCTAGACACTAAAACGACTGTGGCTTTAGACTCTAGAGGACCAGACGCATCTATCGAGCTATTTGAATACGGGGTTAGGGGTGCGAGGTGCTACCAGCTTCGACCACGGCAGCTCGGCCGCGACGGCGAGCAGGACGCCGATGAGCACAAAGTGGTAGAGTTCACACCGACACATGCAAAAGATTTAGAAGCTCACTGCGACCGTGGTTGGCTAGGTGGTTGAACCCGAAGCGGTGCAGTGAGTCGGGCTTGACGTCGGCGGCGGGAACGACAGCACGAACCGGGCGGCGGGAACGACAGCACGAACCGGGCGGCGAGCTCACGTTTCGGCCAACCTAGGGTGTTAGATAAGAAACCAACTCACGCATAAGAATCCAGTGACCACAGAGCCATAGAAACACAAGGAAATAAGGGTCCAAGCTCACCCGGGTAGACAAGACACGAACGGCGGGGCTGGCGGTGTTGCTTTGACTGGCCGTGGAGACGACAACGGTGTTCCGGCACTCTCAGGCTACTACAGCTCGCACCACAAGGTGGAAACGGAGCGCAGGGATGAGGTGACGCTACTGGCGAAGTGAATTGGACAATGCTCGAGTGAGGTTGGCAAATTTCCCGGCGAACCGAGGGCAACTCCGACGGCCGAGAGAGATGGGAACGAAGGAGAGAGTGGTGGCCGCCGGCTTATATTGCAGGAGAGGAGGGGATAAGGGGGAGACAGGCTCCTGGGGCCCCTTGCGTCCATGGCGTCGACGGCGACAAGGCCCTGGCCGGCCGGACGGCGCTAGCGCGCGTGCACTGACCGAGTGTAGGGGCCGGTACTGTAGCTGGGGTTCCAAGGTCAAAAGCTAGATTTGTTCATTATTCCCTATTCCAAGTGGCAACCAGAGAATCTCTAAAAATAAAAGTTGTGAAAAATTTTATGAAGAACATTTTTGCTTTTTGAATCAAGTTCAAATTCAAAACGGTTTTGAAATTACCATAAAGGGGGTAAATCTCCAATTTGAAATTGATTTCAAATTCAAACCAAATCTCATAATTTTACTGAACAACTTGAAATTCTGTAAAAATAAAAGTTGTTCTACTTACGAAGCTTGACAATTTACATTAAGGATGTTTGACCACATTCTTGATATTTTTAAAATTAATATTTCAAATTTGAATTTCAACACAGTAATTAGGGTTTAATTCAAGTTTTTATGTAACAACTTCAAATTTGCCCAAAATAAAAGTTGTTCCATAAATCAAGAGCTACAACTTTTATTAAGACACTTTCTTTAGATTCCTTTTAGTTTTTGATTTAGGGTCTTGGGCCCCAGTCAAGGTTCCAAAAATACAATTTCCAATAAACCCAGTTTTGGTCTGTAAACAATCAATCAAGCAATAATGCCACACTAAGAACACTCTAGAGTCCCTATGCATAGTCAATTGCAAATAATAAACTTATTTTAATTTAGGCATAATAATTGGTTGTATGTAGGATGCTTTGTATTCAAACATGATGACATGGCCAGTTTTATTTCCAGTAACACCAGAGGTGTTACAGCCTTCCCCCCTAAAAGAAATCTCGTCCCGAGATTTAAAATACGACTGAGAACTAAGCTAAGTAATGGAAAAGAAAATCTGTCAAGTAGACATAATTCAAACTTGACTATAAAATAAGTAGAGAGAGTTTACATAATTCAAGGTTGAGGGGAGAAGTTTACTTTTACAGAGTGGCAAAAAATTCTAGAAAATTTTCTGATAGATAGTCTTCCGACTCCCAAGTAACTTCATCCTCCGAGTGTTGACTCCATTGTATTTTGTGCCGCCTGGTTGCGGTCCTTCGTGTGACGCGATCTTTCCGGTCCAATACCCGAATTGGATATTCAGAGTATGTCAAATCTGGTTCAAGTTCGACTCCTTCAACATCGGTGACTTGATCGGGCACTCAAAGACACTTCTTGAGTTGCGACACATGGAACACATTGTGCACTGCTGAAAGGTGTTCTGGCAATCTCAATCTTTAGGCTACCTTTCCCACACGCTCCAGGATTTTAAACGGCCCAATGTAGCGGGGAGCTAACTTGCCCTTGACCTCGAAACGACTGACTCCCTTCATGGATGAGACCTTCAAATACACATAGTCTCCCTTTGCAAATGCTAAGGGTCGACGCCTCATGTCCGCATAACTTTTCTGTCGAGATTGGGCTACCCTTAGGTTATCTCGTATCTGTCTAACTTTCTGCTCAGTTTCTTCTACCATGTCAACTCCAAAGAACCACCTTTCTCTAGGCTCAGACCAATTCAGTGGAGTATGACATCTACGTCCATATACAGCTTCAAACGGTGCCATCTTGATACTTTCCTGGTAGCTATTATTATATGAGAATTCTGCCAATGCCAAGCATTCATCCCAAGTAGTAGTGTATGTTAGTGCACATGCTCTTAGCATGTCCTCTAAAACTTGGTTGACCCTCTCAGTTTGACCATCGGTCTGTGGGTGATATGCTGTACTGTGCAGAAGTTTTGTTCCCAGTGACTTATAAAAGGACTTTCAAAAATTGGAGATAAACTGAGTACCCGGTCAGAGACAATGGTCTTCGGCACCCCCATGAAGTTTCATCAGGTTTTCTATATATAGTTTCGCATAAGTCACGGCGGTGTATGCCGTCTTTACGGGTATAAAGTGAGCTTGCTTGGTGAGACGGTCTACAACAACCCGAATTGAATCAAAACCTCTGGATGTCTTGGGCAAACCCACAATAAAATCCATACTAATGTATTCCCACTTCCATGCAGGAATAGGCAGTTGCTGCAGCTCTCCCGCAGGCTTCATATGCACAACTTTTACCTTCTGACATGTGTCACACTGGGCTACATACAGAGCAATTTCTATTTTCAGTCCACTATAATTTTTTTCTCAGGTCCTGGTACATCTTATTGCTTCCTGGATGAATGGAGAATCTAGTCAAATGCGCTTCATCGAGGATCATCTGACGTAACTCAGGAACCTTCGGGACCACAAGCCGACACTTGAACCATACAATACCTTCCTCATCAACTCTGAAACAATCTGCCTTCCCGGCCTGGATCTTCTCTTTAATGTGTTTGATACATTTGCTTTCTTTCTGAGCTGCAATAATCTTCTCATGAATAGGTGTTTCTTTGCTGATGTTGGCCAAGCTGCCTTGTGGAACCGTTTCTATACCTAGCTTTTCCAACTCATAACACAAGGATAGATTGTAAGGCTTCACTGTCAGACAATTGCAATGGACTTTCTGGCTATGTGAATTGGCAACCACATTTGCCTTGCCTGGATGGTAGTGCACTTCAATATCATAATCTTTTATCAACTCAAGCCATCTTCACTGCCTCATATTTAACTCTTCTTGGGTAAAAATATATTTTAGGCTCTTATGGTCAGTGTAGATATTGCAAGTACTACCTAATAAATAGTGATACCAAATTTTTAAGGCAAGGACAACAGCGGCCAATTCCAAATCATGAGTGGGGTAATTCTCTTCATGGTGCTTGAGTTGTCCAGAAGCATAAGCAATGACTCGGTCCTCTTGCATCAAGACACAACCTAGACCAGTGCCCGAAGCATCACAATATACATCGAACGGCTTTTCAATGTCCGGCTGAGCTAAGACTGGTGCAGCAGTCAACAACTTTTTCAGCGTTTGGAATGCTTTCTCACACTCAGGTGACCAGACAAACTTGACTTGGTTCTTAAGCAACTCTGTAATGGGTATAGATATCCTGGAGAAATCTGGAATGAAACGACAGTAATATCCCGCCATCCCCATGAAACTACGAACTTGGTGCACTGTGGTTGGTGGCTTCCAGTTCAAAATGTCTTCCACCTTCCCCGGGTCAACAGACATACACTCTGCTGACAAGATTTGTCCTAGGAATGGTATTTTGTCTAACCAAAACTCACACTTGCTAAACTTGGCATAAAGTTTGTGTTCCCTCAAACGGGTCAAGACAACATGGAGATGTTTGGCATGTTCTTCAGAGGTTTTGGAATAAACCAGGATGTCATAAAGGAACACGACCATAAATTTGTCGAGCTCCGGCATGAAAACAGAGTTCATGAGATACATGAAATGGGTAGGGACATTAGTTAGTCTGAAATACATAACCAGATATTCATAAAGGCCATATCTGGTGGTGAAAGCAGTTTTTGGGATATCTTCGGGTCGGATTTTTATTTGGTGGTAGCCAGACCTAAGATCAATTTTTGAAAACACTTTGGCCCCAGCGAGTTGGTCAAAGAGTAGATCTATACGAGGCAAAGGATATTTGTTTTTTAGGGTTACCTCGTTGAGTGGACGGTAGTCAACACAAAGTCTGAGGGATTGATCCTTCTCTTTCACAAAAATAGCAGGACAACCCAAAGGTGAGGAACTAGGTCTAATGAAACCCTTATCCAACAGCTCGTGTAACTGAATCTTAAGCTCTGTCAATTTCTTGGGAGGCATTCTGTAAGCTCTTCGGGATATAGGTGATGTTCCCGGTTTTAAGTCAATGGCAAGCTCCACTTCACGTTCAGGTGGCAAACGAGGCAAATCATCGGGAAACACATTCGGAAATTCACAGACTACCGGAATATCCTGTACCTCTTTGACTAAGGTAGCACACACTCTTCCAACAGCTCTCTGGGGAATTGGAAGTTGGATGAGAAGTTGAGATTGACTATAGGTAAGTTTACCCTTATTGTCCTATTCAGCACATCAATGACAGCCTTGTGCTGATACATCCAATTCATGCCTAGTATCACATCTATGTCTTGGTCTTTCAGCACTATCATTGAGGTCAAGAATATATGCCCTCCTAGGACTATAGGTACCCGGTGTACTATTTCCTTAGTACTCATACGCCCTCCAGGCGACTGTATAAGGAAATTTTCCTTTATTTCCCCTATAGGAATCTCATGCTTGATAACAAATGTGAGATTGATGAATGAATGCGATGCACCTGAATTAAAAGGCATAATGGCAAGATGATTTGCGACAGGAATCCTACCCAACATGATGGGCTCTCCTTCTGGGTTGTCACTAACTTGGGTGTAGTAGACTTAGCCTGCCTTCTTCACAACTTTTCCCTTTTGGGCATGCTGCAGGTGGTTATGATTTGGATCCTGCTGCTGGCTACCAGTAGCCTTGGGTGCATTTTGATTGTATTGTTTTGGGAACGGGTAGTTGCGGGACCAGTGACCCATTTTGCCACAGTTGTAATAGGGGTAGTTGTAGTTGGGCGGGTTATTGGTGACACGAACGCCAGGGGCGTTCGGCTGATTGTTGTGGTTTTGCTGGTTTCGAGGCTGAGTGGTAGCAGCAGGGCGGATGACGACCTATTGTCGGTGGGGATACTGTTGTTGGGGATGAGGTGGACGAGAATGGTGGACTGGATGGAACACAACCTTCTGGTGTTTCTGATTGCCAGAGAACCCAGCAGATCCAACTTTCTTCTTCTTCTTAGCTTCCTGATGCTTACGGTTGCTCTCTTCATAGGCAATGGCAATGTTGACAGTGTCGTGATAGGTGGCATTCAGGTGACCTGACATCATCCTCTGTATCTTGGTGTCTAGACCCCTGACAAAGCATTCTTTCTATTTCTGATCAGTACTGACATGCTCTGGAGCGTACTGTGACAGATGGTTGAACTGACTGACGTACTGCATCACTGTAGACTCTTTCTGCTGCAGTGCCAAAAACTGATCCAGCTTCATCTTCATCACACCAGCGGGGATGTAATGAGCACGGAAAGCTTCACGGAACTCTGCCCAAGTCAGACGGTGTCCCTTAGGTTGGGCTGCCGTCAGGTTTGCATACCAAGAGCTAGCGGGGCCTCTGAGTTGCTGTGTAGCAAACAGTGGCTTCTGGTGCTCAGTGCAGTGAATGAGACTGAACTTCTGCTCCATGGTGCGGAGCCAATCATTAGCTTCTAATGGTTCATCAGCTTTTGTAAATACTTGTGGACGAGTGTCAGTGAAATCAATGTAGCTAGTTTCATCTCTGTTGTGCCTGCCATGGTGATTTCCTTGATTGTTGTTCTGATTCTGGGCCAACATGGTGGTGGCATTTGCCAAGGCAACAATAGGATCAGCCATGGTGGGTGGAATGGGTGGTGGTGGGGACGCATCCTCCCCGCCACGGGATGGTTCACCATCATCAGATGAGCGAGTGCGGACAGGCATCTGTTTTTAAAAACAAACCACACTTAATTCTAACATTACTTAAAAGGGAAACTTAGTAGCAGTACATGCCATAACATTACATTACTTAAGCCACAATACTAGTACTTAGATAGAGTTCCAACCCACAACTAAGGTTCCTTGGCAAGCACTCAAATTATAGACATACGCAAAAGCAATGGTCTTGTAACCCTGAAACAGCTGCCAATCTAATCATCATCGATGATGATCACATTAGAGTCATTGCCGTCCTCATCAAAGACGACCTCCATGGGCTCAACCTCCTCATTGATGTCCTCTTCATCTTCCTCTTCTTCATCAGGACCCACGACCACACCCAACTCGGCCTCCTCCTCACGGGGAGCAAGAATGGGGTTGAGCTGGTCATTGAGCCTGTGGACCTCCTCATGCAGGGCATCATTCTAGTCCTCTATTTGCTCAACGTACAGCTCCAACTCGTGGACCCTTGCCCTCGCCACGTTCTCGCGGGCCCAGGCCTCCTGCCTCTTGCTGGTAAAACGGGCGAACACGAGCTTCAGCTCCGCGATCATCGCCACGTCCTGATAGTGGTTCTTGCGGGCCCCCTTGAAGTCCTCAGTGAGCAGCTTGATCTCCTCCATAAGCTCTGCCCGGATGTTGACACTTCTTAGCGCAACCACCAGAGACAGGGTGTTAGGCTATTTCTGATAACGGTGCCAGAAGTGCCCTGAGGGTATTTCTTATGTCTATTGGATAATTCTGCAAGCGCACAGAATATACCGCTGTAGCACTTCACGCTGGAGTATTCCAAGGTATCGTTATTTATTTTATCCCAAGGGAAAGCGGTTGCTAGGAATAATTAATAAAAAGAGAGAGAGATCCTTAAGTCTATACAAACTTAATACCAACTAGTGGTAGGGGGTAAATCGATAGATAGAGGAAAGGATAATGACACCAACACACAACAAGTATTAAGATAACTAAAAGACAACTAGTAGAGTATAGCTAGGTGGGAGGACAACGAGTGAGTATAATACTCCTGTGACACTTACTTTACTCTTATGACTTATCCTATCAAATAGATGACTTATACTAAGATAGTACCTTACTACCGGTGTGCAGGGGGTCGTGCGAGACAATATAGGACAAAACCTCTACCTGAAGCGCCTACACTCTTATGGGAGCCTACCTTTTAAGAACTTGCCTAAAACACGTGGAGGGATACTAAGAGTAGACAGGGCTGTCACCACCTGCTAGCACCCACAAACAATCCGTGCGACAAGCGGTAATCAAAGGCAAGATCTAGTCTAAGCACCACGCTTACACTAAGTTTCACTATTCTAGCTGCGTACCAACAACTAGAACACTCTATGACAGGCGATGAACTAACACACGTTGAGTTGGGATAAGATCACTATCAAGTATAAGACAACTATGAAATAAGAGAAGACACAACAATACTATAAAGAATAGTAATGACTAAGTAAGAATTTAGTGAAGTAAAGTAAAGATAATATATATTGATAAAGATAAAGTCTTACAGAAGCAAAGGTACAAGAGCTATACTAGACTCTCCAGCAGACGACTCCGGAGACTCCGAGCGCAGCTCGACTCGACTCTAACTCCCACACTAGACTAATAATACTACTAAATAGTAGAACTCTTGCTTGCTTCTTGAGTTGTATGGTGAATGGTGTGTCTTGAAGAGGAGTGGGCAGCCTCTATTTATAGTGGAGAGTGGAAGAATGCCACGTCAGCGATCCGTGTGCTCCTCAACTCTCTACCCTTGGATCTACCGCCTTGTAACCGCCTCAAGATGGACGGCTGTGGCAATTTGAGCACATGGGAAGCATGTTTGGAGTCGGTGGAGGCCAACCGACCTGGCTGGGCACCAGGGGGGTTCGGCCGACCCCCCTATGACTGATGGGCCCAGCCATGGTCTTCTAGAAGCTGTCCCCACCAGTCAGGGAGTGTGCAGGTGGCTTGGGCCTGCCATCTCTGGTTCGGTCGACCCACCCCTGGTGGGCTGGGCCCACCACCGTGGTCCCCATCTGTCATAGACTCTTTCCATGTGTTGGTCCTGTCTTGGTTGCTTCATTTCATGCCTCAATCTGTGTGCCCTTGATCTCCACCATTGAACGAATGCACAAGTTGATTCGATGGATGAAATGACTTGGTTGGAGTGTCACACGGATCCTGCCACATCACCAGAGCCAGGTGGGCCCCATGGGCAGTTTGGCAGACCCATGGGTTGGCCCACCCTTGGCTCTGATCTCCTCCATTTGATGTTGTATGGAATGTGTTGAGAGATGGTGGCCTGGGGCAACATATCATGGTTCGGCCGAACCATGTAATTAGCCCCTAGCTGCTCACTTTTGCACTGATTTGGTGTTCCCTGCAATCACAAGCTAAGAGTACATGTGGAACTAGTTATTGATAAAATATGCTCATGATCTGTTTATCTTCCCTTGAATCCGAGGCCTGTTGACGGTGTTTAAATGTGGAATTTTAGAGTATATCCACCGTCAACAAGATCCCCCAAGCTTAACGTTTGCTCGTCCTGAGCAAATAATTAAACTTAGCCTCGGTGGATCAGGAGTTGCTACCATGTTCATATTTCAATAATACCATGTGTACAACTAAATACTTCTCTTTTGAATGGAAAAATTGGCTATAGAAATTCACCCATTTTACCTTAGTCCTTTATGGGGCTAATGACTTTCCCTTTACCTTAGGTGGTTGAGAGACAGAACTGTTTAACCTGAGCACTACTTTTCTCATTCTTTTCAAGTTTCATACTAGAGGTTTTAGCAATATTTTGCAAAAGACAACTTAATGTTCCTCATATGGTTCTCTCATGTCGCTCGAATGGTGTATGATTCCTTACCAAGGCATAAAGTAAATGTTGCCTTTTCTTTATCATCCTACTTCTAAAAATGGCTTATGTGGAGTTTAAGGTAGGAATGATAGAATATAGCATATTTACTTTGCATATGTTGTAAAGTCAAAGCTTGGATTCAAAGAGAGAAGTGTCATGCCCTTAGATCAAGATGTGCAAGTGTGTGGATGATGATGGAATATAATGCTCCTCTATTTGAACTGTATCTCTCTCTAATAAATTTTAGAGACATGGCTATCATTTTTATTTTATTTATGAGCCTAGACTTGCTCAAATCTTTTTCTTTTCTTTTCTATGGACTTTCTTGTGTCCATCTTTCTTTCTTTTTATTTTCATTTTGATAGCCTTTTGTCTCTACTACCATAATGACTAACAGAGATTTTCTATGTCTTTAACACATGGAGCATTTATTTAGTGGAAATGAAAGGCATGTGGTTGCGTACTTCCAGTGTAGAAGCAGCATGTATATATGGTGTGTACGTGATCTTGATCTTGGGAACATAATAAGACTCTCAATAAGGGTCAACAGGACTTGACAACACTCAATACAAAGCAAGTAGCTTAAGTGGAAGGTTTTAGACATGTGTAACATATATGGCTGTGGTAGGAATTTATCACCATCGAGGAACAATAAGGTTTTGTTTGTTTAAAAAATAAATGTCCAGTAATCATGCATGCTTAGAACAATTTTATAGTAGCTCTTGTTTCACTATATCATATCTCACAACAACTTGGACTTAGTTCTACCACTTAGCATCCATAAAGTTTTCAGGTTCATGATGATTTAAGTGAGCCAAGTGATCCATACTCAAAGAAATACTAAGTTGTAAAATAGGCATTAAAGAAACATTAGCAGAGCAACTATTCATCATTTTCATGAGGAAGATAAATATTCATGAGACATATGGGAATAAGGGAAATATTTTTGATACTTTTATCTTATGCATTTTTTTAAATGCAATAAATTAAAATAACGTAAATAGATAGGATAGAATACTTACCTTGGTAGGGGAGAGGATCTCCCCCAAGCTTGTCCTTTTGCTCATTGTGGTGGCGGGTAGGATTGGAACCATCCCGCCCAGCGTTGTGCTTCTTCATCTTGGATAGGTTGCAATAGTTGAGCATTTTGTTGCGCCATATTCAGAGTTGCATCTTGCTTGACTTGCATTGCGCCCATGTCATTGATGAGTTGATCCATTTTCGATCCTTGGCTTCGACGGCCCCTCGCCCGTGTGGACGGACGGGGAGTGCGCACTCTTGGAGTGTGCTGTTGAGGCCGTTCCGTGGACCTTGAAATGTCCATAGAACTTGCCTCATCGCCTTCTTCTTCATATCTCCCTGCAGCTCGTGACGTGCCGCCTTGCTCAAATTGAGCGGCTTGTGACATGCTCCTTGTCACCCTTCTTGGTTCTGCAACATTTTGGCTTCTTGCCTCTTGGTCCCAATTTATGGTTAGCGTGCGGAGCGCATACAACCGACGCCTCTCACAAGGGAGAGAGATTTCGGATGTATGGCTAGGATAAATCATTTTTATATCACCATTTTCATCTCTTTTTAGGACTTGAGTACTTATGAAGAAATCTTCGGTTACAACATCTCTAGGAGATGCAATATATTCAAAGTAATGTTTTCCATCTAGCAAGTCTATTGTTTCAGCGATGCGCATGATAAAAGAAGTGAAGAATATGGGCTCGCTTCTATGGAAAATACCAAGCCAAAAGTGCACTAACATTTTAGCATGTGAAACCTTTATTTTCTTTGACATGGTATAGAATAGTCTTAATTCATCATTATAAAGAACTTGCACATTAGAGCCAGGAAGAAAAGTTATAGCAATCCAATATCGGATCAAGCGCAAAGTAGGATTATGAATTTCATCGGTTTTAGGGTCAGAGCAATCATTTGATCCTATTATAGCTTTCCAAAATTCAGCTTTATCAAGTCTTCTTGTTGCATTGATAAGATCTAGATGACAGTCATTATCAAAACCAAGTGCCATGCTAAAAACTCCCCATGTTAAATTATAGTCTTGGTTAAATATGCGGAAGTAGACATTATTTTCAGTGGCTTGTAAAGAGCATAGAAATTCAATGGTGAGCTTTTCTACTCCAAGTTCTTGCACTTCCCAAAAATTTTCCCAACCGATTGTATTAAAAATAGCATTGAATTCCGCGGTCATACCTGTGCTGTCCAAAAGGACAGGGTCAATGATGCCGGTATGTTCATACCTTCGGTGTCGGATGGAGGTGTACCTTTGGTACTCTTCTTGATTTAGCATGAGGCCGCTCTCGGGGTTGAACGTCCTCTCGGAAGGTACTCCGAAGCTTCTTCTTGGTGGAGCTTCTCTTTCTTCATCTTCATCATGGCGGGGTCGTCGGGAGGAACTCCCTACGACACTCTTTGCCTTTTTGAGTGCGGAGGAGAACTTCTTCATCCTGTAACAACGAGCTAACACGAGAACACACTACGACAACAGGGATTAGCGTTAGCGTTTCCACTGTTAGTAGTCCTTGCGGGGTATGGTTACCTCCACAAACAAGATTTTGAGAGCAAAGATGGGGGTGAGACAAGCTTCTACTACTACAATATTTTTGGTTTTTTTGGTTTGAGTGGCTAAACTTAAACTAAACTTGAGAAAGATCTTGCTCAAATGGAGAGAAGAAGAGAGATTGTGTGCTCGGCAGAAATCAGCCGGTTTGGGTGTGGATTTGAGCACACATTGGAAGGGTATTTATAGAGGGAGAAGGGCTGGTGGCCAGGTCACTAGGATTAGTTCGGCCGACCCCCCATTGGCCTGGTTTTTGTTGCTTTCTCCCTTGGACATGGAATCTAGGTGATTTCAAATTCAAATTTGCCGACAGGGCTTTATTGATAGGTCGGCCGAACCAATTATGACAAGATCAGAGTTGCTTTTGCCTTTGGGCAGGGAATATATCTGAATTCAAATGCAACTCTGCAGACAGGAGCCAAATAGTGGGACGGCCGAACCCAATTTTGCAGGCTCAGTGTTGCTTTTACCTTTGGACAGGGAATCTATTTGAATTCAAACTCCACTTTCTTGAAAGGAGCCAAAACGTGGTCTGGCCGAACCAGGGTTTGTCCCCTTTGAGCTTTAAACAGTGTGCCCAGGAAAGTAGAGACTAGTGGTGGACCAAAACTTTTGAAATTTTTTCAGAGATTCCCTTGTCTAGTGTTTTGTGAAGGTAAAAGGTGTATGACAAAAGTGGGGACATTTAAAGTGATTCCCATGGGCCATGGGAGCGCTCATGCATGCCAAAGGATCCACTTTTCAGAATTTGGATGGATGTGGATGTTGGATTCTCTTTGAAGCATATGAGAATGGTCATGACAAAAGAATAATCGACCAAAATTCAAAAGGAGCTGGTGTTCAAATTTTAGGAGTATGATCAGGACACCAGGCCAACACCACCAGAGGTGGGTGGGCCCCATGGTGGGGTCGGCCGACCCCACCTAGGTGGTCCCACGACCTCAGGTGTGAGCAGAGATAATCTTTTTCAAGTTTTGTTCATCTACTTATTTTATTTTATCGAAATAAATTATTGCCAAAAATTAAACATGAAATGCAGTGAAGAAAATTCAAAATTGAAATGAAAGAATTAAATATGTGATAAATACTGATTTACCTTACCAGCAAGGGCTCCATGTTTTAGGTCTGTAGAGCAGGACCTCTCCAGTTCGGGTTCATTCTTCAGGTGCTTCGATCGGTCCCGGAGATGGAGACCGTGATGATCGCATCTCTTTCTTTCGCCATTCCTTCTTGGTTGATGCTTGTGATTCGGCCGAGTCAGCCTTATTTATCACCTCAGCCTTACTTACCAGTTCGGCCTTTTTGAACCTTGGCGGTTGATTCTTTCGGCGGGGTGCATATTGTGGCTTGTTTCTCCACAGATTCTTCCTTGCCTGTTGCATCGATTTATAACCATTGAAAGGGCATTTAATTCTCTTACCTGGGAGTTGGAAGTGGACTTGGCCGGATTCCACGTAGATGATAGCATTCACGGTGTTGAGGAACGGCCTTCCTAGGATGACGAGGACTTCGTCATCGGCTCCCATGTCAAGAATGATGAAGTCAGCGGGGATGTACTCATCTTGAACTTTGACAAGGATGTCCCTTGCCAATCCCTCGGGGAACCGGATTGATTGATCGGCCATCTGCAATTTGACAAAAGTGGGGTACAAGGGTCCCCCTAGCAAGTTCTCGTACATTACCTTGGACATAATGTTGACGCCGGATCCAAGGTCACAGAAGACGTTGTTGAAGGTGTGTGGCTCGATCTCGCAGGTGATGGTAGGATGGCCGGGGTCACTCTTCTTGGCCACGAATGGCGGATCAAGAAGACAACCCAGGTTTTGCCTAACCGGAGGCTTACCAAACCTCGTGAAAATTAACTTAACACCCTCAATTGGTTCCTCAGGTTTCCCTGGGATCTTACCATTTCGAATGATGGGACAACTGCTGCTATTTGAGCTAATTGGGTTTCTAACATTTTATTAAAGCTCAATTGATTTTTCATAGCAGTGTTAAAGCTATCCATTTTCTTACTAAGATTTTCAAGAATCTTATCATTAGCCATTATTTTCTTGTTTATGCTATCATTAATTTTAGATTGGCCTAAGACAAGATCTTTAAGAGAAGGTTGATTACCATAAGAATTATTGAAATTATTGTTGTAACCATTACCTTGATTTCCTTGGTAGAAGGGGCACAAGTTCCATCCTCCTTGTTGCTGGGGTCGAAACCCATTGTTGTTGCTGTTGTTGATGAAGCTCACTTCCTCCTTCGTCTTGGGACAGTTGTTGCCCGAATGATCTTCTCCACCACATACCTCGCACCATAGATCAGTTTCGATTGCTCGTGCGGTGGCAGTGGGTCTAATGGCCTCTTGTTCCTTCTTGGAACTTTTCTTGATCTTTTTCATCAAAGGTCCATTTTTGCTGAGAGCATGTCCACCTCATGAACGGTGTGCATACCCCTTTTCTTGGGCTAGAGGCGTTCCTCATTCCAGCCTTGGTTGATAACAATTTTCTCAATGAGGTCCTTAGCATTCTTGACATTGTGTTGCAGGAATGCTCCTCCAGCGGTAGCATCAAGGTGACTATGGGCTAATCCAGTCAGCCCATGGTAGAAACCTTGGATTAGGAACCATTCTTCAATCCCATGATGAGGACAGGCACGAATGTACTTCTGGAGACGTTCCCATGCTTCGGGAATTGTCTCGTCCGCTTGTTGTTGGAAGCTTGAAATTTTACCACGGAGAGCGCTTGTTTTGCCCATTGGGAAGAACTTCTTGAGAAAAGCGTTGGCACACTTCTCCCAGGTGGTGACTTCACTCTTGTTAGTATAGAACCATTGCTTTGCCTTCCCAAGCAGTGAGAATGGGAACAGGAGAAGACGGATGGGGTCAGCCGAGACGTTCTTGATGGTGAAAGTCCCACACACCTCCAGAAAGTGCTGGAGATGGGCATTGGCGTCTTCGTGTGGCTTTCCACAGAATGGATTAGCTTGCACCATGTTGATCAGTGCAGGCTTGAGCTCAAAGGTAGCATGTCCAAAGTTGAGCTGCGGTCCAGTGGCAATGTTGTCAGCGGACGGCGCAGAGAACTCAGAGATGGTCTTTTGGGCCATAACTTCCTTGATTGATAATGCGGAGCCTCTTTCCTCGAACGGATTCAGGTTTAAAATGAACCTTTGAGGTGGAACTTGACGGCGTCTAGTTCTTCTCAACAATTGCTTGGGATCTTCAATATAATTTGACGGCAATTGAAAACCGTTCATGCACTGTCTAGCTTCACGATAACGAGAAACACAGACAGGGGTAAGCCCCTAACACTAATCGATGACTAAATTGATAATAGACTCCGGATTCAATTTTTTATTAATATTCCTAGACTGATGCTTTCCCCGGCAACGACGCCAGAAATGCTTGCTGACACTTTTTAGCGCAACCACCAGAGACAGGGTGTTAGGCTATCTCTGATAACGGCGCCAGAAGTGCCCTGAGGGTATTTCTTATGTCTATTGGATAATTCCGCAAGCGCACAGAATATACCGCTGTAGCACTTCACCCGGGAGTATTTCAATGTATCGTTATTTATTTTATCCCAAGGGAAAGCGGTTGTTAGGAATAATTAATAAAAAGAGAGAGAGATCCTTAAGTCTATACCAACTTAGTACCAACTAGTGGTAGGGGGGTAAATCGATAGATAGAGGAAAGGATAATGACACCAACACACAACAAGTATTAAGATAACTAAAAGATAACTAGTAGAGTATAGCTAGGTGGGAGGACAACGAGTGAGTATAAGACTCCTATGACACTTACTTTACTCTTATGACTTATCCTATCAAATAGATGACTTATACTAAGATAGTACATTACTACCGGTGTGCAGGGGGTAGTGCGAGACAATAGAGGATAAAACCTCTATCCGAAGCGCCTACACTCTTATGGGAGCCTAACTTTTAAGAACTTGCCTAAAACACGTGGAGGGATACTAAGACTAGACAGGGCTGTCACCACCTGCTAGCACCCACAAACAATCCGTGCGACAAGCGGTAATCAAAGGCAAGATCTAGTCTAAGCATCACGCTTAAATTAAGTCTCACTATTCTAGCTGCGTACCAACAACTAGAACACCCTATGACAGGCGATGAACTAACACACGTTGAGTTGGAACAAGATCACTATCAAGTATAATACAACTATGAAATAAGACAAGACACAACAATACTATAAAGAATAGTAAAGACTAAGTAAG
Organism: Eremochloa ophiuroides; assembly: GCA_038502445.1. NCBI lineage: Eukaryota > Viridiplantae > Streptophyta > Magnoliopsida > Poales > Poaceae > Eremochloa > Eremochloa ophiuroides. Next base: position 212,310 of record JAHLJS010000204.1, read on the forward strand.
AACTTAGTGAAGTAAAGTAATGATAATATATTGATAAAGATAAAGTCTTACAGAAGAAAAGGTACAAGAGCTATACCAGACTATCCAGCACACGACTCCGGAGACTCCGAGCGCAGCTCGACTCGACTCTAACTCCCACACTAGACTAATACTACTACTAAAGAGTAGAACTCTAGCTTGCTTCTTGGGTTGTATGGTGTATGGTGTGTCTTGAAGAGTAGTGGGCAGCCTCTATTTATAGTGGAGAGTGGAAGGATGCCACGTTAGCGATCCGTGTGCTCCTCAACTCTCCACCCTTGGATCCACCGCCTTGTAACCGCCTCAAGATGGACGGCTGTGATAATTTGAGCACATGGGAAGCATGTTTGGAGTCGGTGGAGGCCAACTGACCTGGCTAGGCACCGGGGGGGGTTCGGCCGACCCCCCTATGAGTGGTGGGCCCAGCCAGGGTCTTCTAGAAGCTGTCCCCACCAGTTAGGGAGTGTGCAGGTGGCTTGGGCCCGCCATCTCTGGTTCGGCTGACCCACCGCTGGTGGGCTAGGCCTACCACCGTGGTCCCCATCTATCATAGACTGTTTCCATGTGTTGGTCCTGTCTTTGTTGCTTCATTTCATGCCTCAATCCGTGTGCCTTTGATCTCCACCATTGAACGAAAGCACAAGTTGATCTGATGGATGAAATGACTTGTTGGAGTGTCACACGGATCCTGCCACGTCACCAGAGCCAGGTGGGCCCCATGGGCAGTTTGGCCGACCCATGGGTTGGCCCACCCTTGGCTCTGATCTCCTCCGTTTGATGTTGTATGCAATGTGTTGAAAGATGGTGGCCTAGGGCAACATATCATGGTTCGGCCGAACCATGTAATTGGCCCCTAGCTGCTCACTTTTGCACTGATTTGGTGTTCCCTGCAATCACAAGGTAAGAGTACATGTGAAACTAGTTATTGATAAAATATGCTCATGATATGTTTATCTTCCCTTGAATCCGAGGCCTGTTGACGGTGTTTAAATGTGGAATTTTATGGTATATCCACCGTCAACATCGGCTGTGGCGGGGGCGGCGGCTGCTGGAAGCCTCCCCGTCGCGAGGTGCGATCTGGTGACGCGGCACTCCCTTGGGACCCGTCATCTTGCTAGCTGTCTGCTTAGTGCGTGCCATGCTGGGGAAGATAAGCTTTGGATTAGTGAGGGTATTGTAGGCCAGCAAGAATAGGTTTGATAATCCTAACCCATACCACTTTTAATGAGGAAGTTGATTAATAAGCGAGTTTAACATGATGCATGAATCGAACTTACTAATTTAAACCATGCAATATATAATAAAAGCAATAATACTTTTAGAACATAGGGCTAGTAAATAGTACTATTCTACTTGCTACTTAGCTACAAAAGTGAATAAGATAAGGATAGAAGCAATTTGGACCAAAATACCAATTTAAATTTTTACGATCCAAAATATTTTGAAGTTTTGCATAGTAAGACTGCAATGATTTAGCAATGGAATTCTCTGATACCAGCTGTAACAGAATTGCCTAAATCATATGGCCCACAGGCACCTGTCATTATCACTAATGACCTCCGACAGCCGTACCCATGTCCCAAATGACTTAGAGAGCTCTACCGGGCTACACCAGCACCCGATTCCTCCGATAGGATCCCATTGCGAAGGCATTACAGAATTACAACATTTGATATAAAACACACATTAGAGTAAACGTGCGGAAGGATTACATAACATTTAGATTACAAAACAGTTGTCCAAGTTTAAACTTAAGTGCGATTATGACAAACCATAAATAAGTAGCAGTAGCAGTGGAGTAGTCCTTATACAATACTCATAGTTAATAGATAAGACCCTGCCCAAGGGTGTAGAATTTACTCATCATCGCTTCCCACCTGAAAGATCATCATGCAGGACGGGCCGAAGCACGGCTGCGGGGGCTGCCCTCCTGCAACAAGGGTTAACAAACCCTGAGTACTGGGGTACTCCGCAAGACTTACCCGACTAAAGAAAATGGGGAGAAAACTCAGGAATGCAGGTTGAGTGCAATCAAAGTAAGGCTTGAGCAAGAATCAATAACTTTTGCAGAAAAGCTCTCTAACTCATTTTCTTAACCATTTTTTTACTTTAGAATTAAACATTAGTCCCGTCACTAGATAAATTCACCAACATTTCTCTAATTTCCTCAATTACTCATTTTTTCACAAAACCTAGTTCCAAACCAGTTTTCGATGACGGTCAGTGGAGCAAGTCTCCATAACCAAGGAGCAACGGCGATTCGAATCAATTAAGTATGCAGCTGGGGATCCCTAACCACATTGCATATGTAGCACCTAAGCTTGCATATACCAACCCCGTCTACCACAGATCCTCCGAAACCTGAACCGGTCCTGCGCCACCCGATAGCACAGTACACCTCCAATCCAGCACGCCGGCCACGAGGGTACAAGCTACTCTCGTCATCTCTCCATTCCCAGTGCGTGGTCGTCGGTTCGAGTGACAGAATCACCAGAGCCAGAGCTTCCCGAAGTATGTGGCTAGTTGCAAAGTCTCGATCACAGCAGGTCTACAACGAGTGGTCTCTACTTCATTTTCCGTTGGTATTAGTACATTGGGACTCTAACCCAAGTATACATCAACCACACGGTTTAAAACAACTTCCGTCGGTGACCATGTATTGGGACTCTAACCCAAGTACCAGCCAGCCAAGCGGACTCATACTTATATTCTTTCCTCATGATTCATCAATAATATCTCATCATAACTCAGAAAATAACATTTTCATAAATCTAAATATTTAAGCACGACTAAGCATTTTCAAATAAATTAGGTTCTCAGGATAATGTTTAGTGGTCATGGATGGTAATTGATCAATTTGTTATCACTCAACTCCTATCAACTTAATGCAGTTGTTTAACTTAGGTGATAAAACATTTATAAAACACAAGGAAGGGTTTAAATACACCGGGGCTTGCCTTGTTCAGCAGGTAGGGTAGGGTCAGGGTCAGTTCCACAAATGTCAAACCCTTGTATCACCTCAGGCACCACTTCTTCAGCAGGGATCTCAACTTTGACTTTTTCACTCCCGGTCACTACACGTATGCAATGATGTATGCTTAACATGATGCAAAATGATATGAGATGCAAGATACAATAATCAATAATACATAACCATGAGTACAACTTTCCTTCATAAGCTAACCATGGTAAACTTAATCTAAGGTGCCCTAGGTCATAAACCTAGGATGAACAATCAATCTCAAATTCACACCATGCCTAAGTCATTAATGTTTTCAATATATTTTATTAACCAAATAATCAAACATTAAATAGCAACTAATTAAACTACTTGCAATTGAACCCAAACTTTACCAACAGATAGATTTTGACCTAGAACAGTACCAAATAAAATTTCATGATTTTTGGATTAACAGTGAATTTACTAAAATTCATCAAAGCTGCATTTTATAATTAAAAGTCACATTTTTATCCCCTGCAGAAAGTATCCAAATATATTGTTTAATATTTTTAATACATTCTGCACAACACAGAGAGTTCACAAAAATAATTTTACAATTTTTGGAGCAGCATATTAATTCCTACAAAAAGGATAAAATACAGCACTATTCACTTTACCAGGAAATAGAGAAATGCCATTTATTCACTGAGAAAAATGAAAAACCAAAGTAGCCCAAAACGGCCCATCTCAGCGCAGGTCGGCCCACTCGGCTTGACCGAGCTGCACCTGGCAGATTTGCAAGAAAGTCCCTGATCTTTCCTCTCCTCAACCCGAGACCCCAACAGCACTATTCACCAGAGTCTCAGGCTTCGCGCTTAACCCCCTGGGAAGAATCAAATTCATGAACACACATCCCTCCCTCTACCCTCTCACACAGACCGATAGCCCGCCGGCGCTTGACCGACCAAGGCGCGCTGCCGGCGAACCTATACACTAAAACGACTGTGGCTTTAGACTCTAGAGGACCAGACGCATCTATCGAGCTATTTGAATATGGGGTTAGGGGTGTGAGGTGCTACCAGCTTCGACGGCAGCGGCTCGGCCGCGATGGCGAGCCGGACACCGACGAGCACAAAGTGGTAGAGTTCACACCGACACATGCAAAAGATTTAGAAGCTCACTGCGACCTTGATTGGCTTGGTGGTTGAACCCAAAGCGGTGCAGTGAGTCGGGCTTGACGTCAGCGGCGGGAACGACAGCACGAACTGGGCGGCGAGCTCACGTTCCGGCTAACCTAGGGTGTTAGATAAGAAACCAACTCGCGCATAAGAATCCAGTGACCACAGAGGCATGGAAACACAAGGAAATAAGGGTTCAAGCTCAACCAGGTAGACAAGACACGAACGGCGGGGCTGGCGATGGTGCTCTGACCAGCCGTGGAGATGACAACGGTGTTCTGGCACTCTCAGGCTACTACAGCTCGAACCACAGGGTGGAAACAGAGCGCAAGGATGAGGTGACGCTATTGGCGAAGCGAATTGGACAATGCTCGAGTGAGATTGGCAAATTTCCTGGCGAACCGAGGGTGACTCCGACGGCCGAGAGAGATGGGGAAGAAGGAAAGAGAGGTGGCCGCTGGCTTATATTGCAGGAGAGGAGGGGATAAGGGAGAGACAGGCTCCCGGGGCCCCCTGCGTCCACGGCGTCGACGGCGACAAGGCCCTGGCTGGCCGGACGGCGCCAGCGCGGGGCGCGGCGCACGCGCGCGTGCACTGACCGAGTGTAGGGGTCGGTACTGTAGCTAGGGTTCCAAGGTCAAAAGCTAGTTTTTTTTTCATTATTCCCTATTCCAAGTGGCAACCAAAGAATCTCTAAATATAAAAGTTGTGGAAAATTTTATGAAGAACATTTTTGCTTTTGGAATCAAGTTTAAATTCGAAATGGTTTTGAAATTATCAAAATGGGGGTAAATCTCCAATTTGAAATTGATTTCAAATTCAGACCAAATCTCAGAATTTTACTGAACAACTTGAAATTCTGTAAAAATAAAATTGTTCTACTTACCAAGCTTGACAACTTCCATTAAGGATGTTTGATTAGATTCTTGATATTTTTGAAATTAATATTTCAAATTTAAATTTCAACACAGTAATTAGGGTTTAATTCAAATTTTTATGTAACAACTTTAAATTTGCCCAAAATAAAAATGGTTCCATAAATCAAGAGCTATAACTTTTATTAAGACACTTTCTTCAGATTCCTTTTATTTTTTTGATTTAGAGTTTTGGGCCCCAATCAAGGTTCCAAAAGTACAATTTCCAGTAAACCCAGTTTTGGTCTGTAAACAATCAATCAAGCAATAATGCCACACTAAGAACACTCTAGAGTCCCTATGCACAGTCAATTGCAAATAATGAACTTATTTTAATTTAGGCATAATAATTGGTTGTATGTAGGATGCTTTGTATTTAAACATGATGACATGGCCAGTTTTATTTCCAGTAACACCAGAGGTGTTACATTTTCATGGTATATTATATTAGCATTTGCATGCAGATTTGAGAGAGATTTTCATAATGGCATTATATGGGCATTATTCTAAATTCACAGGGGTTACTATACATCATTTTTCATAATGGTAGATACAGAGTTTACAAAAGATATCATAGGTGGATAGTTTAGTTATAAATTTAGGTCATTATTTTGAATCATCTTTCTTAATTAAGGGGATAGTTGACCTCTCATGTGTTAACTTTTTTACAAAATACTCGTATTAATATTTTTCTTATCATTATTCGCTTGATATAGAATTGAATTAGCAACCACTTCGTATACTTCTCCATCCCCATTCATAATTTTTCACATTTGCACATTACCTTCGTATGTGCTCAACATATATTTTTTTGGAAAACCTTAACTATATTTGGGTTGAAAATCGTAAAGCTCGATACATGTACATACGTATACGCATAGCGACACACAGATCTGAGTTAGTTTTTCATATGCTAATAATAACGTAAGTGGATAATTTAGACCATTATAAAAGTATTTTTGGAAAGTTCTTTGTAATGACCATAGAAGATAATTTAGATTTCAGGATAGTTTATATTATATTGCTACTGATATAATGCAGGTGGTTAATTAGAAACAAAATTATGGGTTACTTTATATTAGTTTTCATAATAGCATATTTTAGATGAATGTTAGAGGTCTAATTTAATTAGTCTATCTTACATAATGGTAGTGGTGATACTAAAAATAGAACATTATAATGATTGTCATTGTATTGTCAATATAATAAAAATGATGATTATAGTCATCAAAATAGATGGCTGCGTAATAACTTAGAAAAAGAACTTGACTCGTGTGTATTATTTTATTTGACACCATTAATCTAACACAGCGCTCGACTAACTTTTTAGATTTATTTAAAATACCGTATTTTTTATTGAGGAGAAAGAATGCCACACTAATCAGCAATGATATTATAATTTGTAGTCCTCTCTATATTGAAATATATAATAACTTTCCTTTTGTATCTCTAGTTTGACGGTGAATGTTATAATGAATTTGGCTTTGGCTGTGCTGAGTGAACTCTATATAGGTATATAAAGTACGTAGCTATATATAGAGACTAAATGGTGCTGGAAAGGACTTTTGCATTCAGAATTGAGCTCTGACCTGAATGGAGTCATGACGCGGCATCAGCATCACCCATCAACACCTTCAGCCTTCAGTACACCGAAAGTAGGCTTCTTTGTTGCCGGATTATTGTCATCTAGTAGGTGGCGCGAATACAGGACAGGGCAAAAGCGAGCGACATTGTACATGCAGGTCGGTAGGGTACTCTCATCCACATGGTCCATGCATGCATGTCTACATGGTTCTTGTTGACAGATGCTCGACCAGATGAGCTTTTCGCACTGAAGTTCCATGCATCAACATGCATGTTGAACAAAGGGCGGGCGGACGGCAGGTTCTACCTCAGTTGCGATACCGCATCAGCTTGTCGATGATGTTGTGGTAGTCGTAAGTATATACGCCATCTCTTTGAGATCCACAATAGAAGATCAAGTATCAATCAGATTCCAACTACTCCATGGAAGCCTGCTCTTAATACCGTCGATTGGAAGGAAGAGCAACGCAATATTGTGACTTCTTTTTCGTGGGCTGAGAACTCCATGTGATTGCAGGATGAGGCGGCGGCGGCATTAGGTTTTCACTCGTGACAGGTAGGCTAAGAGGACGTACGGGCGACAATAGGTTTCTTTCGTAGGATATTTTTCTAGGTGATCTAAATTTTTTATAATAAATTTTTATAATGGCATTGGTGGGAAAATTATATGTACATCTAGGAGGTTATTTTATGGTATCTTCATAATGGCAAATGTGGGTAATTTTTAGAAATCAGAATAGATCGAATGGCTGTCATTGTTAGAGGCCACTATATTGATGGCCGGATGTTTCTAATTTTTGTGAGAATTTCTAGAATTTATCTATTTTTCTAGAGCATCTCATGAGGATTAACGTGGAGCCTCTATTGAGGCCTCTAATTAGTAATAGTAAGATTGCATGCAAGTGTACATTGAATTTCTTTATCTATAGAAACTACTTGAACAAACTAGCATTGGGAAAGATAGTTTCGAGTGGTGGAGTCTTGGATCTATAGAAACTGTGCTGGTTTCTAACATTGGGAGTGTCCTATAACAACACAAATGGGTACATGCATGTTGAATTAATTATTTGAACCGACAAGATGTGCATATGTTTGTACTAGTAGTAGTATATATAGATAAATGCTTATTATTACCATTATTTGGGGTCCGTCATGTATGCGCGTGGTCGAAACATACACCATTTTCCTCCCTTTGCAAAGAGTGATATGTACGTGCCGTAAATGAACAAGCAAAAAAAAAAAGTGAATTTATGTACGTGCATGCATCTTTGAATCCGCTTACTGGCCCACGAAGCACGCAGGCTTCCCCGGCCGGATTCGTGAATCCCATCACATAAGTGCCGGAGCGACTGCATTTGATCCAAAGTTCTGGTGCAGTCGCAGTAGTGACTGCACGCTAAGCAGTAGGCAACAGTGATACATACATAGTGCGTGCCTCCCTGGCTACGTGGGCTCTGGTGCAAAAGGCCTTTGCGGCCGTTTGGACTGCTCATCAGGATAACGCATAAAATGTTTGGTTCAAGACGTGAAGAAGGCTTTCGTTCCTCTCCACGGGGGTGGCAGCAGAGCATGCCAAACCATTGCAAGCACAAACTGTTTGACGGGTCCACGCAAGGCTGTCGGTGTGGTCGGGATCATCACGCGGAAGAGGACAGCCGACAGACTACACGTGAAATACAGTAGGGTAGGGATCAGTCAGTCATCACTAATTCCATGGCCGGTATCAGGGCATGTATATCTTCCAGTGGTTCGTAGAAGAGGTAATGCCATTTGGGAAGCCCTCAGAGCGGCTCCGAGCAAGCTTAGCTGAGCAGTCCGAGAGCATTATTGTCAGGCTTCAGGAGAGGACGAAGGGTCTGATCTGTGAGCATTATTGTCGGTGGAGCAACATCCGCCACAGTTGAGGAAGACGCAACATCTGGACAATCCTCGTGATAGCTAATGCCTACTGTAGCAGCCTGAGCAGACGAAGGGTGCAATGGCCAAGTCCAAGTCAAGTCCACGCCGTGTGCTGAGCTGTGACCATTATTGCCGGTGGAGCAGCATCCGGCCCAGTTGAGCAAGACGCAACGTCTGAACGATCCTCGTGATGGCTAATGCCTACTGTAGCAGTCTGAGCAGTCTGAGAGCATTATTACCGGGGCCCGAGGAGAGGACGAAAAGCGCAATGGCCGTGTCCAAGTCAAGTCCACGTCCTGTGCTGAGCTATGAACATTATTGCCGGTCGAGCAGCATCCAGCCCCGTTGAGAAAGTTGCAACGTTCGTGATGACTAATGCCAACTATAGCAGTCTGAGAGCATTATTCTCGGGACCCTAGGAGAGGATGAAGGGTGCAATGACTGTGTCCACGTCAAGTCCACGCCCTGTGCTGAGCTGTGAACATTATTGCCGGTGGAGCAGCATCCGGCCCAGTTGAGCAAGACGCTACGTCTAAACGATCCTCGTGATGGCTGATGTGTACTGTAGCAGTCTGAGAGCATTATTCACTCTGTTCGGTTGAGCTGAAACTTGGCTGAACTGAATTCTACAGCTGAATTGTTGTGAGAGAAAAATACTGTTCTGTGACTGAAAATGAGCTGAAACTAGTCCAAGCGAACAGAGTGATTACCGAGGGCCAAGAAGAGGGCGAAAGGTGCAATGGCCGTGTCCAAGTCAAGTCCACGTCCTTGTGTTAGCAGTGAGCATTATTGCCGGTGGAGAAGCATCCAGCCCAGCTGTGAAAGTTGCAACGTTTGGACGATCATCGTGATGACTGATGCCTACTATAGCAGTCTAAGAGCATTATTGTCGAGACCCTAGGAGAGCATGAAGGGTGCAATGGCCTTGTCCAAGTCAAGTCCACGCGCAGTACTGAGCTATGAGCATTATTGCCGGTGGAGCAGCATCCGGCCCAGTTGAGCAAGAAGCTACGTCTGAACGAACCTCGTGACGGCTGATGCCGAGTGTAGCAATCCGAGCAGTCTGAGAGCATTATTACTGGGAGCCATGGAGAGGACGAAAGGTCACATCAAATCTTTAGACACCAAATATTAAATGTAGACAAAAAAATAAATAAATTACACAGTTTACATGTATATCGTGAGACGAATCTTTTGAGTCTACCTAGATCATGATTAGACTCGTGTTGCAAAATTTAGCACGTGCGCTAAGTATCCAAAATTTTACATTACTGATGGAATGATTTTATAATACTGCCCACTCATGATTACAGATATACTCCCGGTACATTCTAGTTTTGTGCCATCCCGATGGCCTTCTAGTCACTTCACTCCGGTCCACCATTGGGTCACTGCCCGGTTGGGGGGGGGGGGGGGCTCCGATTGGCGCCCGCTCGCCAACCTTCACTGCGCCCCACGCTAGGCAGCTAAGGTTGCTCGTGACGTGTCCCCAAAGACCACCGCCGGCCTTCGCCACAGGCAGGCCTTTGGACATTGGTCGGCCTTCGGCCATTCTCCCTCTGTCCCATATTGATGAAGCCATGAGAAACGTGCAGATTAAACTTTTTCAATTTTGAATAGATTTATAGAAAATATATATAATATTTTTATTTCTAAATAAATTTGTTAAAAAAAAACTAGATTTAAAGATCTTTCCAACGATACTAGTTGTGTACGTTCAATATGAATATTTTTTAATATAAAATTAGTCAAAGTTAAAAAAACTGACTACTCGGAAAGCGAGAATGACATTTATGTTGGAAGGGAGGGAGCATGCGCCACTGCGATTCTTCACTTGACAGTTACCTGAAATCATGGCAATAATCGGCGGCTTCGAGACCCGGTAACATTGTTACAACAGCTAGCTACATTAGTGACCAAAACAATAAATAACATGCAAGAGATGTGTATGATGTGATGGGGAGTTTTTCGAAGACGTATGAGACCGCGAGAGGAACTTATCAAGCCTAATTAATCCATCAGTAGTAAATGTTTACTTAGCATGACATTATCAAAACATGGACTAATTAGGCTTACAAGATTCGTCAAGCAATTTACACACAATCTGTGTAACTTGTTTTTTTCGTCTATATTTAATAATACTCTATGCATTTGTTCAAATATTCGATGAGTGATGGGTGTAAAAAATTTGTGGTAGGAAGTAAACGGAGCCTAAATATTTTAACAGTGGTGAATGTACTTTTGGATATTGGGACACTGTGTACTTTTGAATAAAATAAAATAAATAAATTTCATGGTAGTAGGGATTTTATCCTTGTTTTAATGCTTAAACAAATGCACCTTATAGAACAAAAGATAATTGGAGTGAAGATAAAAAAATTAAGCCTTGGGCTGACAAACCAAGAGTACGGTGGGATAATTATTTAGGTTTATGCTTGTTAAATATAAATAAATCTATAACTAAGCTATACATGATCCAATGAGTATGAAATTTTTACTACAATTCAATCATAAAATAATTAGCCCACCATATAAATTTCATCACAATTGGGCCATTCAAACCGCAGCTATGAATTATTTCAATTAATTACAGAAAAGTATAGATCTAAAGCCACATAAAAAACTTTGTACTACTACATTATATGTTTCGTGTGTAGATCTACTCATGTAGACTCCAAGAAAATTACTATGATTTACTATGATTTTTCAAGATTCAGCCGAAATAAATAAAAAAGAAAAAGACAAAACTGACTTCAAAACTGCTTATAACAGGGCCAGGGAGGTAAGTAAGATGAATGGTTTTAAAAGTTGGGGGAGGTGTTTTACTCAATTTTAGAGTTCAGGAAGGAAAAGTGGACTTTCGGGAAAGTTGAGGAGGTAATAAGGAATAATATCTGTATGAACAGTGGTCTAGTGAAGAGTCAGTTTTTTATTATTTTTTTCTAGGTAAGGTTAGAACCATATCTTGTTTTTAAAACTTGGTCAAAACCATATCTTTGTGAATAGTACCAAATCGATTTTTTTTAAAAAAAAAACTTGGAAGCAATGACAACCTACTTCTGAACATCCTTTTCTTGGTTTGCCTTATTTTCTCTCAACTTGGAACAGCCACCCTGATTCACATCACATGCTTAGCTTTGTTTCATTGGCGATCGAAAGCTGTTATTAGTACCACAAAGAACAAGTCTGGGCCTCGATCGACTTGCCTCGATTTTGCCAATTCAGTGCTGTTGAGACGCAGTCCATAATAACTTTGTCTAAGCGCTGTATGTGGTCGCGTGTTTTGCATCGATGAACCGTACGTGGCATCATGCATGTACATCATCTGGCCTCAGATCCATGCATGCCATGACAAGGTGGCGACAAGTACTATGACAAGGCTGAATTCCTACAAACGGTGCCTTCATTTGCCCAGGTTCCTATACCCTGCCCTCCTGCAGGGCTATTGGTCTAGATTTGGATTTATTTGCTCGGTGGCGAGGAGTACCATGATGCAAATTCCTACATATATACATACATATGCAAGGCACACCTACTGTGATGAGGGACGATCAATACGCCGGAGGAAATAAATGTTGTCGAGAAACAATCTTGCTGTGAACAAATGGAGGGCCAAGGTGAGCTTGTTATTGTTGGTTGTTGCGTTGTTGAGTTTGAGCTACTTTGGCATCCATGGTCAGCTCGATAGTCTCGGTAAGCTCATAACCTACCTTGCTACTACACATACTAGTTGTTGTGCTTCTTGAATAGAAATAAATGATGGTGGGCAAAAGAATTCAATCATTATCGCTGTGGGTGCGCAAAAAAATCTGAAAGCTGAACGCCAAAATTATAAAGTGAACAGGCGTTATTTCGATTTTAAGATGAGACCCTTTACAATAATTGGAATTGCTTCCTATCGCTTGGCATCGCCTCCCAAAATAGCTAGTTTTGTTAATTTAATTTGTTGAAGGACAATATGGTCATTACGCACGCCCTCTCACCCCCACCCCTACCACGCCGACCTCCTTGCAGCGTTCGGCCAGACTCCTGCACGTCCTCGCCATCTTCCTCGTCGCCTTGCCGTTGCATGGCGACGACAGGCCGTCCCCGCCGCGCTCGGCGGCGGACCGGGCAGCGCTGCTGGGTTCAAGGCGGGCGTGGCCGTGGACACGACGGGGATCCTGGCCACGTGGGCGGGCGGCGACTGCTGCGGCGCGTGGGAGGACGTGACTTGCATGCGATGCCGCCATGTGTCCGGTCGTGGCGCTGCAGCTGGAGGCGCCCCAAGTCACGGCAGTCCATCTTGAACTGCAGCGTGTGACTTCACGTCTTCTTGTAGAAGCAGTCCAGAACCTGCCTTTGTCCAGCTCGAACAGCTTGCGGCGGTGCTCCTCGGGAACGTCGGGGAGCACGGCCACCACCAGAGCGAGTACGCGGCGCGGACACGACGCAGGCCCTTGGCAAGCCCCACAACGCCCTTCTAGTAGTCGCCGTCGCCCGCCAGGAACGTCAGGTACGCCTGCTTCGGCGGCGGCGCCGCCGCCTGCTGCTTGCTCACCGATATGTTGGGGCCCATTGTGTTCGTCATCGCCGGCGGTCGATCGATCTTCAGAAGAGAAGATGATTCTCGCGCTCTCGATCTCTCGCAACCGTCTCACCCGTGACATTGGCAGCTGTTCAGAAGCTTGTCGACGGCGGACATATAGCCATGGCAAAAGGACTACTAATCCACAGATTGTTCTCTAAGCTGAGCGGCCTGGAGACTGACGGGCGTGCGGCACGCTAGCTTTAGGGGCAACAGGCAGTGCAGCGGCAGCGACGTAGGGAGGAGGCAGGAGGAACGAACCCCATTTATCTTTTCACCCTTTAATAAAAAAATAACTAAAAAAGGAATTACTACTACTCTATTTGGTTGTCCTTATCCACTTAATTTCAGAGGCGATAAGAGACGACAAAAGCATAAGGACCCACCGACCTTAGACACAATAATCGCCTCCCATCACCTTACTCCCATCGCTTTTCACTTTATAGGCTTATTAATCATAGACACACCAATCGCCTATCATCGCCTTTACAACCACTGTAAAAGTTCTCTTGTCGTAATATATAGGAAGACCAGTATATATATCATCTCAATTCCCAATGTTCAAAAGCAAAGATATTTTGGATTATATAGTACTAATCCATCAACCCGTGCTCTCGCATGGGATAAAATTTTAGGATATATAAGTATTAGGTACTGTTTAATGATCCCTTCATTCCAAATTATGAGAAACTTATCTTTTCTAGACATATTATTTTTACTATGTATCTAGACATTTTATCTAAATGTATAGCAAAAGCTATGTATTTAGTAAAATCAAAATGCCTTATAATTTGGAATGGAGGGAGTACATCTGACTAATAAAGAATTACTTATATTAATTTGTATGTTGTTCTCTAACAAAATAGACGCAATAGATACATTGTAGTCTATATCTAGTTGTCATAAACTTATTAATTACTATTTTTCAAGGACATTTTTCTTTGCATGGCACCTCTATATAGTTTAAATATGCAATTACTTTGAAACCTTATCATTAATCATGGCGGCTCTTGTTGGATCATGTATCTTATGAAGTCATGAATCTAAATTTTGATTTTTCAAATTTTATTCCTATCAACTGCTATGGATTTGTCTCTCCTCAAGTTAAGTTGAAACACGTGTGCTTATTGTATCTTTCGTTAACCCTCCTTTTTGTATTTTTTTAAAATAAGGATTTTAGGTCATAGAGTACTTTCTTAAGTACTACAGTAGGATAAGACATTATTTGAAACATGCACCATATTGCTTAAGCCATAAAGCTTTAAGTGCGATCTTGGACAGGTGTAATAGCCCTAACCTCAAGGGAAATTTAATGCTTAAACCTTATAATGATCGACTTTTTTACTCTAAAGTACTCTTAAGGGGCTAGGAAAATATATCAACCAGTGGTCTCGCACACTTCTCAAGATGATTGAATTTTCCTATCAAGAAGTTGTATTTGCAGTTATAGTTATACAATCAATATAGACATGTCAAATATTTTAGTCAAAATACATAAATATATCTGAAGTAGCAATCTATATAAATTATATATTATGGTTACTAATATGGTTTTAGATAATTTGTTAGTACCAATAGTATATGAGTTGTTAAGAAAATATCTTTTATGTGATAAAACATAACATATGTATTTTATTGCTCATGCATGTTTGGCACGATGCGTATATTTACTTTAAATCTTAATATATTAATATTGATGTAGGTGGTGTAATGTAGAAACATATATGATCTATTATTTATCCAAACAAATTTTTTGTAATAGGAGATATTGATAATTTCGATGGAGATTTGAGGGGTATTTAATCTTACTTAACAATGAGATAAAAATTGAATTATATAAATTATTGATGATAATAAGAGGACGTCGGTAATTAAATGCAAGTCTTGGTCTAGTTTAGATCTTGTTACTCAACAATATATGTGGATAATATAAATTTGAGTCATGACTCATATTGTTTGACACAATAGTAGAAGTGGATAATTATTTAGACAATAAAAAAGATCCAATAACTATTATTATTATCAATGGTTATTAGGTTTTACCTATGATGGTAAGATGTTTCTTATTTTTATAAGAATTTCTAGAATCTATCTTTTGTTTTCCTATCAGGTCTTGTGATGATTAACATGCAGGCCCCAGTGGGACATCTAATTATGATTTATAGTATTCACTACTACACAATGCTTAATAGAGGCGGGCATTACAACCGTCTCCAATCAAAGGTCTCGGCTAATACGGATTAACGGAGACGGTTGCTTTGTAAGCCTCGGTTAATCTATTAACGAAAATGGGCGCCTTAAATTCCCCACCTCTATTAATGCCATTAACCGAGGCGGGCTTCTTAACATGCCTACCTCCGTTAATGTTCTCCATAGAACCAAAAAGCAAAAAAACTTACGACTTTGGAGAGTCAAACCCATGATCGGCAGCTCAACACTACGGCATCTCTACCACTGCACCATACATTCATTCATGTCTATATACAATATGCTATCTTTTTATAATAATACTTCATAATCTTATATTGGATATTTTGACTACTAAATGAATTTAAATGAAAAACTTTTAACTATAAAGTTTTAAATCTTATCAGGTACTACAACTTTGGTATAGGATGTATCTCCATCAGAGGTAGTTAAAAAAATTCCAAAAATTCAGTCTCAAAATATTTGAATTTCAAACATATATTTGAGACATTATACGACTTTAAATAAATAACGTATGAATATCACATGTAGATCAGGATGGCCACTAGAACTTTGGTACCAAATATGTGAACATTTAAGATCGTTTAGAAATTCTAAATTTTAAATTTCAAAATCTATAACATTTGAATACATATTTGGGACTCTAACCATCTTCAAATTAAAAGCTTTTCAACTACAAATTTGTAGATTCTATTGAGAACTATAACTTTTGTATAGACCATATCAACTTCTGAGATTGTTTGATAACTTTAAATTTTTAAATTTTTAAATCTGTGCACTTACACCAATATTTTGGGCCCTAAATAATTTCAATTCAAAAACTTTTCAACTATAAAAATATTGTACATCTCATCGAGAGCTATTATTTTAATATAAAGTTTGTCTTCATTCGAGTTCATATGAAAGAGTTATGAATTTTTTTTTGTTGGAATCACGAGGCGGACATCTTAAGACGTGAACGACTGCCTCCGAAAATAATTGAATAACGGAGGCAGACATCTTAAGTTGCTCGCCTCGGTTAATAGACTAAAGAAGGTGGTCGCATCTAGCATTAACGGAGGCGAACGCCTAATGCTGCCTGCCTACGTTAAACATTAACCGACGTGGTTGTTCAGCCGGTAGCCCTACCACCGATTAACGGAGGTGGCCGCCCAGACCAGACGCCTTGGTTAATCAAAACCACTGTCTCGCAAAATCTCTTGTGCAGTAGTGATTTATCTTTTTTCTAGGCGATATGTATTTAGTTGAAATCTAATCTTAAGATATATAAACTCTTGATACAACTCTTTTTGTGATTTAATAAATCTATAATTTATCTTTTAACTTTTAATCAAGTTGCTGCAATTTTTTCATATGTTAATTAGAAATTTTAGTATTCTTTATCTTTTATTCAAAAATTATTTTTTAAAAAGAGTCTAGGTCCTAGTGGCATTGTTTTCCACATAAGTTGAAACTCGGCTTGCATCCTGACACTAAACATGTTGAATTTGTTGTATCATAGGACTATATGTGTAGTATTATTTATATATCACAGAGTGCACAAAATTAAATTAATAATATTGACATGACATAATGTTTCATTAAAAGTATAAACTTAATTAAATAATAACTTATGAAATTTATTGTCATGGAGTATTAATATAAAGTTTATTGCTATGTGGTTTGTCAAGTGAATATTTTTCATGTTTCATAAGTTGTTAAAATAAATATTAATCCTAATGTACACATGTTTATTTGATATATATGGTGGAACATAGCATTATAGCTATTCTATTTCACAATTATAGAAGTTTGTAATTTTGAAATATATCTGTGTGTGTGTGTCTATATATATACACGCCTTACTAAGTGATTTAATATAACATTATGGTAAATATCTCAATGTGTTATGGTGACACAACTATGGTAAATATGTATTCACTTTATCGTAAATTAGTATAAAAATTATTGTAAATAGAAATGGCTATAGAATAACTTATTATGTAGCCGGCTACTGAATATACTATCCCCCCCCCTCTCTCTCTCTCTCTCTGTATATATATATATGTATATATATATATAGTATTTTATGGATATTGTTTTGTTTTTTAATAATATATACTCCCTCCATTCCCAAAGAATATAAATCTCGCTTCTCGAGAAGTCAAATATTCCTAATTTTGACTATTAATGTTTTCTATGTGTAATAAGTTTCACTAGATATTAGTAATGAAATATATTTTTATAATAAATCTAATTGGAGATCTAAGTGTAGATAATATATTTTATAAGCTTAGTCAAACTTTAGATTCTTTGACTTCTTAGGAAGCGACAATTACATTCTTTTTAGGACAAAAGGAGTATTATTATTTACATGTAGATTTTATAGATTTTTTTTTATTTTTTATAATGGCTAAGGTCCATTCCAATTTAAAGGTAATACCTTATATTATCTTTCACAACAACAAATATGGATATGTTAAATGCAAACTTAGAATACTACAAAGTTATCTTTCATAATGGTTGATGTAGGTAATTTAGATATAAACGTAGAGGATTATTTTAAATTATCTTTCATAATGACAGAGCTGGGCAATTTAGATGCAATGTTCGGTGTTATTTTAAATTATATTTCATAATGGCCAAGGTGAGTAATTTAGATGCAAATTAGGCTGTCATTTTGAATTATTTTTTATAATTGCAGATGTGGGTAATTTATATAGAAATTAGGGGGCTATTTTGAATTATTTTTTATAATGGCAGAACTGGATAATTTAGATGCAAAATTAGGGGTTACTTGATGTGTTTTTCATAATGGCTGTTGGTCGAACTACGGATCCTGAAATGGAGTTGGTCGAGTGAGAGTCCTGACGAAGGCCTAGTCCGGTGGAGGTCCCTTCACGGAGGTTCAGCGACGAAGGCTTGACCAGCGAAGGTCGGTGGGCGCCAATGTTGGAACTACGGGTCCCGAACAGAGAGAGTGGAGTTGGTAGAGTGAGAGTCCTGACGAAGGCCTGGGCCGGTGGAGGTCCCTTCACGGAGGTTCGGCGACGAAGGCTTGACCGGCGAAGGTCCATGGCCTGTCGGCCGTCGGAGGTCCCGGGCAAGGCTGGCGAAGGTCCCCCGACGAAGGTCCCCAACGAAGGTCCGGCGACGGAGGTCGGAGGTAGACACTGACAAAGACCCCTCGGCGGAGGTCCCGGGCAGAGGTTTCGTGTTGGAGCCTCTGCGTGGGGAGGACTCTACTACAGAGGCTTGCGCAAGAGTGATTAGTCAACAACGAGGATGACGCATTAGGGTTTCCCAAGTATCTCAAGGGAGAGGAGAGGGCCCCCTTGCCATGCTCATGGCACTATATATATGCAAGGAAAATTTACATGCGACCCCTCTAGTGGGGTGAATATTACATGTCACTATTATGTGCTAGTTGGGCCTCTTCTAGAGGGACTTGGCCCATATGAATATGGGCTCCCCCAACAATGGCAACGGTGGTAGTTTTTAAATAAACAACAATGGCTATTATCGGTGATGATGATTAGAATCTACCAATCTGATTATTGTGAGAATTTCTAGGATTTATCTTTTTTGTTAGCGCGTCTGGTGAGAATTAACGTGGTGCCTCGTTGGGGTCTGTTATTAGTAATAATGAAATAAGAAAACTTTGGCATTTCTATTCTTTCTTTATTTCATATAAGATATAGGCCCATGGGCCCACTTAACAATCGTGGGACACAAGTTTTAGGCTATTTTGGGCCGTGTGGTGGGTTCCTTATTAGGAGGAAAATGTTTAGCTGAGGGGCATCATATTCCCATATAAATAAATAAAACCTTATGGCATGGGGAC
The DNA here is from genome assembly GCA_038502445.1 of Eremochloa ophiuroides. Classification (NCBI taxonomy): domain Eukaryota; kingdom Viridiplantae; phylum Streptophyta; class Magnoliopsida; order Poales; family Poaceae; genus Eremochloa; species Eremochloa ophiuroides. The sequence goes on from JAHLJS010000204.1 coordinate 231,442, forward strand.
AGCGGGAGAACAACAAAGGTTTTATTTATGAAAATATATATTAATAATTGGACAAATAAAAAAAGTAAGTACTAATGATTACAAAAAATTTGGCACGAGGAGGCTTCATCAGCATCGACTGCGGATACACGGACAGCCCGACTTACCAAGATAGCAACACAGGTATAACGTACGTGGAAGATGTGGGCTTCACGGAAGCGGGGCTCATCCACCCAGTGAACATGGACAACCTGCAGCCCGACCTGGCGCTGCGCTACACCAATGTCCGCTACTTCCCCAGCGGCAACGGGGCCCGGAACTGCTACACGCTGCGGTCGTTGAAGCCCGGCGGCAAGTACTTCGTGAGGGCCATCTTTGGCTACGGCAACTATGACAGGCTGAAAAGCCCCCCTACCTTCGATCTCTACGTGGGAGTGAACTACTGGACAACGGTGCGCATCGTCAATGGCAGTAGGGCGTACGTGTTTGATACGATCGTTCTGTTGCCGTCGTCCTATGGCGCCGACTACTTGCAAGTTTGCCTGGTGAACATAGGGTTAGGAAACCCTTTCATCTCAGGGCTTGACCTGAGAACGCTCCACCCCGAGCTTTACCCAGACTCCAGTGAGGCGCAGTCTCTGGCTTTGCTCAGCTTCTTCCGTGACGACACCGTCGGTTTCGGCTTCAATCGCTACTATTTTGGAACAGACTATCAGCACGTCAGGTATACTTACTCTCTCTCTCTCTCTCTCTATATATATATATATGGTTTAGGGTTTAGGGTTTAGGGTTTAGGGTAGAGCAAATAGAAACTTGTCGAGTCCGCTAATTTCCAATTTGTTTTTACAAGGTATCCCGATGATCCTTACGACCGGATTTGGCAGAGGTACCAATATGTTTCCACCTGGACAGTTCCCGGATCAGCCAGTGGAGTAGTAGTCAAGAACCCTCCCTACGACACCTACGATGTCCCATCGGCTGTGATGCTGAGCGCATCCACTCCGGTGAATGCCTCAGCGACAATGGAGATTGTCTGGAGCTCGGACTCGTCTATGGACGTTGACACCGACACCAAACTCCTTCTTCTTCTCTACTTCGCCGAGCTCGAGGCCAATGCGTCACGGCAGTTCGACGTCCTTCTGGACAGTAATGTCACGCTAGCTGCCACGTTCAGCCCATCATACTTGCTCACCACGGTTGTCAGAGGCAGTGCGCAAGGACCGGGCCCTCACACCATCTCGCTTGTGCCAACATCCAGCTCCAAGCTTCTGCCTCTGATCAGCGCCATGGAGATATACTTGGTGCGGCCACGGAATGAATCTGCCACCAGCTCTGCCGACGGTATGTATGTACACCAAATTGGCAATACTTTGTACTATCATACACACAATCATGGGGCGTTCCTTATTCGACATATATAACATAGCTACCCAAAAAACTTGACCAATTCATGAGAAAAACGCAACTTCTTGTACAGCTATTTAATTTCTCATGCATGGCGAACACATTAATCTTTTACATTCCATTAATTTCTACTTCTGTTGTGTGCTAGTGTGCATGCATGGAGTATTCTTTCATTTTGATCGAGGAGTATGTTTGATTAAACGTACGTGTGTTTTTCTCAGCCACTGCAGTGATGAGCGTGCAGAAAAAGTATTCTGTGAAGAAAAACTGGCAAGGAGATCCGTGTTCCCCCGCAGCATTTAAATGGGATGGCCTCAACTGCAGTTACAGTCCCCCTAGTCCCCAGAGAATAATTGCCTTGTGAGTTTCAAATGAAATCACTCTTGCATGTACATATTCCGTCCAAATTTTTGTAGAGTAGCACTGCAATGTAATTAAATATATAGAAGAATGAAAATAAGCGTGGGGTTAAAGTTTATGTGATGATGATTAATAGCCAATTTTCACCTTCCTGCAGATATTTGCCATCCAGCGGATTGATTGGTGAGATTGATCCTTCTTTTGGTCAGCTAACATTGCTCCAACATTTGTACGTTCTTCACACTATATTTTCAGAATTTTTCACATTTTAACAATTAATATCTCATTGCATTGTCTTCGCAAAAAAAACATTTCATTGCATTGGTACTTTTACTGACTAAATAAATAGTAGGCCAATAATTGGCTTCAACATATATATGTGCCAACGTATTACTCAAACCTTTTGTTTTTCTTTTCCAATAGCTAAAGTGACAGATAACAGATTAATAATACCCGATGGCTATGGATAGGTTTGCCTCGTCGTGCCTACTTGTGTTGTGTTTTAAGCCATCTAACTATAGGCATTTGTCCTGTCCAATAGTAACATGGAAATTCTATTCTTGAGTTTAGTTGTCCTTGGGCTGCAGGTGAGATTTTAAAAAATAACCATATCACTGATCTATAAGTGCTTCATTTGCTTGCTATTTCCAGGAATCTATCCCACAATAATCTCTCGGGGCCAATACCCGACTTTCTGGGTCGTGTGCCATCCATTACATTGCTGTAAGCCTTCCTGGACCTACATATATTATATAAAAGTATATAGCTCAGAAACACCTTTCATGGTTATATTTTTCAATTTCTTTTTAGGGATTTGTCAAGCAACAACCTCAGTGGATCAATTCCTAACAGTCTGCTACAAAAATCTCAGGAAGGATTGCTGACGCTAAGGTTCCCATATATATGGTCCCATTTCGAATTTCATGTTTGCAGTCAAACGATAGCTCATTAAAATATAATGCTCCCTCTGTGTTTTTATATGAAAATACTAAAGGCAAAAGAAAGTAATATAATGCTCCCTCTGTGTTTTTATATGAAAATACTAAAGGCAAAAGAAAGTAACAAAATTAGCTTTAAATGAAAAAGCTATCAACTGAGGTGGAGTGGTTAGGGGACATATGCATGAGGCAGGTCGTGGGTTTGAGCACCCGCGAAGCTCATGTTTTTCGCATGAAAAATCATGTAACCTATGACTTGTGATGGTGCTTGCGTGTGGTTGCCCAGTGGGGTCTCCTTGGATTAAAAAAATTGATATTTTTTGGTGCCCTAATTTGTGATTTCTGGATAATGATTTGTAGAGGCGGCTTGAAAAACAGTACATCTACCTCATTTTATAGAGGCGGTTGGAGAACCGCAGGGGCATCCTAGACGCCTTTACAGTACAATTCTGTCGTAGTGATAATTACAAACGTACTAATTATGTCTGTCTCTAGCAACCACGTGCATATAATTGCTTGTCTTACACACAGAACCACATTATTGCATGTATTTACTCAAAGTTCTATTGTTTTTTAACACAACTGAACATTACATACCTAAAGTTATTTTGGAAAAGAGGCACGTCTCTCATATTGGATCAGCTAGTGAGGAAAGACTACTGGATTATCCTCTTAATTTTGTGTCAATCTGGGGGCACATGCATAATATACTGAAAGATGCTGGCAATTTTATGTTGGCTAGGGTCGACAACAATCCGTACCTTTGTGTAAATGATACTTGTAACTCTAGTCCAAACCGCAAGAAGACTAAACTAGCACTTGGACTTGGACTTGGACTTGGAGTACCTGTGGTCATACTTGTAGCAGCAGTTGCCGTTTGGTTCATCATCAAAGGAAAAGATCCAAAAGGTAACTAAATATGATGGCTGGAATTCTTGTCAATTTGTTTCATCAAATCAAAAAATTCTCTGACTGTGAGGTTGCAATGGGGACGATAGAGATGTAGGCGCTAAATACAAATTTTTAACTAGCTTGTTATACATTTGCATCTCAGTCGTTGGGACTGGGGCAATGTGCAAAATTAACTTTATTTTCATGCTTGCTTGACATATGACCCATCCACACCGCCTAGTGGACCAACTAGAGCCATAGACTGTGTGGCATGGCAAACAAGTTGTTTCGTCCTTTTCATAGCACTACATACATATACAAGCTGTACTACTAAACGATTATCGGCAGAGTAGTTCTCTTATTTGACGTAATCATGCTTTTCAGCAAGATGAAAAAATCATTCGAATGGAAATATAATCATTGTACACTACATTTATAGCACTTTTTAATACTCTACTTAGCGAGAACATATTTTAATTATATATTGTTTGATCTACTTGAAACCTAGCGCCAATTTCCCAGTCTGGTCCTAGTGGTGATGAGGCACCACAGGAGCCTGTCGGAGGCGGTCAGGCCGCACAAGCTATGGAGAGCAACCATGCAGATATGCCTGATGATCGACAACAAGATCCTGTAGGGGACAGCAGCCGTCATGGTCCAGAAACCATGGAGGACAACCATGCAGCTCACTTGCCTACTGTTCCTCAGCGTTTCAGTTACGTGGATTTAAAGCGAATCACGAATGACTTCAAGAAAAGAATTGGTGAGGGAGGGTTTGGCCCCGTCTTCTTTGGTAAGTTGTCAGATGGAACACCTGTTGCTGTGAAGATGAGAATGAGACCACCAGGGGCAGCGGCGTCATCGCATGGGGATAATCAATTTTTAGCAGAGGTGAGCTTGCATATTATATATATATATATATATATATATATATATATATATATATATATATATATATATATATATATATATATATGAAATTCTCCTCTAAGCCATATTGATTGTTGCAAAACTGACATAATTCCACTCAAATATACTTATTCCAGTAATTAAGGCACTATATATATCATGCGAACTAACCGTAGCTCTGTTGGTTTCCTTGGGGTAGAACGTGCCCACATGTGGGTAGGGACATGGCATGCATGGGGTGAAGAAAAGAGTAAGCACTATGTCATGCACGATTGTTCGTTTATAGAATTTTTGGAATTACGTACAGGTTGAGCACTTAGGCAGTAGTCGTCACAAGAATGTGGTGTCATTGTTGGGCTATTGCGAGGATGAAGAGCATTTAGGCCTGGTCTATGAATACATGAAGGGAGGAAACCTAGAAGACCGCCTAAAAAAAGGTTCGTAAAATTTTGCCCCGCAACCCTGTGTCCATATTTCATCAAACCATCATGAGTTTGAAATATTTGTTGCTGATAGGAGCCTTAGGCGAGGAAGTTCCTCTGACATGGTCACAACGCCTAAAGATCGCGCTGCATTCTGCCAATGGTACCTACGTACATATTTGTCACAACCATTCAATTTCTTCCTTAATTTTATTTTCTGATCTCTCTTGCGAGGGTAACCTTTTATTGGTACCATCAATTCCAAATATAGGTACTTTAGACATCAACATGGTCTTTAACATGACACTTGACTTTATATTTTTGTTAAGTACATAGCATTGCCTCTCCACTGATCTTTATGAAACACGCTAAAAAAAAGATAAATCCTAAAAATTCTCACAAAGGATCAAAAAAATTAGACCGTCTATTAGGTAGGTCGTTCCAATAATCATTGACGAGTATTCTAAGAAATTATCCACATATGTCATGGTAAAAAAATAAAGAAACCTTAAATCTCAATCTAAATTGTGCATAGCTACCATTGTGTAAACTAAACTAAAGTGACCCCTCACAACAACATAATGGCTTTTTGGAGATCGTTATAATTGGTTTTTCCAAAGGCGAGCGATGCGCCTACATCTGGATGTTGTTCTCTTTTGAACAAACTTTATGGAGGCCATCATAACACCCACCTCTGTAAAAGCATTAAAAATAGCCACAAGCTTGCCATCGAGACCATCATGTTGGTGTTCTGGAGCATTCAGGTGATATGGATCTTGCCACCCTACACAGGGAGAGGTAGAAGTGAACAAAGATAACAAAGGGCCAAGTCAAAATTTGGAGTCTAGACGTGTACCAACCCTGCAACAAAGGTAGATCTCTGCCACCATGCATGACCAAATTGTCCACCATGGGGATGCCTTCTCCAATACCTCCCCTCTTAGTGTCCACCTAATCCACCACGACTGACCCTTCACTCAGCCATCAAGGGCCACTACCGACATGGTGGCTCACACGAGCCAGATCCACCGCCATACCACCACCGGCCAAATCCACCTCCGCTCGCATGGGATCCATTGTTGCCAACACCGGCTCCAACCATCATTGATCTCAGCACTAGCTAGATCCACTGCCACCAACACAAGAGAAACACATGCTATAGCTAGTAAGGGATACTTGCTGCCATCCATGGAGGAAGTGGAGGGAGATGGAGGGCTCAGGTGAGAACCCTCAGGCGAGAAGCACACAAGAGGGAGGCAGATGCAAAAGGGGCTTAGGTGAGTGGCGGTGCGGGTAGTTTAGAAGTCAAATTTAGGGGTCACTTTGGATCATCTATTGAAATTGCGCAGGTGTAATTTAGATGCAAATTTAGTGGGTTATTTTAAATTATCTTGGAAGAGGTGGGTAATTTAGAATTAAATTTAGGGCGGGGTGGGATTACTATATGTATCTTTGATAATGGTATATGTGGATAATTTATTTAGAAAACATAATAAATCCAATTTCTGTTGCAAGCGATGATGATTAGAGCCTACCAAATGCAAGGCTATATCTTTTTATGATTTTGCGAGAATTTTTAGGAATTATATTTTTTCTAGTAATTGTCATGACGACTAAGGTGGAGGCTGTGTTGATTGTTGAAAGGCTTCAGTTAATAATATTAAAATATCAATAAATAAATGAGAGAAATCAAATATAAACAATTTTTATTTGTTGTATGCATATCTTTATTGTATACATAACTTTTCTAGTACTTATCTATGACAAAATTACTCCATGGACTAGCTAGCTAGTGTGATCTAGTAAATTTACATATACCGATGGCATATATGGCCATTTGTTCTGCTTGCTGTGCTGTGGCGCCTGTGGGAGTCTAGAAGTGGTACAATCTTTTGAGATGAGGCGCATTTGGCACGAAAAATTCTCTCTGCTGTATGTGATGATCTAGCTGTTTGGGAGGGGAGTTGTGCCTCATCCACCATGGTTAGTGGCTTGCATCAATGGCGCAGATGTATCTGGATAGAGTGTGTTGTACTTGACCCCCTTTGAAAATCAATAAAATTACAAGACAAGGAATCTCTCCCCGCCGTAGTTTCCCTTAAAAAAGAATTGATCAGATAGAATCCTAAAAATGAGCTACATTTTGAATCGATGGAAGAAATAAGTACTAATGCATAGTGGCTTAGCTTTGTGATCTGTCTTGTTTAATTTAATTAGTGAAGAATGCATGCTTGCAGGACTGCACTACTTGCACTCTGCCTTTAAGACTCCGCTGATACATAGAGATGTGAAGGCTGCAAACATCCTCCTAACAGAAAAGCTTGATGCCAAGATCTCTGACTTTGGGTTAGCGAGGGCTATCAGCAGTGAAGCAAAAACACACACGATCACCTACACGCTGAGTGGCACTCCTGGTTACGTGGACCCTGAGTACGCCCTGAATGCCCCCTGCTAGCTGCGCCGTATACTTTAGTGTTTATGAATAATGTACTGTCGTCGATGCATATACCAACTGTTGTGAGCATGGATGCAATGCAGGTACCTGAAGGCCGGTGAGGTGAGAGGCAAAACCGACGTGTACAGCTTCGGCATCGTTCTCCTGCAGCTCATCACTTCTCGGCCAACTTCTGCCGTGGACGGTAATAAGAGACATATCAACATTGCCGACTGGGTGCGCGAGATGCTTTCTCAAGGCGGATCTGGAATCTCGAGCGTCATCGACTCCAGCATAAGAGGTCACTGTGATCTGGTCGCTGTGCGGAAGGTAGCGGAACTCGCGCTGCGATGCGCGCAGCGCGAGGATATTCATGCCCGCCCCACGATGGCGGAGGTTGTGGCGGAGCTGGAGGCACTCCAGCAGCAGCAGCCGGACGACGGGGCCTCCTCGGCGTCGGCGGCAGGGACCAGTGGTTCGTCAGCGATGGCGGAGGAGGAGGACGACGAGACCGCTGTTGATGGTGCGCATGAGGTCGTCCAACTCCCTGAAGCATATGACACCTCTCCAGCAGTGTGAACAGGAATTTGCCAGAATTTCTAGTTCGCAGTCTTTTGGTCAACTAAACACTCAGCTCATGTCAAGAATGATCGACAGAAAAAAAAAATAAAGCTGGATCATGAAATTGTCGACGTAGACGGCAGACCTCATTTTTTATACATTATGGCATTTTTATAATATTATGTATTCCAAACAATGTTTTAAATAGCGGGCTAAGCCTCTTAGCGGCTGTCTCTCCAAAAGGCTAAGCAAGGCTATAGCGGGCTAAATAGCGGGCTAAGCCATTTAGCGGCTGAGAGAAATATATCAAACATCAAGTAATTTTACACATAATAAAGATATATAAGATGAAAACATTACGAATACCAATAGGGACAGAGAGTTCAAAGTCTCACCACACATTGCGTCAAAGTTTCGTAGTTCATACATGATACATTGCTGTGACGGGAACATGGCCGTGGCAGCAACGGTAGCAGGCACCGTCGCTTGCAATGTGTGCTCGCCTCTTGCCGCCGCCAACTTTCGAGTTCCAAGTGACGAAGCTGCCGACGGCCGGATGCGCCAGCACCTCCTGCGGCGCCCAGCTGACGATGACGCCGCGGCCGCGCCGCACCTCGTCCTCCACGCCGGCCAGCAGCGCGCCACCGGCCCGGAGCCGGACTCGAAGCGGCGGTGGATGAGGTTAGGCCGGACTTCCAACTCCCCTCATAGGTCTTGCAGCTTGCACCCTCGCCGGTCACAGCAGCAGCATCTGGCGGCGCCGCCGCCAGTACTCAGTCGAGGTCGGGAGAAAAATGTGTCGAATGGCTAGGGTTATGCGTTGGACAGCTTCCTATCGGTAAACACACCAACGATTTGGGCCTGCAGCTGTAATGGGCCGACGGAAATAAAAGCCCAGGCCCAATAGCGGCGCTAAATTAACCGTCATTTAGTGGAATTAGCGCTACTAGCAGCTAATAGCGGGAAAAATCGTTTAGCGTCGAAATCTTCATAGCTTAGCGTTGGTCTTCCAGATCCGCTAAATAGCGCTATAGCGGCCGCTATAGCGCGCTATTTAGAACTTCGATTCCAAGTAATAAAGAGTAAAAACATGCAGAAGCAGAACAGAAAACAAATTCCAGTAACGCAGCATGGTCTCAAAACCAGCTCTTGATGCTGCCGCTTGTCGAAGTACCTATCCCACAGGCTCTTGATGCGGAGCACCCCAGGGTCCGTGAACCCGCTCCTGGCCGCCAGCGGCGACGCCGGCAAGCCGCCCTAGAACTTGGTGAACGGGTACGCCACCGTCCACTTGCGCCACTCCGCAGCGATGAACCCGGCGGCGGAGTCCGGGCTGTCGTCGTAGAACCTGACGTGGACGCGCTTGAAGATGCCCGTGTCGAGCACCTCCTTGACGCAGGCGTCGGGGAACCCGCACCGCGGCGTCGCCGTGAGGTGCAGGAGCTTGCCGTCGCCAGCGCGGATGTTGTGCTCCAGCGCCAGCATGCTGTAGTGCTCCAGGGACATGTCGACGCCGTCCAGCCATGCGTCGCCGAACGGCCGGCGCGGCGGCGGGTGTTGTTCAGGCTGCCGCCGAAGTAGGTGTTCCAGAGGTGGTCGAAGTCGAAGAGCGCAAGCGCCGACGCGTTGGTCGGCAGGGAGTAGGCGCCGCCGAAGCCGTCAATGGAGATGGAGACTGGCATGCCTAGGAACTGGCACCGCTTGATGGCCGCGCCCATGCCGGCGGTCGAGTGGCCGGAGAGGTCCAGGTTGTAGCTCCCATTGCCGTAGACGTCGAGGAAGGACATGATCACCATGCTGTCGAGGCCGGAGTCGCAGGCTTCTCGGAGCGAGCCCTAGACCTTGTGCCGGCCCCAGAACACCGTACAGTCACCTGCCCGGTCTTACCCTGCGCGGTGGCCGGGCCGGCGAGGAGGCTGATGATGGCGATGGAATGGATAGAAGCGCCGCCGTGGCTACGACTACTGCTGACGACGCCATTGCATGCATCTGAGTTTCCTTCTTGCTCCGGCCGGCCGTCGTCCTGAACAGGAATGTGTGTGCTGTGCTGGTGTGGAAAACCGTTGGAGCAAGGTGGTATATATGGAGAGACCGAATTGGAAAAAGGAGAACAAATTGCGGCAGCCATTGTTGACTGGTCTAAGAAGAAATTGTTTCAATGGATTGGAGCAGTGATTAATGTGAGAAGATACAAGCAAGGCAGGCATGCAGTTGTTGGATGGGTGATGCATCGGCAGCTCACTCGAGCTGCTGCGTGCAGAATAGTACAGTGTACAATGGAGGACAGCTAGCTAGCACAAGTTCACAATCAAAGGGTTCAATAGTCCTAGGTTGTTCCTGTTGTTAGGGTAGTCCTTTAGTTGTAAGCGTTTTACAATATAACCTGCAACTGTTTTTAGATGTGAGGTGCAATCTCGGTAATTAGGCTATTACCGTGATTGGACCTGTTGTTGTATTGTTTTTCTACTTCTTCTTAATGAAATACGTGCCAAGCACGGTCGCGAAAAAGAAGAAAAAAAGGGTTCAATAGTATACCAGAACTAGATGTGTAATGATGAAAGAGACATAAGAGCAACCGTCCATGTCCATGGCCACCCAACGTTGATTGGCAATTGCCCGTCTACAGTTGGTCGTCGCTCCACGTTGACAACGCAACCGACATGGTGAAGGACATCCAAAAATCCTTTTGGTAATAAAGACAATAATTCTTTAAGCCTATAGGGACATAAACTAAAAATATTTCAGCTTTTAACGTCAACTAGCAAGTCCGTGCGTATGTGATACGCACCACGCACACCACGCACATGTTTATGGAAACTATTTTAAATGGAATTGGAATATTAATTGAATTCTCGATATGTTAATTCATAATGTTATAACTGTTGTTCGAAACCGGTTTTTTCCTCCCCACAGTTTTTGCCTTAAAAAAACTGTTGTTTGAAACCGTGAGATGAAAAATATGTATTGATGTGGCACTTTTAATAGCGGTGCAACGAAATATACCACTGAAACTGTCCTTATCCAACAACAGTCTATTAAAGTTGTGCACGCAAGCGCAGTTCACCAAGGCAGCGTTTGTCTTGTTCACTCTGTTCGACTGGCTAATACGGTACGGCTGGCTAATTGTTCTGAGAGAAAAATATTACTGAATGGCTGGCTAGACCAGCCAGCCGAACAGAGTGTCACGTTAGGTAGCTGCACGCATGGATACATTTGTTTCAGGCCCTTTCAATATGGACACAGCACTTCCATGGGTGAACATGTTTATCGCAGTAACCGCCATTCTTAGCAGAGAAGTTGTACTCCTGGCAAACTTTGCCGCAGTGAAAAAGGCGTGCAGTATTGAGGATCGTATGGAAAGCAGAACGGTGTCTTCAAGCCGAGGTGAACAACGCCTGCAAGAAAAAAATGTTGCTCGATCCATTATATATCGTTAATTAATTAATATAAGGGACTTAATATGTGAGTGCCCGTGCGTTGCAACTGGAACCTATAATATCACAATAACTCATGCACAAACATACATATGTTATACTTTATAAAAAAAAGCTTTCGCTATCGTAAGGTTTGAAATCTTAATATAAGTCTTAAAAAAGATACATAACATACATACATTCAATAATATATCCACAAGTCATCATATGTTATATGTCTTGTTCTCAGACATCTTCTATATTACCTGAAATGCAGATGAATACGACAAATGTTAGTAGTGCGATACAAATGTAAGATTTACAACAGTTATAAAAAATAGAAGACAGTACCTTTTTATAGAGTTAGAGCCTTTTTGTAGACAATATTTTTGTGTATGTACCACTTATTATTTTTTCTTATCCTTCTTATCACTGGGTGGGTCTACAAGGATCCTGATGTTCGATCTGGCAGTGGCTCTAGATAGCGCAATAAACAACTGTCCATGAGAGAACACTGGTTCAGACAATATAGCTAGTTGGAATAGGGCAGCTAGCTTTCTACAATATAGCTAGATTTTTAACAATTTCTGCAAAGACAACTTCCAGTGCTAGCTCTTTCTATGAATATAATTGGTCTATATTAGGCTATCTCCAACAGCTCATGCATCACGCAACCCATATCCAAAATGCCTACTTCGCAGGGGAAAAACGTCCTCCAACAGAATAGGCAAAGAGATGACCTATTTTGCATTCAAGGTGAGAGGAGACTCAATTTTGCGTCCCTCTCTCTCCTCGACCCAAACACTGTCGGCCTCCTCCACCGCTACCTAGCACGCCCAGGAGATGGGGAGGCGCAACCATGGCGGGCCCATGACGGGGAGTTCCGCGCGGAGGTAGCTCGCAAATGCACCTGGAAGCTCCGTCGTGGGAGGTCGCATCCGCACCACAGCTCGCCGGGCAGCACCACCGCTCGTCGGTCCGTACATGCAGGGAGCGCGGGAGATCTTCTAGGCTAGATTTGGGAGAGCAGGCACCGAATCTGGAGGCTCCCATCGTCGTTGGAAGAGCAGGCGCAGCCGCGACGTCGTCGATCTTCGCCGGTGGCCGCGCTGCCGCCAAGAAGTCACCGCCATCGGTGAAGAAGGGGAGGGGCTTGGATCCGCGAGGGGAGGTGGAGGGGGAGGCCGTTGCGGGGCTTGGATTCCACTCCAAAGGTGATGCTTGGCAGGAGCGGCGGCGGCGGCGGCTTCGGAGTCGGGGCTCTGCGCTCGCCCGACGAGGATGGGAAAAGGAGGCGCTGTTTGAGTCTGTTGTTGGAGAAAGGAAACTATGGGTCACGTACCCTTTCGCTGTTCGTGACCCAAACTGGTGAATGCGTCCTCAATTTGGGTTCAGACTGTTGGAGACAGTCTTAAAACCATCAGATTTGAGTCCCTCCTGCTTATATTTGTCAATGACAGATTTTGACAAGAGGGACTGGACATCAAAACACAAGAGTGTCCACAACAGCACTGGACAGAGACACTGTCACACTGGACATCTAGTACTACTTATATTTGTTAGAGGCAGATTTGACAGAGGGACTGGACATCAAAACGCAAGAATAGATGTCCACAGCAGCACTGGACAGAGACAATGTCACACTGGACATCTAGTACTACTTATATTTGTTATAGGCAGATTTTGACAGAGGGACTGGACATCTTTACGCAAGAATAGATGTCCACAGCAGCACTGGACAGAGGAAGATTTCTTAAAAAAAAAATACACACCAAACACACTGCATGACTAACAACAAAAACTGCCCTACTCCAGCGAAATATTATATGGAAATAAAAGAGAATTGCTAGCACAAGATTTACTAAAACAGAAGAGCTACATGATTGTAATACCCCGGGTATTACGGATTTAATTAATCTGCCATGTCATCATATTTAAATTAATCATTTGCATATGATTGTGATTAGGTCCCTAGAGTGATTTGAATTTAATTAGTATTTGTTTGTAAAATTAAATTCCCAAATAAAGGTTTAAAAATTTACTTTTATTAGGACCAAAACCTAATTCAAAATCTAAAAGGAATTTTGAGATAGTCCCTTAATAAAAGTTTTAGATCTTTTAAAATGGAACAACTTTTATTTTCGGAGATTTCAAAGTTCTGTGGTGGAAATTCAAATTTATTTCAAAACAGTGATTTAAAACTTAGTTTTGGATTGGCATTTCAAAAATTATTTGGAATCTGGCAAAACTTCCTAAATAGAAGTTGTAAAGCTCATTGAGTAGAACAACTTTTATTTTGGCAATTTTTCAGGTTGTTGAGAAAATTTAAAAGTAATTTTGAAAATACAGTTTGAAATTTAAAACTCTAGTTTACCCCTTTTTCTGTAGATTCAAAAATATTTCGAATTTGGATTTAGTTCCAAAAGCAAAGTTGTTCAGAATTTGAAACCCTACAACTTTTGTTTTTGCAGTTTTTCATGTTTGTATGCAAAATCAGTCGAATTTGGTCAAAAACCGACAGCCCCTAGGGAATAGTGCTACAGTGTTTCGCCCCCTCGCCCTGTTCGTAAACAGCACCGGCAGCCGCCGTGTCGCGCGCGGGCGCGCGGCACGCCGTGCCGGCCGGGATCGTGCCCCCGCGACCATTGCAGATACGGGCGCGCGTGCGCCGCGTCGTGCCGCGCCTGTCCCCGCCCGTTGCCCCTCCAAAAGGGCAAAGACCACCCCTCTCCACGCCATTTTTCTTTCCGCCGGTCGCCACTCTCCCTCTCGGTTCTCGGCCGAATACGCCGCGCTCCGTCCATCACCACCCTCTCCATCTTGCAGCCAGCTAGCTAGCTTCCTTGCACGTCGCCTGCGTCCGTCGGTGGGAGCTGTAGAGCTTCGTAACCACCGGAACGCCGGTGTCTTCTTCGCGGGCGGGCAGAGCGCCGCCGCGAGCTCCGCCGTCGTCTCGAGCTAGTTTGGGTAAGCTCTGGGCCTCGGGTTGTTGCGCACCGTGATCTCCGTGACCCTTTGAACCTTACGCTTGCGTCGGTGTACTCTCTGGTTCCCTAGGTTCGCCGGAACGCGTGTTCGCCGTTGTGCCGAGCCGCCGGGATCCGCCGCCGTCGCCAAGTCGCCTTCTCCGAACCACCTCCGTCTCCACCGACCCGTCAGCCAGCTTCGTGGTGAGCCCCAGATGCTCGCGCACCTTTTCCCCCTCTCTTTACCGGCTTGTGCTCGCCGGCGACGTGCTCGCCGCCGCCACCGAGCCGCCGCGTCCGTGTCTCCAGGTGCTGTGCGCCTCGGATCTCGTCGTGTCTTAGCTTGGTAGACTCGCCTTGGAGTGTAGAGTCCGTCAGTGCCCTCGGTTTCGTCCCTCGGCTCACCGTCGGCGAGCTAGGGGCGGCGGACCGCCGGCGCTCTCGCCTCTGTCAAAACAGAGGAGAGGCCAGGGGCCTCGGGTTAGAAGGTAAGTCTTTCCAGAGGGTTAAGTGCAAATCCCGTGACTCATGTGAATAGTATAGATCGGACCGCGGGTTGATTTCCGATTTCCCCAAGGTCTCTTTTGCTAAATTGCCGGCGCCGGGTGCGGGCAGGCCGAGTGGGCCGGCTCGCTTTGGTCATGGGCCGTAGTGGGCTGGTTTGGCCTTTTCTTTTTCCAGTAAATTTCAAAATGCTTTTCATTTATATTTTCATATGAATAGTACTGAAGTTTATTTATTTCATATGATTAAATCTGTTGAATAGAAAAATGTGAGAATAATTGTGTATGCTCTCTGAAGTATGTAGTATTTGTTAAAAATATAAGATAGGGTGTTCTAGTGCCTTTAATCTGCTGTATAAATCAGTGAAGAAATTAATAAATGCAAGTTTGTGTAATTTTAATTAATTCTCTGTAAATCCAAAAATCATGAAATTTATTGTGGCTCTGTTTGGTGATAAAACCTAGCTGTTGGTAAAGTTTGGTTGCAATTGAAGTTAGTTTGGTCAATTAATAAATATATGTGAAATTAGGGGTTTATAAAGTAAATAGAAAAATGAATTTAGGTTTGTTGTGTGAATTTTTGGGTTGAATGAAGACCAAGGATCTTTCGCTGTGTGATCCTTGGCAATTTGAGAACTTAGTGCTTGGTAGTAGTCATAAAACTGTGTAGCGGCTTTCTGTGACCGTTAAAAAGGTCAATAAAACAAAAGTAGGAAACATTATTTTTACCTTCCGTAGATCGTTTACAACTTTACCGTGAAGGAAAGTTGTACTCAAGGTATTAATGGTTTACTTTCAAGCATTTCATTTGTTGCCCTCATGCCACGCTAAGCATACATCATTGCATACGTGTAGTGCCCGTTCCCGAGGGGGTCCAGGTCGAGACTACTACTGAGGAGGCCACTCCAGAAGTCATCCAAGGATTCGACATCTGCGGGACTGATCCCGACCCGACGCTGTACACGATCCAAGGCAAGCCCCGGTGCATTCAGCCCCTCTATTACAAAATATTTATAATTCGAGTTAATCTACTGCATAAGGTTGATAGGAGTTGATTGTCACCTATCCAGATGCATTGTCTCAAATAAATACCCTGAAACCTGATTTAAATAAAATGGTTTGAGAAATGCTTAGGCATGCTTAATGAACTTAGCTTTGCATAAAATAAAAACTATTTTCGGTGCCATGATTATACTTATACTTTGATTGGTGAAGAACTGGTTATCCGCTGGGTTGGAGTCCCAATGCATGGTCGCTTTCGGAATAGTTTGGAACTAGTCGATGTCTTTGGAAACGTGTTTCGTTGGGTGGCCAGCTCATGGGGCGGCGTTCCCTATGTCTCACTCACCCGACAGGCACGATAATAAAAACTGTCGGGTAGTCTTGTACTTGGGTTGGAGTCCCAATGCAGGATTGACGGCAGGAAGGAAGTAGGGACCGTTCGTTGTAGGTCTGCTGTGATCATGATGAACAGCCTAGCCACATACCAATGCGGAAAGCCTAGAGTTCGGTGACGCTATTGCTGGAACCGACAACCACGCACTGGGAGTGGAGAGATGGCGAGAGTAGCTTGTACCCACGTGGCCGGCGTGCCTGGATAAGAGTGGAGTACTGTGTTCTCGGGTGGCGCAGGACCGGTTCCGGGACAGCAAAGCCGTGACGACGGGTTGGTAGATGTATGCCGGCGTGCTGCATATGCAGTGTGGTTAGAATCCCCAGCTGGGTACTTTCTAGATTCGAATCGACGTGCTCCTCGGTTATGGAGACTTGATCCTCACACTCTACACCGAAAAGTGGTTCTCAACTAGGTTATCTGAATGAATAAAGAAATTTGAAGAATTATGATATTTGAGATTGAATGTCGGAACTATAGTTGTGATTATGATATTGATAAAATAAAACATTGAATAGGATAGTAATGCTTTTCTGCAAACTCCTCATCCTCTGCTAGCCTTACCCATAGCCTTGCATTCCTGAGTCTCATTTTACACCCTTAGTCGGGTAAGTCTTGCGGAGTACCCCAAGTACTCAGGGTTTGTTAACCCCGTTGCAGGAGGATCGCAGTCGGAGATCTGTCTTGCTCCATGTTGCGTGACCGTGGTCAAGGAAGAAAGCGGCGATGAGTGAAGTGGAACCCGTGGGCAGGGTTCGAGTTATCTTATCTAGTATTGTGTAATTATTCCACTGCTACTGTTATGTCCTATGGTCTGTAATAACTTTAGTTGAATCCCATTTGAACAACTGGTTTGTAATCTAAATGTTACGTAATCTTCCGCACTGTACTCTGATGTATTTTTATTATGAAATGTTGTAATCCTGTAATGGTTCTTCAATGGTGATCCTGTCGGAGAAAAAGGCGCCAATGTAGCCCGACAGACCTGTCTAAATCATTTGGGACACGGGCCCGGCTGTCAGAAGTAGTTAGTGACAATGACAGGTGCCGGTGGGCCAGGTGATTTAGCCGGTTATGTTACAATGATTAATTTATTGGAAAAGGTAACATCCTAAAAAAAGAAAATAACAACAATTGAATAGTTCGAGACTATTTATTAACTGAATAATGAGTGATGATGGCAAATATGCAAAATGCAAACAGAAAAAATATTATCCCGATATATGGGTTATGCATTCGAAATTAAATGATACAAATGGACAAATAATTGGAACTCAATTTAGTGCAACAATATCGTAACAGTTGACTTCACCTGTAGATCTTCAGAAGTTCCATGGAAGGATTGGATGCACTTCACTTTAGCAGCCAAAGCATGATAGATTGATAGCACCTAGCAGAAATGATAAATTAACAAGGATTATAACTTCTGCTTTTAGGCGGAGACTATATTGTTTAACTTTACCAGCCAGCCGAACAGAGTAGACATCAAATCAGCATATCAATTCTATACTGAAAAAAAGTATCCTCAATGTAGACAATACACTGCAGAATCATTCAATACATAAACACAAAAAAATCTGAATGTGCCACATCCATTCATTCCAACAATTGTTCTGGAGTAATACGAACCTACATTAGCCGCATGATGGCAGAAACAGAGGTATAATTGAGATTGGTGAGGACACCTGCATTTTCCTCGTATGCCTGCTAATTTTAAAATGCCAATCCAAGTTCCCAAGACGCAAAACCAGGAGGCCACGAAAATTGCACGTAACTGATCCCAAAACTTCGCCACAACCACGATAACAGAAGCATTGGCCACAAACACACACACCCCTGCAGTAGCCAGCCACATCGAGGGCGAGGATAAGCCGGGACGCTGAAGGCCGCGCGCTGCCGCCTCCGCCTCTTCGGCCGTTGCGGGCGGGCGGTTCACGTGGCTGGCCAGGGCGAGGGCGAGGAGGAGCCGGGACGCCGAAGGCCGCGCGCCGCCGCCTCCTCCGGTTCGGCCGCATACGGGCGGGCGGTTGCTGTGGTGGGTCGGTCCCGCGGGCATTTGGGGCGTCGAGGCGGGGAGGCATGCCGCGGAATTTGATCGTTCATCGACCAAAGGTATGGCCATCTTGCTAAATCTCAGTACAATTTAAACTGATTTAAATCCATGTGATAAATATTATAATCCCTACAAACCAACACTTTCTAGGCTTAGATGGGATATGGGAGGCACGCTGCCATCAACGGCGACATTCAATTACGGTACTTACAACGATGTCCTTTGAGCAGTCAGGTGCTCTCCAATCGATCTTTCTTCTATATACCATGTATACATATTGCATTGTTTATTAAAACAACATAAATTGAAAATCCTGATCACTCTAAGCCATCTATACATACATGATGACACACACAAAATTAAAAAAAATAGTGGTATCTTACTATTATTAATTAGAGGTCTCAATGGAGCCACCACGTTAATAATGTCTTAAAAAATAAATGCTAAAAATTATCCCTTTAATTAGAAGCATCTAGCCATTATTATTAATAAAAAAAGGCACTAAACACCCAACTATTAAATCTATTTTGTTTTCTAAAATTACATCCACCTCCGTCATAATATATCAAAATAGCCTAATATCTTATAGTTTAGGAGAAAAACAAGGTCGGACCCACTCCAAAAAAATCTTAATTGGTCGTACTGATATTCATAGATCAGAACTGCCGACTTTGACTCTCTTCGTTCCAAATTATAACATTTCAACTTTCTTAGAGAGTTAAAGTATCTTAATTTTGATCAAAATTATATAGAGAATTATAAAGATTTGTGACATTAAATAGGTATAAAATGAAAATATAAATATTGAAGAATCTAAGAATATTTAGTTGGTATCATAAACTTTATTATTTTATTATATAAATTTGGAGAAACTTGATGGCTCTCCAAAAATGTTAGAATGACTTATAATTTGGATGCAGGGATCCACTACAAAAGGTAGAATATCAGTTCGATAGCCATTTGGTTACCTGTTAATTAAATATCAAATGAAAGTTAGTCTATTAATAAAATCTAAGAACTTATCAACCCAAGCAAACAAGGTATGTACATGTAACAATTTACCGGTTTATAAAAGTGGTCCAATAGTCTAGAAAAATAATCAATCTGTTCGGCTGAGCTGAAATTCAGCTGGGCTAAATTATATGGCTGAATTTGTAGTAAGAGGAAAATACTAGCAAAACACTGCTGTTTTTATATAGTCTGTGGCTGAAAATAAGCTAAACCTATCTCAAGCGAATAGAGAGAGTATAGTTGTCGTCAACTATGTGAAACAGAAATATCTGTTGCAAAACACCGCTGTTTTCATAATTATTCATCTACTGAAATATACTTTTAAATAATCTTTAGATTCACGTCTAAAGTACCTACATGTCAAGAATCCACCACCTCTGTGGTTATTAAAGTAATTTGGAATAACCTGCCTATTTTTTTTTATAAACTATCCACGTCTATTTTATAAAATAAATTGCAAAGTAACTCGTTTGCATTTGAAGTACCCATGTATATGAAAGATAATATAAATTAATATATTTTAATTTACGTCTAAATTATCCACCTCAGCCTTTATGAAAACTACCACAAATACCCGTGTGTTGCAACGGGAATTATAGTTTGTTGCGTAGTTTGTCTAGATTAATGGAAGAGGACTGGATGAAATACCAGATAAAAAAAAGTTTGACTAAAAAATAGAAGAAATCTTCCCCGTTGCAACCTGCAGGTGAACTCGGCTGGGAGCTTGTTGAGGTAGTTGACCACGTACCTAGGGCCCGGGTTCATCAATCAAGAAGTAGAAGAGGTGTCCAGCCCCTTCCACCAGCACGCCGTCGTCCCGTGGAACAAGGGCATAGTAAGCAATTGATATCACGTCGGCGGCGACGGCGGCGCCCAACTTGAGCTTGGTGGTGCGGTATATGCGGAACCAGGAGATGGCCTCGCAGAGCACGGCCGTCGCGGCAGAGATGCCCACCACCGAGAGGCTGTCGCCGTAGCGCAGGGAGGACAGTGCCAACACCATCTCCTGTTCGGTTCCTCAGCTCCTCCCAATGCGATACACTGTTGCTGCGGCCGGCCGGGTCCAGGGAGAGGTGGGATTCGCCGAGGGGAGATGAAGGAGATCTCGTTTTGGCTGTGCAACGAACCTGGGGGTTGGGGGCTTTTTTTTTTTGACGACAGGGGTTGGGGGCTTGACTGCCGCGGCGCAGGGCGTGGGATGGTCGGCTTCGGCTCAGCGGACAAAAAAACGGTGAATATAAAACGGAAGAAAATTATGCGTTGTAACGGGAGAGTATCAAAATAAAATTTTCGTCAACTCAGTTATTAGTGATCGTGCGGTTCAGCTAGAGTGTCAAAATAAATTTTCATTAAGCCAATTGGTTTCGTAACCAATCTATCTAGAAAAAATAATTATTATACGTGTTTGACTTACGTATCGTATTTATCTATTTGTCAAAAAAGCCAAGAAAGATATGAGTTTTCTTAATAGAATATCTCTTATTTTATTTGCATATCACCTGATTGCTCTCCCTCATTTTATCATATGGTATTAATGTCAGCTGGATACGCAAAACTAAACCGAAAGTACACGTATTTGTATTAAAAAACATACAGTACCAATGCACGCCATCACGGAGGACAGGACTGGAGGCCCATGTGACACGGCCCATGCGGCAATACACAAGTCCAAATGTTCATGCTATCTACAAGATGTTTCTTATTCCTAATTAACTAATCTTGATAGGAGGAGAGGAACACGCAGGCGGGAGATGGGGGCAGCGGCCGTGATTTCCACCGCGCGTGGGCTCGCTCGGATGGGACCGCGAGTGCACCGAGGGGGGAGCAGAACAAAAAAGGGGAGACGAAAAAGGTGAAGAAATCTTTCCTCTTTATTAATATATACACTAGTGTATGTGCATTGCAACGGGAGAGTATCAAAATCAATTTTTGTCGGCTTAATTGTTAGTAACCATGCGTTGCAGCTGGAGAGTGTCAAAATAAATTTTAACAGGAGAGTATCAAAATAAATTTTCGTCAACTCAATTATTAGTAACCATGCGTTGCGGCTGGAGAGCGTCAAAATAAATTTTCATTAAATATATATAGACCTTAGCGTAAGATATGAGTTTTTCTTAGCGGAATGTCTCTTGTTTTATTTGCGTCTCATCTAGTTGCCCTCCCTCACTTTACCATATGGTACTAATGTTAACCGGACACACAAAACTAAACCAAACTAAATTATACAGGCCCATTAAATATATATAGACCTTTTAAGTACAACCGTAGTAGTAAAGTGCTATTTACTATCATTGATAACACTAATGGATTTGAATAGGTATTAATAAAGAAAACATGTATGTCTAGCTTTTGGGCTGTAGCGTGGCATCCACGGGTGGACCGGCAAGGCGCAAGCACCAGGCTTCCTACTGCCTTACGAGTAAAATACCGTACACCCTATGACCGAGATCAGCGAGTGGGCGGTGGTTGGGCGAAGGCTGGACGAACAAACGAGCCGGAAATTTTGCCTCTTTATTGATAGGTATAGATATAAATGTACTAGCAAATGTGCCCGTGCGTTGTAACGGGAGAAAAAATACCAAATGTTCATGGGAATCAATGACGATAGTACAAATCTATATGTCTAAAATTTTGAAGCTATAACTTATTTTGTAATAACCATGACATCTATAATATAAGTTAGTGTTTGACATTATTAAGCCGGGTTGAGTCAAAATACAATTTGATAGTTTTTTCTCTTGTTGCAAAACACATAAATATTGGGCTTGTCTAGTTGACACTCGAGTGTTTTAGAGGCAACCGGCACACGTGTGTTTTCAAAGCTCCAAAACACACGAATTTAAGGTCCCAACAAAACCATGTGTTTTTTTGCAAGGTAGCACACGTTTTTTAGCTGCCCTGCATAGCACACGAGTTGAAGCAAAAGAAAAGAAAAACGTGTGCTTTTTCCTTAACTAGCACACAAATTTCATCAAGGAAAAAACATGTATTTTAGGAGACAGTAGCACATGGATTCTATTGTAGTTGTAACCTGTTAGCTGTAAAATACAGAGAAGAAGAAACAGGGTTCATGCAAACTAGATTTGCTGCTGCGGTAACTTTTGTGCAACTGAGCCCAATATCTATGTGCAATAGTAAAAATAAAAGAGCCCAATAAAAAACATGAAAAAGGCCCATTTTAACATCTGCCAGGACTTGGGAAAGAAGAAAAGCAAACAAAACAGATCTGCCGATCTACCGGTGTGGGGAGAACTCTGCTATGCTAACCAACAAATCAGAGAGTAAGAACTAACCTCATCATCCAAGATTAGCACACCCATCATTTGAATCCCATGTGCTTGTATGTGTTACATCCATAGAGTTTGTGGTCATCAGAGGGCAAAACGATGGCCTTCAGCACTTGTGATTGATCCAACAACAGGGGCTGATCCAACAACAGGATCCAGCATACATTATGTAAGATAAGGGCATCATTTAGATAGCACAATGACACAGAGAAATAACAATTTTCTTGGCCAATCAGAATAAGTACCTTTGCAGGCACACCACACATATTTGTTATGCATTTCCTATATTCCTATTGTAGATAAATTGCAAAACAAAAATATTGAAATTGCACAGGTCAAATAGTGCAACTTGTACTTGCTGCTAATGCAATTATACTGCACATGTATAGAACTTAAATATCTGGCTCATGCAAGCTTTTGCTATCTGTACTACTATCAATTCAACTGGCAGCTTTGATGTGTTGCAGGGAACAGAGGTGGCTATCAATAGCTATAATCTCACATACTGATTTCTTATGATGCTTTAACTTTATCCTAATGACGTATCATTTATTTATTATTACTAATTGCAGGCAAAGAATACGGCAAAATTGAAACTGGAATAGGAAGTATTATAGATCAATGAAACTATGGATGGCCATAACTTTCAGGTAGTAAAACAAGGGATGCTATGCCTATTTTCCATGGACTTACTGGAAAAACAAGTGAACGCTCAAAAAAGTAAATTACTAAATAATATTGACAAATCTATCAAACATCAGTTGGTAGGAATAGCAATTGTCATACAGGAATACTCATTGGATTTGATGTCGGCCCTTCAAATGCCTACAGATACAAAAAGGTGAGGAAATCATTGCTGAGATTCAAAAAAAGGTCAAGATAAATGCTGGAACAAATCATGAACTGAAGATGATCAGCCTGTCAAGAATAGGCAGGTAAGATTTATATTGCAAGTATACACAAGTTACAATGTTCAAGTATGCAAATTACACCCTTACACATGATGTAAATTCAGGATTTCACTGATGACGATGATGGACCAATGTCAAGCAAAGAAAGAAGAGGAAGGAAACATCTAATGGTAGCACCAATCCCGACGCCACAACACACTGAGGGCACGGTGTTCAAAGACATGCAGCAATTCGTGATGATCAGAAGATAGAAGCAACAATTTATGTGGCCACTTTAATTTATGTATTGAGCAACATGTTACAAGCAACTTAATTATGTGTACTGCTCTTTGTGCCTAGGTGGCTAGTTCAACTAGAAATCTGACTAATTTATGTGGCCACTTTAATTTACTTTGAAAAGACATCACAATTGTTTTTCTATAGAAGCATAATGACAGATCACAAGAAACAATCCTTAGGCTGGTCCCTAATGAATACATCTACTAAAGTCTAGAAACTGACCAATATTGAGTGACAGTGCAGTGGCTGCTCTGACACTACAATGAAAACTACCTACGTGTCAATGTCCCAAGATCAATGCATTCCAAACTAACAAGAAATGGACAAGCATCTTACTCTGTGATCATTGCCACCTGATGCAAGCTCATGATCGTTATAAGACCACTTTAGTCCACAAACCTGGAAGAGTTGTGAGATTAGGGAACATATGTTACCAAAAAAGAAAACTTAAGCTTCTGTAGGATAATGTTTATACTTGAGAATGGGTCATAACCTAAACTTTTCTTTGATTTGTGCATATAGATAGGTGAGTGCCACGCTATGCCCAACCCACAGACGGTAAACCTAGACAACAAAAGAAAAGTTATTTTAAGAAAAATTGTCCAAATTACAAAGCTCAGTGACCTAGAAAATGATAAACCTGTTAACAATCCATGTTCAATTCTCAGTGACGATATACCAAAATGACAAGGCTGCACTGCTTACCTTGCTGCTGCATGCATTCCTGCTGCTGCTATCTGAAAACCAAGGAAGGCTATATGTTAATTGCTTACCGCTGCCATTGAACTTAATATGAACTCTCTCTTCAGAGAGTGGGTGGGCGGGTGGGGAAGAAGCGAGCCAGACAGTGATCTAGGTCTAGGAAATGGCAAAAATCACGAATAGCAGAAATACAAGAACACAAATGTGGTCTATATTGGCACAAATATAGACCACATTCTATATAAATAAACTGAGTTCCTATGAAATTATGAAACACCTATTACTAAAAATATGAAACACCTATCACAGATCACAAGAGATAATTTTTTACTATGGAAGGACAAATCATAAATTTTTTCTGTGTAAGCAAAATCACAGATCAATAAACGATTTTTTTCTATGGAAGAATAGATCACAATTTCTTTTTTAGAAGCACAATCACATCAAAGATCAAAGAGGAGGACAGGCCTACCTGAAGCCAGATCCGCTGCCGTCGTCGCCAATTGGACAACATAGAGGACCACACTTGGTCACTCACAAAAATGCTAGAACCGAAGGCCCAGCAACCTGGAGAATGTAAACATATAGAATTGTACCATATTAGCTGAACCACCAATGTAAACATATAGAATTGTACCATATTAGCTGAACCACCAGAGCAAAGAGAGCAAAAGCAACCGAATTGGGAGTAGCGAAATTTCACTAACACAGCCTGAAAGCCTTGATCTTTCTTCTCGAAAGCTTGGACAACAGCAACAAAGCAAACAGACTACTGCCGTATTACAAACACTTTATTTCTTATTTAGTCAAGGGAAAAGTGTTGCCGTAACTGTTTAGATGCGCTAGTCCAATTACCTTATTACTCTCAGAGCTGACTGTCAAAACTCACAAACTAATATAAATGGAAAAAAACACAAATTACAAAACAATAATGAAAGACTTGTGCATTTCAACTTGTGCAATTTCTAATGTCGAAAAATGCAATATAAAATCTCGTAAGCTTACTTCACAAGTAAATATGGCGTCTCGTATAGCTGCACTAACAATCAATCACTCATCTACCAGAGCTTTTTCCCTGATGATGGGGCACTCGCCCACTCGACCAACACTAGCATTCGTTGGGAAAAGGCAGGGCATATATATGATAACTGAAATCATGTTGAGTGTGATTGCTCACCTGAATGTAGAATTTAGAGAAATCTAACCCAATACAGCCAAGTTTAGTTTCTTCCACATTTCCCTGCAACAAACCAACATGTTCATGCCATTGGAACATCACTGACATCTGAAGCAAGGCAAAAGTCAAAAATACACCATGGATAAACTAGAATACAGAAACACAAATAAAAAAGGACAATGAGAGGTGTGTGTTGACCCAAATAAAAAACAGATTCAAACATGTTTTAGCACAGATCACAAGAGACAATTTTTTTTTTCTATGGAAGGACAATTCACATTTTTTCTATGGAAGCACAATCACAAATCACAAGAAATAATTTTTTTCTATGGAAGGACGATCCCCATTTTTTTCCAAGGAAGCACAATCACAGATCACAAGAGGCAATTTTTTCCCAATGGTAGGATATATCACAAATTTTTTTCTATGGAAGCATAATCACAGATCACAAGAAACAAACTTTTTCTATGGAAGGACACATCACAATTTTTCCTATGGAAGAACAATCACAGACCATAACAAATGATTTTTTTTTCTATGGAAGGACATGCTACAATTTCTTTCTATGGAAGCACAATAGATCTACTCTGCGTGGGGAAAAGCTCATTGTCAATCACAGAGAAAAATTTTGATTTTAAGGGGTAATTCTTTTGCCACATATCAATCACTCTAGCATCCACCTCTCCACTGTTCTTCATTAGCATGTAGAGAGATTTAGTTGCGAATTTTCCTGAAGCTTCTATGGACCAGACCACCAAATCATCTACTTCTAAGAGCAGCACTAATTCTAAGAATTCCTGCAGCTCATTCCACTCAGCTATCTCTTCATTTCCATGTCTTCTCCTTAAATCTAGGATCCAATCCACCTCTTTCAGGTCACAGACCAGTCTTGTTGTTTGCAGATTCTAAAAAGTTTTGGAAATTTAATCTTGTGAGGACAATCATCTATCCATACATCATGCCAGGACCTGATTTTTCTATCATTTTCTAAAATCCATTTGGTGCATTTTCCATACCGCTCTCTGACTTTTCACTAAACCTTGCCAAAATTGTGAAGCACCCCTCTGCTTGCTTTGGCAGAAACTTTTATCACCCAATTATTTTTTTCCTAAGCACCTCTAGAGCTAAATTATTCCCCCCTGTCCAGTTTGAAAATCCGTCTAGCCAACAGAGCCGTAAGTCTTAATGCGATTATATTGTCTATGTATGTAATTACAGAAAACTGGTTCATGCACATGAACCTTGATGCAAGTACAGGTGCCTCTAGGTGAAAAGGAACTGCACCAACATCAACAAAACAGTACACTGAATTAATGCGAAAGCCTACTCAGATTTTAGAAGAAACAACCAAAATTAAACAAGGATTAACAATAATAATCAAAGAGCCAAAAACAAGAAGGATATGAAATTAAAAAAAAAATTGTTACCTTGTCTGGCCTTTATAGCTAATAGCCTATGTAATCTTGTGTAGCCTATTTCCTGCAATTATGAAAACTAAAATGTTATACATATGTATATTCCTGTTTTTGAAAATTTAGCAGTAACCTTATACAAAGCCAAAAAAATGACCTTATACAAAACAAACATAGTCTCTCTGCGAAAGTTGGTAATCTACCATAACCCCAAACCATGTCATGCATGAAACTCATAACCAATTCCAACACAACATTCCACTTTGGTGGGTAATTAGCCACATGCTACTACTTACTCGAAATACAGATCTTGTCATCTTGCGATGTGAGTTTCAGATCTACCAAAAAAATAATTTCAATGCACATTACAATAAAGAACATTTCAAATTCCAAAGAATTGGACATTGACCCATACAAGAGAAAACCTGGTGGCCAAGCTTAGATAAAAAAAAAATACAGAACACAATGAACAATTTTTTTCTCTCTATGAAGGGACAAGGAAAAAATTTAGGTGAGGGCCAGCACAGATCAAAGCTTACAAACTAATAAGTATGTGAACACAAAGCACAATAGATAATTTTTTCTATGATAGGACAAGGACAAAAATTTTAAAAGGGTGTCCACTCAGATTATCCAACACCTCCATTGATGAAGGTCTAAATAAATAGAGAATTACAAAGCACAAAAATTAAAATTGCACATTTGAAATAGTGCAACTATAACTATATGTTAATCCAATTGTATTCTGTATGTACAAATTTCAAAAATTCCAGCTAAAGCAAAATTGTATTCTGTATGTACGAATTTCAAAAATTCCGGCTAAAGCAAGTAGGAACGAAACTAATGAAACTTCCTCTAATTCAAATGATGCAACTAGTCTGTATTGGTAATGCAATTATTGAATGGTTCATAAATATGAACCTGACTAAATGTACAGTTAACTTGCAATGCTGAAAAAAGAACCAAAAAAATAGAGAAACACAAGACGATAGTGAAGCTGAAACAACCACCTAAGTAACTGCAAAGTGACTAAGTAAATCTCATATGTACACAGACAAACATTAGACACTGATCACAGGAATCTCAAAATGTTTAGGTTGCACTGCACACCCATTCTTCTTAATGCAATGCTCGGGTGCTGTCTTGGCCCCTGCCGCAGGTCGAGTTTTTTTTAGTGGAAACTAGTCCAACCAAACTGTAGATTGCACCGAGATACAAAAACCAAAATCATTCCAATCTATAGTACTTCTGAAGCAACACATAAAATGCAGATAGTGCTCACACTGCACTTAACCTACTCCATCACTCTAATCTCCACTCTGATCAATTAGGAGTGGCCTGACCAATCCTAATTCCATTTCGACCAAATAGCGTGCTGCCTTGGCTCCACCTTAAGAGCAACAAAACAAATAATGACAACGGTCTTCTAAATCATCACAAAAGGTGAAGCTCTGCAAACAATTGCTCTAAACTAGATTACTGAAACATATATGGAGCAACAAAGTTATTATTTCTGAAGGATTTTTCCAACATTTCAGAGCAACACACAAAGACAAACCATGGTAACACTGACAATAAATGTGGTCCTCAATAAACAATACCTAAGAATAACCAAAACAAGATCTAGCAGAAGAACAAGCAATGCATCAAAACAAGATATACAAACAACCCACATCTGCTCTATATCGACAGGTACAAACATAGGCACCTGACCAGCACGAAAAGGAGGACAACCTCACCCACAGCTGGCCACCCACTGCCTGCAAGTGGCTGCACAAATCCACTTGTTGAACTACCAAAATTTGTTTGGTGCTAGAAACAGAGCAAACAGCATGTCTAGTATAACACGGCTGTATCTTTATTCTTAGGGGCTATTGCATCTAGCATGAATGTTTCAGTTTCACAAAATGTTACACTATACAAACAGGACTAGTCCATGCATGGATTTATTATACTACTTCATCCCTTGCATGTGGTTCGTGTCAAGTTATGGGGAACAGAAGGAATCAATCCAGTCTGAGTCTGAGCCCTCTGCATGAATCCTCCCCAACGACTGCAATACTATCCTCATTCGACTGAGATCGAGCTACTAGTAGATAGAGCTAGATGTGCAGGGAAATAAATTCCTCATCGACTGCCCCACCCAATGCTTACGTAGGTGCGGTTCAAAAGCAAAGCAGCGTCGAGGACGAGGAGCCAGCGCTACAGCACAATGCGGAGAGAATTCGGCTGCAACCTAATCCTCAACCACATCCACCGCCGCAGCCAAATTGACACCCACAGCCCAAAAATCCCCAAATCCAAACCAAATCGGAACGAAATCAGTGAGAGGGAGGCAGCGCGCAGAAACGGCGAGGGGCAGAGCACAAAGGTCGCCTCTCAAATCGCCCCGACGGCGAGACAATCGACGCAGAATAATACCTCTCCCCTTCCCTCAACACAGCATGCAACAACGAAATCTACACCATAACCACGAAACAGAATGGAATACACACCTTTGGCAGGAGTTCGCAACGGAGAAGAACAAGTTCGCCGGAGCACAACCTCAGGATCCAAAATCGCCTCTCAGATCGCCTTGGGAGCTCCTCGGGAAGAAGACTGAGCGGTGGATAGTGGGGAAATGAACCGGCGCGATTCCCAATTCAAAACAGTGAATGCACTACACCACAGTACGCGGCGCCGACAAGATGGCCCCACAAGGCAAAGACACAAAAAAAAAAATCGTGTGCCAGGAGGAGGAGAAACACTCGTGTGCTCTATAGCATTCCTGTAAATATTTAGATGTAAATATATCATAAATCTAGTTACCAAACTATTTATGTGCTGATCAAAGGAAGGTTGACTTTAATTAAATCCAACAAAAATGTAGCTAGCTCATTACAGTTAATTTGCTTAGGTTTTGCATAGCAAGCTATATATTTGTTTAAACCCATTAATATATTTGTTAGTGAGAAAAAGAATTATATATAAGACACACCGACACCTCATGTAAACAAACCTGAATAAAATTCTTTTAGAAATCACATTAAATAAATTCTTTAGCAATCTTTTTCGTCATTTGATTGAAATAAATAAACAACTTGTTTGTAGCATGCACATGATAGTGTCACTTGGAAGGTTTTTTGGGCTCCAAAGCACCCGATGAGCTTCTTAGGTGTGTGGCCAGTGGCCCGGTACTTGGCAGTCACTTCCTCGGCCTTTAGGACCTCCTCGCTGCATATTGCCTCGACCATCATTGCTAGCTTATCTTCGGCTTCCTTGTGGGTCATTGCAACCTTGTTATTCATCTTATAATCATATATGCTTTAGCTAAGAGGATATCAGCTTTAATTTAGGAGGTGGCATATTCGTCTACTGAAGAATCTATCCTTCTCCAAATTCCTCTATTAATTGATTAATTGTTATTGTTGACTGAAGTCTCTAAAAAATATGAGAGATGCTTTACTTAGTAAGTGCACATACCAGAGGTAAAAAATTATCATTCCTTCTATTAAAAGGGCAAAGAAGAGAGCGGACGGAATTATCTCAATCTTCTTCAATTGAGCTTCTATGTTTGGTTTCTTTGTATTTTCTCATAAAAGAAAAGCGGATACTTTCTTAGCAGCCCTGTCAGTCTGCTACAATTGTACCCATTAATTCAAGTTAGGAATTTCCACATCACCTGCCTATGGATTATATCAACTTCTATTGGATATTAATAATCTAAATACAATATCTTCCAATTGACATACTATGTTATCCTGTTTGCCCTCATGCCTTTTCTCATTTTAGTTTGGATTGAGCACATTATCGAAAAAGTTTGGATTGAGCACAATTTTATATTCACACGGCCCTGTTGTAATGCTAGAAATATCATCTGCACAAACTTATACTGAACTTCCAATTTCGTTCTTTGATGAAATATTATAGATGACTGAAGAATGCATTGCAAAAATTGCATCTACTGCAATGGGCTAATAATGGTTCCATTGAAGATGATTTCAGGGGAATCGGAAAAGATGAAAAACATACTTGTTCTCAGCTTGTCTTCTCATTCTCTTCCCATGCTTTGATCAAAGAGTTCCTCTTCTTTGTTTTCACTCTGCCCTTGCAAGAGCGAGATCTGTAGACCATGTTTCAGGTTTTAATTGGCCTAGTTGTACTGTACACTTGTACTCAATCTCGATGACAAAACAATTATTCAATAATGACCTATGTCATTGGAGCCCCCTTGCTTCTCAGCAGCAGGCTTCTTGGGAGAATGTTCATCTGCAACTTCTGGAAAGACAGACAAATAGAGAATTTATGCTTGCTTTTGTGCAAAAACAAAATTCAGATTTCATGAAAAAATTTGATGAACAATTTACCAAGAGGAGAGAAGCTAGCAAGTGGTTGTATGTTGATCAATGGTCAATCCGGTGGGGGGTCTGAGCTGCCACCCGGCGAGATGCTCAGCCTGAATTCCAAGGTGAGGTCTGCTCGTAAGGCGCTTCTTTGCTCGGCAAGATCAGGTACCAATTGAAAGGTGAGGTCTGCTTGTCGAGGCGCTTCCCTGCTCAGCGAGATCATGTACTTGTTCTTCGAGGATTTCCCAATGGCAGCAGTAATAGATAAGCGGATGTAATGGCGGAAAAGCAATTCGTGTCAGACGTGGAGTTCATAACGTACCGATATAGAAATTGTAGTCTTCGCAATTTGATTCCGACTCCCGCAGGGGAACGGCCTTGGGGCCTGCGAGCACGGGCTTGTGACGGATTCTGGCTACTGTGGCGTCCGGCCTAGGGCCCTGCGACGGACGTGACAGGCGGGCGGACGCGGACATGCGACGGCCATAATTGGCGGCCGGTCTGATCCTGTCGCCATCCATCTCCCGGCGCATGGGCCTGCGACGGCCGGTACGGCCGTTCTGGACGGCCTGGGTTGCCGATGTAGGTCGCCTGGGCGCCGCCGCCGCCAACCATCTCCCAGCGAGCGAAGTCCCAGTCGAGGAAGGAAGGATGGGACGGGGAGAGGAGGTGTATGGTCCTGCATCGGCCGGGACCGGCGGCCGACCGATCGGATACGGTCGGGCTGGGCAGCCGGGATTCACAGCCTAGGTGCCGCACTGCCGCCGCCATCCATCTCCCGACGAGCGAAGTCCCAGCGCGAGCAAAGCATACGGGACGGGAGAGGAAGGGAAGTACGGAAGGGTAACTTGGGGGGCCGACAGTTTGTCGCACGGGACGCGGGGCGGCAAGATACCAGAACAAAAAAAAAAGCATTGAAAAAAAAAATCTTCCCTCATTATTAGTAGGTATAGATATAGATAATAGATAAGGAAAAGTATCTCTTAAACAAAACATGTAAATACCAATATTACTTAATCATGAAAAATAATCCAATTTACATATATTATAGTGTATATTTTTTTCTAAATTACACTTCTACACTCTAAAGTGCAATGTAAGGATAATGTTACGTTTTTTATCATGTAGACAAGTAAACATGTGTACACTTCATTAAATATTAATTTTGCAGTTTGTCAGGCACAGAAAATATTCCCTTATCAAAACAATATAATTGAATGGTATTATCAATGGTCATATGCTTATGCCTTACACAATGAAAATTTAATCTATTATGTTTTAAATAATTGCCAACCTTTGTCGTTGTGTATAACAATATAAAGTAACCCATGAATTTCTATATTCAAATTATCCATCCATGACAATCCCGTTAAAAAGACATGATCTAAAGTGTGCTATAATACATAATCTACCTTAGCCATTTAAAACTAAATCAAAATTACCACTTATATAAGAATTCAAAAACTAAAAAAAGCCCCTCAAATGTATATATATAAATTACCAACGTGTTCTATCAAAAAAACTATTTAGACAACTACAAAACACATACACGTTTCTATACTGTCCAATTATATAAAATTTATACATTAAAATTTGATTATAGTAAATAAACCGATCATGTAGATCAAATTCATATGCATGCATTAGTAATAAATATGAATATATTTTAACAACTCATATACTAATGGCACTAACAAATAATTTGAAACTACAATAGAAACAATAACATAATTTTTATTTAAGTTTTCACTAGATATTTGTTCCATTTAACTAAAACATTCTCATACTAATAATATAACCATTACTACAAAATAATTTCTTGATAAAAACGTTTAAACATCTTGAAAAGTAGGGGAGATCAGTGCTGCGGCTATATGTTGCTAGCCTTTAGGATTACTTTAGATTGAAAATGATCTATAGTAGTTTTAAGGTGTACTTTATGTCAGCTATACCATCTAGATCTTAAGTGATTGGTGCATAATTTAAATTGCTATATATATCCACTATAGTGTTTTAAGGTGTACTTTAAGAGCTAGAGTCCTTTAAAAATTAAAAAAGAGAGAAATAAAAGATACAATAAGAGTTTCAAATCAACTTGAGGCTAAAATATCTGTATCAATTAATAGGATTAAATTTAAAAATCAAAATCTTACACTAGTGCACAGGAGCTCAGCACAGGCGGTTCTACACGTATTTTTACTGCCGTTTTTGTCAACGTTAATGCTAGGGGCCAGTGAAAATGAACGTTTTTCACAAGCGGTGGCCTGAGAACCGCCAGTACAAATTGATTTTTTTCTGGTGGTTTCTTAAAAAATCGCCTGTGATAATGTTTTTCCAAAAAAACGAGTTTTTAAAATAGCAGAAAAAATATTTATATTCGGGGAGAGACCCACCGGCAAGTCGCATCATTTTTCGCGCAAAAATCGCGCGTTACGCGGCCGGTGGGCAGGATTCGAACCCGCAGTACTTTCTCTACCACTGCACCACACCATCACTTGTGTTTAAAATAGTGTTTGGTTCCCACATATTATAACGAACGATGAAAAATTGACTATTTGAGGCCCTAAACAAATTCAA
Organism: Eremochloa ophiuroides; assembly: GCA_038502445.1. Taxonomy (NCBI): domain Eukaryota; kingdom Viridiplantae; phylum Streptophyta; class Magnoliopsida; order Poales; family Poaceae; genus Eremochloa; species Eremochloa ophiuroides. The sequence continues at coordinate 265,349 of JAHLJS010000204.1, forward strand.
ATGAAAAAGTTGTATAACTTTTCAAGATCTACAACTTCATGTTAAAAGTTTCTCCATCCGAGGTCATTTACAACATTTAAATTTTAAATTTGACAAATTCAAACGTATTTTTCGCTGGCAAGATGATTTCAAATGAAAAAGTTGTCAACTACAAAGTTTAATAACTTTTCGAGATCTACAACTTTTATTTTGACAGTTTTTTCAGACGAGGTCATTTGAAAAACTTAAAAAAATAATTTTAGATTAATTGTACAGGTGGTTCTCTTGAGCAACCGCCAGTAGAAATCCGTCCGATTTCTAGTGATGGACATCAAGATAAACCGCCTATAAAAAAAATCACAGCTTCAAGAAAAGTCATCTCTATAGTAGTGTTAGATTTATTGCATCATAGGATACGAACTGCAACAAGAGACACCATAGTTTAATCTAATGTTTCAACTAAATGCGTATGAAGGATACGCAAAGGTGCCCTGTAAAGGAAGAACTATGGATATGGATGCATGCACTTATACATTTGTAATTTATATGTTTATCTCGACTAGATAGGGTCAATTCTGCACCTATTGCCTTAGAAAATCAACTAAGTTAAAAATGTGCATTTAATATTAGTACTTTTTAATCGGTTAGAGGTATTACACAATGACTAATGCTTATGTCTTTTAAGATTATGGTCCGTGCGAGAGCACGGGTTGATGGACTAGTTATAACTAATTAGTATGAGTTACAAATGCTGGGAGTTGCCTATGATATCGTTGCTACCGTTGGCAGTGTGTGCCATGAGATGTTTTGTATATCCGTAGCAACGCACGAGCAGTCAACTAGCGCAAAAAGAAAAAAAAAGAATATAAGAAGGTTATATGTATGGCTCTTAATATCTACAGTATCTAGCACATTCTTGTTTCAGTACGATTGCAACACTGCTCTAGAATTATAACATGGATAGGTGGAGGCGAACTAAGTGTATCTCGTCTCGTTAGGGTCCTCAACTTGCTACGAATGCTCACATTTTTATGTAATTACTCTGCGATTTAATTAATATCGCAACTCGTCTTAATGCGAGATGGAACCTGGGTTCCTGAGGTAGCATATTAAGGAGAAAAGAGCGCCAACCATAGGGCTTGAGGACCAGGCTCCAGCAGGCCATTGCATTTGTGGCTGGCGCTGACACGTGGACTTTGAGCACATCATCATTCATCAAATCCATATATATATATATATATATATATATATATATATATATATATATATATATATATATATATATATATATATATATCTGTGTGTGTGTGTGTGTGTGTGTGTGTGTATGTTCTGAAATTTCCTCCCTCGACGCTGTCAAGCACACATGCATGTACGTGTCGATTGCCATCATGGATGCGTCGTCACTCTTTTTGTTTCTTATTGCTACGACTTCCTAGTACAAGAAATAAAGGCACGGCGTGTCATGCAAGCAGGGGAGTGGCTGAGCAAGTTCGTGTTCCTATATACTATGTGGTGACTTGAATAGCAAGCAGCCAGGCGGTGAGAAAAAATAGTGTAGAAGTTCGTGTTCCTTTGTGGTGACTTGACTAGGGAAGTAATCGAGTGGCCAAGCCTTAGCTGCAACTGGCAACCATTCATTTGTTGTCTGATGACGACAGATGCTATATGTAACTTTTTCATTGAGACTACTTTGATTAATATATCAATTCAATTGTAGTCACATCTATCGACCATATATATTTAACAAAAACTATATGGGAGAACATCGTCGCAATATATATCCAATAAAAATTAATTGTATGAAGTAATTTCTATTAGCTAATATATATCCAATAAATACGATTTTAAATAAATAGCTTAAGTTTATCAAAGTTAGCCCGCGTGGAATCATACACAAATATCACACATGCATTGTGGCCTGTGGGAGAACAGGTAACGTGTCGGTGTCGAGTATGCCCTTGCCCTGCCGCCGCCATCGTTTCCATGCCCTTGATATCCCGGCTCTTGCCATCGCCACTTATATAGCTCATATAGGTCGAGGCTATAACTATAAGTGAATGAATCACCGTACCGTGTCACACTGTGACTGCATCCTATCGTCGTCGACACCATGGACGCAGCAGCAGACGCCACAGGGGGCAGCGCCGACACTCTCCTGCTCCTTGCCGTCGCGGTGGTCGTCGTCACCGTCTCCTCGCTCGCCGTCCTCACAGCCATCCAGTCCAGACGACGACATATGCCACGTGAAGCGCCGAGCCCGCCGTCGATCCCTCTCCTCGGCCACCTCCACCTTCTTGGCTACCCACTGCACCGCTCCCTGGCCTCCCTCGCCGTCGCGCACGGCCCCGTGTCCAGCGCGGCAGCGCCGGTCCTATCCCTGCGCCTTGGCGCACGGCGCGCGCTGCTGGTGTCCGCGCACGCCACGGCCGTCGAGTGCTTCACCGAGCATGACGCCGCCCTGGCGGGCCGCCCACGGCTTCTTGCCGGCGACGTGCTCGGCTACGGGTGCACCGATATCCTTTGGGCTCCCTACGGCGACCACTGGCGGACGCTCCGCAGGTTCTTCAGCGTCGAGCTCCTCTCGGCCTCCCGCCTCGCGGCGCGCGCCGCCGACCGCCGCGCCGAGGTCGCCGCGCTCATTGACACCCTGCTCCGCGAGACTGCTACGCCGATGATGGTCACCCTGCGGCCAAGACTTTTCGAGTTCGTCATCAACGTGATGCTGCGCGCCCTCATCGGCGCGAGCCTGCTGCATGGTGGCGACGCTGGCCGGTGGCAGGAGATCGTCGAGGAGAGTGTCCGGCTCAACGCGGCGCCTGCGGTCGGGGACCTGTACCCTGCGCTGCGGTGGGTCGACCGGCTACGCGGCGCCCACGCGGCGCTTGCCAGGCTGCAGGCGAGGCGCGATGCGTTGCTCGTCGGCCTTATCGATGATCACCGTCGAAAGCGTGGTGTCCGAGCCACCGACACGGGTAACAAAGTTGCTCTTGACGAGCTCCTCTCTCTGCAAGAAACAGATCCCAGCTACTACACCGACACTGTCATCAAAGGCATCGTCATGGTCAGTAGTAATCTCTTCTCTTCAGTTAAACCACACATGCATCTAGCTAGCAGAACCAACTCGCTTCACAACTTCTTTTTTTGGTTTTTACTTTTTATAAGTTATAACACAAGGGTCATGTCTCCTGTCCTATCCATAGGCTCAATGGACATATGTCCATCTTATAAATAAAAAAAGAAGGACATATCGTCATTTTTTTTATGATAATACTCCCTCCATATAGGAAAAAGATGATGTTTTGGAAAAGGTCTTGGTCAAACATTGGGAATATAAATCATGAATAACTTTTAAATTATTGAGTTTGAAAATATGAAAAATTATATAAATAGATTTGTCTTCAAATATATTTTCATAAAAGTATACATATATCACTTTTCAATAAATATTTTTATAGAAATATGAAGTCAAAGTCATGCGTTGGAGACAGTGTCGTTGTCCTAAACTTCATCTTTTTTTGATATGGAGGGAGTACAAACTATGGTCGTCGGATACTCATCACTTCACTCAAAAAAGTTTTAGGATTAAAAAATTGTCCAAGGAAATTTGATGTTTCATCTCTTGACCCTTGGTTGGGCTTACAAAAAATCAATCTACCAACTCTGTGTTGCAACTCCACTTATCTATAGCCGTACGTCCATCATCTCTGAGGATGCTCTCAGCGTTTAACATGTGGCCACAGATGCTGACCATTTCTTGGTGGATGTTCAACTTTTGACTTGCACGAATCTTGATGTAAACTAAATCGTTGCATAACCAGTGAAAATACACCTTGAGAATATCAGCTTGAGGCTACGGTCCACATACCTATGGTCATTCGCTTTGGCTTTTCTTCCACGCTTGACTTTTAAAGGATTTGGGGGTGAAAGCCCTGCCTGGATTCGTGGCGTTGTTGGTTTGTAGTGGGCCTTCGGCGCCACGCTCCTGGTTCGAGGCATTGTCCGGCAAATTTCTTGCACGTGGCTTTTTGAAGAAAACTAATCAGTGTGGATTAACTACAATAAATAATGTACATAATTAATTTTGATTGGATACATATGTGAAGTTAGAAATACTGCTATTAGGTCAATCTCAGTGGTAAGTTTCATTGTGTTATTTTCAGGATTGTCATTGTCATACAAAATAAAATTAAACTCGAATGAAATTCTGTACTCAGAGTGGGTGTTTCATCCTAATAGTTTATCGGCATTAAGTTTCATGGCTCATGAAGAGTTGGTAATCGTGTCAAAAGAGTTTCATCTTGATTAAACCTATTTCTTCTCTCTCTTCTTAAATACGCTGTCACGTCATCGAATATACTTATGTGATAATATATTTAATGCAAAATGAAACACAGTTGAAACTCCCACTGAGACTGGTCTTATATATACTAAAATAAATCCCAATAATCGTATGGTACATGTGTAGGCAATACTCCAAGGAGGGACTGGGACATCTATGCTGACAATCGAATGGGCGATGGCACAGCTGCTGCTGCATCCTGAAGCCATGCACAAGGTGAGGACGGAGATCGACACGCACGTCGGAACAGCTCGGCTGGTGGAGGAATCGGACATCGCCAACCTCCCGTACCTGCAGTGCGTCATCAAGGAGACCCTCCGGCTGCGCCCCGTGGGCCCTATCATCCCGGCGCACGAGGCCATGGAGGACTGCACCGTCGGCGGCTTCCATGTCCGGCGGGGCACCATGATCCTCGTGAACGCCTGGGCGATCCAGCGGGACGCTGCGGTGTGGGATGCGCCGGACGAGTTCAGGCCAGAGCGGTTCTGGGACGACGACTATGGCTCTGTTCGCTGAAGCTGAAAAGTGCTGAAAGTGCTGTAGAAGTGCTGAAATCCTGTGAGAGAGAAATACTGTAAAAGTGCTGAAATTTCAGCACTTTTCCCTCCATCCGAACGCAGCCTATGGCGGCGGCAAGGTCACGGCGGCGTCCGCCGCCGTGCCCATGCTGCCGTTCGGGCTCGGCCGGCGGCGGTGCCCGGCTGAGGCCATGGCGATGCGGCTTGTGAGCTCCACGGTGGCGGCCCTTGTGCAGTGCTTCGAGTGGGATGTTGGGGACGAAGGCAGAAGGACGATCGACATGACGGAAGGTGGCGGGCTATCCATGCCCATGGCAACGCCGTTGGCTGCTGTCTGCAGGCCGCGAGAGTTTGTCAAGACCATGCTGTCTGCTTCAACTACTCCTACTTGATGTTGTGAAAATAGTAGTAATCAGATCGGTGGTTATAATAAATGATAAATAATACATTATTAATTACTTCTTTATTATATCTCTTTTACTATTCACTCTCTCGATCGATCGGTCTGTTGCAACTATCTTTACGTCTGAGCACGTTTATTTGTAGAGAAACAATAATATTTATGATAGACTTTAATTTTTGGGGGAATGTACATTTTTCAACATCCTAGTTGCACCTCATTATTTATTCGAAATAAACAGAATCAAATAACTTTAAATATTGCAGCAACGTATGAATATAGACAAAACACTTTGAGAGCAAAATCTAGTACTAGTTTCATATTTGTTTTTTTGTTTGAAAATAAATTAATGGTGTATTTTATATCATGTTTGTATGGAAACAAAAATATTTATGGCGGAAAGTACACATTTTCAACCTACTAGTCGCGCACCTCATTATTTAATTATTCAAAAAGGACGATCAAACAAGTTTAAAGCAGCAACAAATGGACATAGATAATGATTTAAGATGAAAAACTGGTACCAGTTTCATACTTTAAACTGATAGTGTTGGTTTAGATACTACCGGTTAGAGCCACGCAATCACTCTCAGCTCATGCTCTGTGCTATAAAGCAACAGTGATGGTGAACGGTTTGAGCCGTAAACTGATAGTGTTGGTTTAGATAACTCTATCGTCCTGTGGCTTAAGCTGACAGTGTTGGGGTGACAATCCAGTGCTAGGTTAAGGCCCGAACCAGTAGTATTTGGAGACAACACCGTCGGTTTTAAGAATCAATAATGATGTTGAACACACTTAGCTTATCACTGTCGGTTACGTTCAGGGCCGGCCCTGGAGGGGGCAAAGTGTGCGACGGCCGAGGACCCATGACTTAGAGGGGCCTAAACTCATGTACAAAAGACCCCTGTATACTATACATCCTATATTCATATGAAAGCCTAACTATCAGTCGTCTAGGAGGCGAGAAGCCGCGCGCCGCCTGTCTGCAGTCGCGCACAATCGTGAATTCGCGATCTCATGCGAGAGGATAGGAATCGCCCATCCGCAGTCCGCACCTGACGATCAGTTTATCACGCACGCCGCCGGCCGGTTGCCGCCCTTCGGCTGATCGACCGCCGGCTGGGTCTTCGTGGCCCCCTGGCCGGAGTGCTGGACGGAACTGGCGATCTGCTTCACCTGAGTGCTCTCCAACAAAGGTACAGATCCTGATTCTTTCTTATTTGTTATTCAATTTTTTTCCAAATCAAATCAATTGATAATTTTTTGTGTAGTCTTTAATATTTGTAGTACTTACTTTATACTTTATATAATCATATTTTTGTTCCAATTTAGATCTTAGAAATTAAGAATGTTACCCAAGAAGCATTTGTCGGGGGCAGCAAAAAGAAAACGAAAAAGACAAGAAGAGCAGTTTGTTAAATCACAAGAAGGTGCTTTGCATAAGTTTTTTTTCAGCTTCTAGTAGTGTTGTGCCTGATGATAACCCAATAGAAGTGGAAACACCAGTTATTCAAGAAGAAGAGCAACATGTTCAGAATAATTTAAGTGAACAAGTTGATGCTACAGAGAATGACAATTTAGAGCCTTCCTCTCAACCTGAAAATTTAACTGATGATGTGCAACAAGGTTCTTTTCATGATGTCTTTGATCCTAGAACTTGGGAGAATCTTGATAACAAAGGTAGAGATATTTTGGTTGAAAAAGGCCCAGTGATAGAGATGAATCTTGAGTTCCCTGCAGATGCTCTCAATAGACATTTCGCATATATACCTACTACTCTAGAAAGTTAAGCAATGGTGAGGTGGTTGATAGAAAATGGTTGGTGTACTCTAAACATGTGGACAAAGTTTTTTGTTTTTGCTGCAAATTGTTCAAATCAAATCAAAACAATAGTTTGCTAGCAAATGATGGATTGAGGGATTGGAAACATGTTACTTTTAGACTCAAGACCCATGAGAATAGTGTTGAGCATATAACAAACATGAATACTTGGAATGAAGTTAGGCTGAGGTTGTGCAAAAATAAAACAATTGATGATAATTTGCAACGGGAAATTGCAAAGGAGAGAGAGCGTTGGAGACAAGTTTTAGTAAGAATCGTTGCTGCTGTCAAGTTTCTTGCTAAACAAAACTTGGCTTTTCAGGGAACAAATAAATAAGAAGCTATATCAACCTAACAATGGTAACATTCTGAGCATAGTTGAAATGATGGGTGAATTTGATCCGGTGATGCAAGACCATATTAGAAGGATTCAAAATAGTGAGACTCGGCATCATTATCTTGAGCATAAAATTCAGAATGAAATGATTTCCCTTCTCGTAGATTGTGTGAAACAAACTATATTGAAGATCATCAAGGATGCTAAGTATTTTTTCTGTGATTTTAGATTGTACTCCAGATGTGAGCCATGAAGAACAAATGACTCTAATCATTCGGTGTGTGAACATGTCGAGGAATGTTCCCAGGGTAGAGGAGTTCTTCCTAGAATTCTTGAAGGTAGATGACACATCGGGGTTGGGTCTTTTTAATGAATTGAAAAGTGCATTGGCCTCTCTCGATTTGATGTGAGGAGACAAGGCTATGATAATGGTTCAAACATGAAGGGGAAACACCAAGGTGTTCAGACTCGCTTGCTTGAAATTAATCCAAGAGCACTGTATATGCCATGTGCATGTCATAGTCTCAATCTTACACTTTGTGATATGGGAAAATCTTGCAGGTAAACTATTATCTATTTTATATGCTATATATTTTTTGATATAACATGCCATGATTTGGATCTTACTATTTGTGATATTTAAATCTTGCAGGCCAGCTTTAACTTTCTTTGGTATTATCCAAGGCATATACACATTGTTTGCAAAATCTACCAAAAGGTGGAAGATTTTTGTTGACAATGTCCCTGGACTAACAGTTAAGTCATGGTCTAATACACGCTGGAAAGTCAGATAAAGAGTGTTCAAGCTATCAGATTCCAAACTCCTCAAATAAGATCAGCTTTAATAGCGCTAGAGAAGGCCTCAACTGATGATCCCATGGCAGTCAGTGAATGTCAATCGTTGGTGAGTGCACTTGAGAATTTTGAATTTTTAGTTGGTCTGGTTATTTGGCATGATGTTTTATTCTCTATAAATAAGGTTAGCAAGATGTTGCAATCTAAAATAAGTATAGATGCTACCCTCAAACACATTGAAGGTGTCATATCATATTTTAAGAAGTATAGAGGTGAAGGTTTTAGTTCTAGTATGGATACAGCAAAAAGCATTGCATCTGACTTGGATATAGACCCAATATTTCCTACAAAACGTCCACGAAAGAGAAAGAAGCATTTTGATGAACAAGATGAAGATGAGGAAATACAAATACAACAGTCTGTTGTGGACTCCTTTAAAAGAGAGTACTTTCTGGTTATGATTGATAATGCAATTGCTTCATTGACTACTAGATTTGAGCAGATGAAGGTATTTGATGATGTTTTTGGGTTCTTGTTCAACTCAGAAAATTTGAAATTGTTGGATGAAGTTGATCTTTTGGCGCACTGCACGGTTTTTGTGGATAAGTTCTCTCATGATAACTCATCCGATGTTGAGATCAATGATTTTTTTCAGAATTAAAGGTGTTGCAAGTGAGTTTGCCAGATTCTTTGATGTCAGCGCCTGAGATTCTCAAGTTTGTTATGGAAGCAGATTGCTATCCAAATGTTTATGTTGCGTATAGAATTCTCTTAACTGTACTAGTGACTGTAGCTTCGGCTGAAAGAAGTTTCTCAAAATTGGTCGTAGAGCGACACACCGATCTGGTTTTAAATCACAAAGACCTGTTTTGTGTAACCTTAACACTCTGGACCCGCCACCCTTGGCCCCTGCCCTGCCTTCCTGCGTACACAAGCAGCAAGGGAAGGCATACTACTCGAAAACTGGACTTTGCCGAGTGCCCGAGACTTTGCCGAGTGCAAAATTTCGGGGCACTCGGCAAAGACATATTTTGCCGAGTGTCGCGCTCGGAAAAAACATACACTCGGCAAAGACGGCCAAAGGCTAACACTCGGTAAAGTTTGCCTTTGCCGAATGCCGTGGCACTCGGCAAAGTTTCCACTCGGTAAAATTAGGCCCGGGACGGCGGCAACGCACTGTCTAAACTTTGCCGAGTACCCACCGTTAGACACTCGGCAAAGTTTTTATTTTTTGTTTTAAAAAGTATTTTGCCGAGTGCCATTGGCTATGCGCTCGGCAAAGTTTTTTTTATTTTTCAAAACACATATTTTGCCGAGTGGCAAGAGCTAGGCACTCGGCAAATTTTTTGTTTATTTTTTTAAAAAAGTGTTTTGCCGAGTGTAATTGCCTAGGCACTCGGTAAAGTTTTTATTTATTTTTTTAAATAGTGTTTTGCCGAGTGCAATTTGATATGCACTCAGCAAAGTTTTGTTAGTTTTTTAAAAGAAATATTTTGCCGAGTGCATTTGGTTAGGCGCTCGGTAAATTTGTTTTTTATTTTTTGTAACACATATTTTGCCGAGTGCCCCCCCCCCCCCGAACAAAGCACTCGGCAAAGTTATGTTTATATTTTGAAAGCATATTTTGCCGAGTGCCCCCTGACAAAGGCACTCGGCAAAGAAATATTTGTCGAGTGTCTTACCTTGGCACTCGGCAAAGTGTTTCTTTGTTTTTGATTTTTGTGCTGAATTTTTTTGTGTAGCCTTGTGACAGTGTGTCAAAGTTGTTTGAAAAATTTGGCGCAATTTTGAGTTTTTTCAGATATTTTATAAATTTATTTTGTTTCATTGATTTTTTTGGTATTTTTCAAATTTGAACTTCAGATACATGAAATAATGTAATTGGTTCATCTAAAAATTTATACTCATGCAATTTAGGGTATTTCGAGGTCATATCCAGGAGTTCACATGAAATATCGAGCATCACGTTGACGAAACATCCCCAAGTACTTAGAGGAAAAGTGATTATAAATTATATAAAATCTAAACGAAATCCGAAAATCACGCAACTTGTCGAGCGATCGTGTTATCATATATGGAGGCTATGATAAAAAATTGAGAAATTTTCGAGCAATTAGTGATGTCGAATAACAAAAACTCAGACATATCCACATGCGATAACATGAATGTCCAAGTGGAGATGTGTAGCTTTTTGGCACCCGTCGTAACTACTTGGTCAAAATCTTCTCAAATTTTAACCATAGCCTCCACATAAGATAACACGACGTTTCGACAAGTTTCATGATTTTTGGACTTCGTTTGGATTTTATATAATTTAAAATCACTTTTTCCATGAGTATTTCGGCATGTTACGTCAAAGAGATGCTCGACATTTCATGTGAGCTTCTAGATACGGCCTCAACATACGCTAAATATCATGAGTATGAATTTTTAGATGACCTAATTTCATTATTCCATGTACCTATAATTCAAATTTGAAATATTTCCAAATATTCACCGAAACAAAATAAATTACTTAAATATAACAAAAAAACTCAAAATGTACCCAAATTTTAAAATAGACTTTTAAATAATGTCACAGGGCTCTAAAAAAAATCATCCTAAAATTCCAAAAAAATAAAATAAATTTACTGAGTGCCATATTGAGGCACTCGGCAAAGTTTTCTTTGCCGAGTGCCTCCCACATGTTGCGCTCGGCAAAATTTCTAAAAGAAAAAACAAATGCAATAAGCCGCGGGCCGCGACCGGCCCACCCCCGCACGTGCCCCAAACCCTACCCAGCTACAGCTCGTGCGGTCGCCCACCTGCGCGCGTGCCACACGCCGCCGCCGCCGCCGCCCTCGCCGCCGGTCGCCCTCGCGCCCCTGCTCTTTCCCGCGCCCGCCTGCCTCCCCTTCATCCCACCTCCGCGGCGCCCCCCGCCAGCGGATCCGGCCGGCCCGGCCTCCTCCCCTGCCCCCTACTCCCTCGGCTTTCATCACCGCCCCCGGCCAGGCCCGCCGCAGCAACGGTGGCGCTCCCACCGGCGGATCCGGCCGGCCCGGTGCCCCAAGCCGCACCGCCTCCTAGTCCGTATTCCCATCGCCTCCTTCGCTCCCTCCAACGCTGCCCGTCCTTCGACACGTGCGGTGGTCGGACCTTCGGTGGCGGCGGCTCCCTCGGCCCGTGCAGTGAGCGCGACAAGAAGCTGGTGTACGAGTACGGAATAGCACCCCAACCGCAGCCTCGATTCCTTTCTCTCCGGTAAGTGAACCAACAACCACGCCTCTTCTGCTCCTTGTGATTGAGTAGTGCGCAACGAACTGAAATGGCATCGTCCTTTACCTTGGTTGTTCTTGAGATGACAGAGGGAACCCTAATTTTGTTGGCATCAGGCAAAACAGTTAAAATTGGAGATTTGAGTTACTGGAGATCTGCACTGGCGATGCTTTTGAATGAGTTATGTTCAAAGATGCAGCTTTCTGTCCTCACAACAGCTGCTGCTCAGTTCCACTTTGATGTAGCAGGCCTGACGGAAGAAGTGCAAGAGTATGGGTAACATTGATTCACCATGGATGATTTGTGCTGGCATGTCTGCTATGTAATTAGGAAATTTCAGTTTAGTAAATTGGATGGAACCTTCTTTCCTTTAATCACACTGTCCTTATTAGTATGGATTGTTCATGCAATTTGACTACAATATGCTAAAGGAATCTTATAGATCATTATTCTTTTTCTGGAGTTTGCTTTAGCATGTCATATATATTTAAAAGTGGGAAACAGTTGATAATCATATGAAATGAACATGCATAGAGAATCCAACTCTAAATTTATAGACAGATACTAGATCCCTGGATGTTCAGTTTAGAGCTTGCAGACTTGCAGTACTCATTTATGTTCTCTAACAATGTTGTGGAGAATAATATGAGTATTCATTTATTTCATTTTTACATAAATGTGAATTTTCATATTTCAATTTTTCGGCTTATTTGAATCTGTTTGCCATTTGCTGGTTCCTTTGGACTTATTGCTTGCTGCATACATGCAATTTTTAGGAGACAAGTACAAAGATGAAGAACCAAATGCACCAAGTTTATTCAAGGATAGCTAGTGTGCTAATACAACAAGAAAATAAGGAAACACTTCTGCTATACAGTTCGCCATTGTAAGCATTCAAATACTGCTCTTGAGCCCTGTACACATCTCTGCATGTGCTCTATTATTTGAATTATTCAAATAATAAGTATTGTTTAAGAATATTGATGCATGGTTAGAGGTTTTTTCAGATAAATAGACCACATCTGGATCACATAAATACATCTACTGTAAGTTTCAGATAGAAAATGTATTTGATGCTAACAGGAATACATCTCCTAACACTTGCTGTAATCCAAATTTTATTCTTCCTTCAGATGATTATTTCTTACATTTTATCTGCAAGTTTAATTTCCTTCAGATGATTATTTCTTTTAGTTTTATCTACAAGCTTAATTTCCTTCAATATAATGCTCAGTTCTTCCAAAACAACTTATTTTACTAGTTATGTGCTTGTGTATTAATATACAACTAAATGAATGCACTGAGAAAACCAAACTGAATCTTTATTATGTGTTGTCTGTTAGCAATATTATTTCTATCAGTATCCCTCTTTCTCTGTGTGCTCAACAGCCACTTGCTTCTACCAGTTATTTGTATCTTTATGTTTCACCTAAAATTAAACCAGTAAATCACACTCAGGAAACCACTGATTATATCCTGAGCTCCACTCAAAGTTCTAGGCTCTTAGTGTTTGTTCAGTTTACTCATAACTAGCAGTAGTGCATCTGCAATTCTTTATCTTGGAGGTATCTAGTTTGGGACATCAGTACTGGACATCATTTTCAGGAGAGCTACATCAAACCTTTGCCGAGTAGTATTATTGCTCAGAAGCTCTCTTTGCTATGATTCTGGATAGTAGTATTGACGAGGTCCTAATGCAGCCACACGTAATATTTGATCAGGTTTTGTGAGAGGTAGTAGTATAAGTAACTAATTTCTGATACTCAACTATTGTCTTGAGTGTTGGTCCTCAAAACAACGTCACTATCTCTGATTTTCTTTTACTGCATATGTGCTAAGATATAAGTTGGTTTGAGATATGGCATGACAAGATCTTGCTTTTTTTTTACTGAAGTAGAAATTTTAACAGTTTGCCTTTGTTATTGTAGTCATGCAAGAGTCCCTGATGCTTTGGTTCAATATTTAGACATCTTAGGTATGTTGAGTTCAGTTCCCTGTCGAGACTTCGGATAAGCTTATTGCTTTGCTTCCAATAATGTACTCCCTCCGTTACCAGTTTCAAGTTTCAACTCATGTTGATTGCTTTTGTCCAGTCTGTGGGTTTCTCTGTTGTTGAACTACTTGTTTTTTTTATGCTGATTGGTTCTTCCAGTCAGCTAGTTACCAACAAGTTCTTCATTTTTTAGGTAATTTCCGAAGTAGTGTCTAAATTAAGAGATGTGTGTTGGACATTATGTTTTATCATCATTCCTTTTTTGGCTTTGGATCTGCTGGTTGATAGCCTAATCAGGAGGCGCTCATGTAAAAAAATAACTAGGATCATAATATAATCATAATATGTTGTGCTCAGATTTAGAATTGAATTTGATTTATTTAATTAAAAAATAAACTGTAAGGGTGCTAGGGTAACAGCACACAAGTGTGTCCATCTACTGATAGTTGGGATGTGTCGAGCAGCGACAACTTGTGACACAAGACTTTTTGAGGCTAGAAGTTAACAGATGCTCAAAGGATCCTTTCAGTTTCTCTTAGACAACCAGTCAGTTTTTACTAAATTCACTTTCCTAGCTTCTTACACGGGGAAAAAATTATCTCGGCCTAGATTTCATATTTTAGTTTGCAAAACGTGACCTCAATCCTTTGATTTTCTCTTGCAGATGACAACAACAATATCTATTGAGGATGTGCGCAAAGAGGTGAAAATGTTGAAGGCGTTATCTAGACATTCCTATATTTTGAAATTTTATGATGCTTGTGAGGATGCCCTTGATGTCTACATAATCATGGAGTATGTTTCCTGACATTGCCTTCACATAATCATGTGTTGTTTATCTTGAAACAGTAATGTATGATAGTGCTCAAAAGTCACATTGTCTACCTTAGGGTTGGTATTCTCTTGCAGCACATGACATTATATATGGAAGTACTTGCTAGCTGTTACTATAGGAAGACAGTAAAAATAATAAATTTCTATTTTGATTGGCTCAAACCATTTGAGTGAAGACTATTGGACTTTATATATCATAACAATAGAAAAATTGAAATTTTTAATCTGAACATGGAAGACTATTGACTACTTCCTTTCCCTTGTTTGTGATGGCAGTTGAACTCTTGTAATTTATCTTACACATTAAAGATTGACTACTCTGTTCAAGTAAAATCCTTTGCACACTGATAAAACAAACTAATTATTTCTCATGTTTCCATAATCCATATTGTAATCTAATTATTATTTCTATTGCAACTTTCTGCTCAACCACCACTTTTGCTTGCAAGTTGCAGGGCTCCAATATACATTTGTTTTTCAGGTCCAGCACAACAGCATTAGTAAGTGCCTGTCCAGCTCAGTTCATTCAGTCTTGTTTGCATTGTCCAGTTCAGTTGCGACTTGCTAGTAGTGATATAATAGGTTTAAGTTTGTGTCAAGCAAATGCACAAGTGTTGCTCTGTAGCAAATTCATAGTAAGTAATGAATAATTTTTTTGTGCTTAGGTTGGGAAATTGATTACAGTTTTTGCAAGTAGAATGACTGTCTGACCATCAATAAGAATGTCCGGCTGATAACTAACATGTGGTGGAACATGAAAGCAATTGCTTGTCTAAAAGTAGCATCTACTGTTACGTCAATTCTGAAAGTGGCAATCCGAAAGTGGCAATCATTTATATATGAAAAGTACCTGCTAGCTGTTAGCTAGATTAATGGGAAGTTACATGATAACTGATGTTTTCCTCACCTCCATTGATCAGGCTTTGTGAATCTGTAATAATAAACTCGGCAAACTCTATTTTTTAAAAACAGTTCACCAACACTTTGCCGAGTGCCTGGGCAGGGGCGCTCGGCAAAGTTTTTTTTTAAAAAAAATAAAACTTTGCCGAGCGCCTGCCCTCTAGCACTCGGCAAAGTAATTTTTCTAAAAAAAATAAAAATAAACTTTGCCGAGTGCCAGGTGTATAAGCACTCGGCAAAGTTAATGTAAAAAAACAAAAAAATATTCTTTGCCGAGTGCCCATATGAGCGGCACTCGGCAAAGTTTTCGTGGAGAAAAAATAAAAAAGAATTTTGCCGAGCGCCGCACCTAGCACTCGGCAAAATATTCGTTAACGACCTGAGCCGTAACGATCGGAAATATTTTATCGAGCGTCTCTCAAACACTCGGCAAATTATTTTTTTTATTTTGCCGAGTGCCCATTAAAAAAGCACTCGGCAAAGTGCCGAGCGTAATTCGTTCTTTGCCGAGTGTAGCTTATTTGTGGATTTATTGACACATGAAATAAATGAATATCAGAGATATCTTTAGGAAGATATTAAACATTATTTTAGAAGAATCACGGAAAAAACTATACAGTAGAGTTGAGCCTACAACAACGCGATATCATCAATACAAGTTGGTTGTAATTAGTGTTATATTATCCCTTGTGTTAATTTCACAAAATTTTCTTTTTAAATTAATGTCATTTTAAATCGCTATTTATTTTTTACAATATTATTATCTTATCGTGCAAATCATGTGTTTTTTTATAAAAGTTTATCTATCCCGTAGCAATGCACGAGCACGCTACCTAGTATATATACTCCCTCTGTCCCTTTTTAGTTGTCGTCTTCGTCTCCAATTTTTGAGCCACAAGTGTGATTAGATTTATAGAAAATACATGCAACATTTGTGTTTCCAAATAATTTTGTTAAAAAACTAGATTCAAATATCTACCTAATGATATTAATTATGTTTTACAAATACTAATATAATTTTAAAATATTTAGTCAAAGTTGTTTTTCGAGAAGTGAAAGCAACAGATATTTAGGAACAGAGGGAGTATATATATATATAAATAAAATAAAGCACGGAGAGGGAGCACTCACTCGTTCGTTCTCACTCGTGTGGACGAGAGGTTCTGAATCATTATAAACTGTGTGGGGAGCTTATAAGATTCTCCCCACGCCGGCGAGCCACCTGTGTGCCGGGAGCACGAGCATGCGTCAACGTCAGACGTGGTGCGTCGCGTAGCGGGCCTGTCCCGGCGGGCCGGCGGCGAATGGCGGGCGAGGGCCACGTGACCGGTCGTACTAGGATCGGAAAGCACTGTGGCGCCATGTGGATGAATTATTGGTGCCAAGGCAAAGCGGAGCCATGCATGTGAATTATTATTACTGCTGCCTGCTGGTGTCGTATACGGTATCTGAGACTGCAGATTAAGGATGGAAACGAATTTGCATGGAATCGAATTCGGATAACATCTTTTACTACATTTTTATTTGAATATGAATACGGATTCGAATGTTCTTGAACACGAATACAAAACGGATGTCTCGAATTCGGAAATGCATTTGGATATTTACTCGATTTGGAAGACAACATTTACCAATTTTCTTTATTGATAATTTACAATTACAAAATCATGTAAAGACTAAAGTATTAGTACATAATAAGTCTAGACAGAGATCGCTCATTAAGAATATCACATTCATCCATATTTACTTTAATAATTAATCATATAATAAATAAAACTATTAATAAATACACATTTTAATATATATATATATATATATATATATATACATTTATCAAAGAAATAATAAAAAAATGCATGAAAATTATTTTCATCAATACATAAACAAGCTAGAGTAACTAAAATTAAACTTTATATTAATGTATTTTTATTATTAAAAATAATGATATTGGTCATTAAATTTAAATGTAACTTTTAAATTGTTTTATGGATGCAATATTTTTAATAGTAAAATTAATGTCATAATCATTAGTTATGGATATAATTTTTTTTCAATTATACACTATCATTATTGGTATTCTATTGAACATAATTTGCCGTTAGTTATAGAGATAACTGACAGTTTTATATAGTCGAATACGAAGAGTGCCGGATATTTTCGAATACGGATGTGGAATCAGATAGAGAAAATCGACCAAAAACGGACTCAGATGTATCTACTTTACTACCACATTTTAATTCGAATTCGAATACGAAAACGGATATTCATATTTATATTTTAGCGAATACGGCTATCGGATAATTAGGATTCCATTTTCATATTTCCATCATACTGCAGATAATTCATGGAGGTCTTGCAGACCTACCATGACGGTTCTGCGTGATGCGGCAGCCAAGCAAATACCTGCGAGTACTGCGAGCCTCGCAGAGACGGATTTGAATGGAGCGTGGCAAACGATGTAGCCCAAGAGTTATGGGTAATGTAACACCAACAGCATCGTAAAGTGCAAGATTTACATGAGGAGAATGCAAATATTCCGGCTGATGCTGGTTCCGGCTGGTTTTAAGTGTTGGTAGCTGATTTTGGCTGGTTTGCTACGAGAGAAAAATACTACTTAAACAGGCCGTTGATTCTGGCTGGTTGTACAAGCCGAACAGGTGAATACCCATTGGGTGCTGCTTCTGTCGTTGTAAAAATATCACCGCCAAAAGGACAGCACCACTATTATCACCACGATACTTCCGGGTGCGCCCACTCCAACGACCATCCAAACCGGGGAGCAGTACGTGGCTGGCTTTAGGGTACAACTCCGTATGCATGGCTCGATCGCCTTCGCCTTGGCACCAATAATTCATCCACATGTGGCGCGCCGCAGAGCAGGTAGTACAATAATAACGAGCCAGCATTTCTTCTGACACAGAAGCTTGGGGCCTAGGTGATAGATGAACGTGAGACTGAATTTGGAAAGAGAATCTATGGTGTGCAGAGTAAGGCTGAGTTTCTTTGACGGGTGAAAAAAATTTTACACACACGTTTCACCACTAATTAAGGGTATTAAATAAAGTCAGTTTACAAATCTACGGACAGAACCCGGGTTAATTCGCGAGACCTATCTAATGAGGCCTTTGACCGTATGATTAGAGGATGGTCACTGTAGCATTTCTGTAGTAAACCATGGGTTAATTAGGCTCATTAGATTCGTCGCGCAAAGTTACACTCATCCTTAAAAAGGTTTTGCAAATAGACTTGATTTAATACTCCACGCATGCAAGATTTCCCTGGGTGAAAAAAATTTCACCCAGGAAAGAAACACGGCCTAAAAGTAATATTAGATGGTGATAAAATAATTTGTTTTAGATAAATATAAGAGACTATTGTTCACGGTGCGGAGACTCAAGGGGCATTTTGGGCTTTTTACGCTGGACCCTCTTTACTTTTTTTTTTTAGAAGGAACATGTATTCATCTTAGCGCATTACACTGGCCCGTTTATAGACAGGACAAAGAAGTTCAAAACTCCTGTTCATCTTTCTCGAAGCCTTCAGAGATCTATCCGTCACCGCCATCGAAACCACATCCCAATCGTCGTCAGGCACCAGAGCCAAACTCCACAAGGTGGAGGCCGCAGAGGAGGACTTACTTCTGGGCAAATCAGCCGACACTGCCTCCCAGGCGCATCGGCCAACTCCCGTACCCCTGACGCATCCTTCGATCCCATCGCCGGCAATCCGAGCAAAGCTCAGATATTCACCAAAACACATCTTCCTCGAGATTAACTGAGTCAACAACATCATCATCTGAAGAAGACGACGCGATGTGCTGGCCCTCGACTCCTGAACAGGTCTCCCCAGCCTCTACGTTGACGTCGGAGTAGATCGCCATCGGAGAACGGAAGAGGCTAGAAGAAATTATTCCGGTGCGCCGTCGCCGCTTCCGCATCGCCGGTGGACCCACTTTACTGTTCACGGTGGAGGGGCACGGGAGTAACAGAAGTGCGAGATAGGGAAGAAAAACTTTGGTGTTGGATGCATAAAGAAAATTTCAGATTTAGGTGCTACAAAGAGGAGCAATTTTTTTTTGATGCTATGGAGGGAATTTTCTCACAGGAAAGAATCTCCCAAAGAGTTATGCGTAACGTAGAGCATCTTCAAGAGTTTGCTAAATGAGGTTTTGGCATCTAAAAAATTTGGCAAAATAAGAAAATTAGGTGTCCAACAGTTTGGAAAACTTAATTACATTTTTAGCAACTTGGCATTCCTTCCATCCGCACGCGCATCTTTACGCGCTGCGCATCGCGGTATCGCGCGACGCCTCCTTCTTGGTCGCGATTTTTTGCCGCCGTGGCCGCCTCCTCCAAGTCCGTGTTCGGCTGTTCGGCACCGGCGCCGTTACCGTGCGTTGTGCCGTGGCCGGATGGCGCTGGATCGCGTGGCCGAGGTGATACGAGCGAACCCGTACGTTCCGCGTCGTCGTGCTCGACGCGGACGACGTCGTGCAGAGGTCGATCATACGCGCGATCGAGTCCGGCCGGCTCGCGGACGGGATCCTGGAGCACGGGACTGGGAAGCGCAGGCCGGAGCGGGAGCTTGAAGGAGAAGAAGACTGGCAACGCACACGTGTAAATCAGGTGGCGGAGTGGCTTATAACCTCACCTGATCTTACGGATATCATCACTAGAGATTGTACTATTGATCAATATTAATGAAGCTCCGGTTTCCCTCAAAAAAAAAAAAAGGGGGGGCACGCAAAGAGTCGTCCGCAAGGCTGCGTTTAGTTTCTTGTCATATCAGAAAATTTCTCACTATTCCTCATCATATCAATTGTACTTTGCGTCTGCATGGAGCACTAAATGAAGTAGTAGTTGTTGCATATTTGTATTTTATGCATGGCCGGCTCGAGATGAATCTTAATTTTGAGTCTACTTGGGTCATGATTGGACAAAAGTTGTCAAATAAAAACGAAATGTGGTACGGTGCAACTTTTCATCTTTTCACCCTATTTCCACCAACTAAACGGCCCCTAACTAAAACATGTTAAATTCTATCGGATAAAACATGTTAAACACGGATTTATATGTGCAATAATTGAGATTATATATCTTCATTTTGTTTACTCCACGACGGCCAAGCAAGACCGCTCCCCGTCTCCGGCCGTCGCCTATAAGAAGCACCGGAGGGACGGAGCCTTTGGAAGCCAAAAGCAAGAAGCGGCGCCCAGGCCGGAAAGAACACACACACACACACACACACACACACACACGCAGAGAGGTGAGAGGAGAGGCAATGGCGACCACTAAGATGACGGTGGTGGCGATCCTGGCGGCGCTGCTGCTGATGGCAGCTGTGGAGCCGGCTTCGGCCACGCTGCCCAGCATGCTGCTGGCAAGAAAGTTGCAGATGCCTCGCCTAATGGATCATGTCGTCTCCGCAGAGTCAAAGCTGGCTTGCATCCCATCAGGCGGTTATTGCATGTTTAGTCCTACGGATTGCTGCGGTAACTGCGGTTGTTTATATCCTATTGGGGTTTGCTACGGCTCATGGTGTGAGGAATGAACTGGACATACGTACGTGTCCATTTTACTAGCTTACCACACGCATCTGAGTCACAATAAAAATCGCGTTCTCTGCGTTCGGTCCCTAGCTTGTTGCTCATGATCAACAAGCTCTGTTCAAGTATCGAGTCAGTTTGTTAGCGTGTACTGTCAGGTACGTGCATGTTGTGCATGAGCTCACGAGTTGTGTGACGCCGTGCAATTAGTGGTGGCGAGAATAGGTAGCTCGCACTCGCAGTACCGAGTCTAGCTTCCGGCCCTGGATCGGACTCGCTCTTCACGTACGTCCTGCGTCGTGGTGGGGATGGACGCGACAATGGCGCGGCGGGATGTGAGAAGGATCGACGATCGAGCCGTTCCTTTGAGTCATGTAATCACCAATAAATAAAATGTCAATAGAGTCTGATGAGAAAACGCTGCAACCTTTGGCATTTATTACGACGACGACGCCGACGACTGGCCGACATGCCGCGACCATGCCGACATGGACGACCAGCGGTTCCTGGGGATCGATCTTCCTGCAGGTGAGCCACGCCCACGCGTGAGCAGCTTCGTTCTGAAAGCGGACGGCGGACGGCACCGGGACAAGCCTCGCCGCCGGACGCCGGAACGTTCGGGTGCAGCCTGCGCCATGGCCAGGGGGCGGAGCTCAGTTGAGCGCACTCCACTCATGTTCCGGACCTATATGCACCCCCCTTAGCTTAATCCAATGCACCCCCACTGCATGCTAAGCAGCTCGCTCAAAACTAATAAAAGAAATAAAACTAGAAGTCATCAATAATGATATTTTATGGCTTTTTTATGTGTCGTATCTTCTTCTCAGTCCAATAATAAATCATTATTTAGCCCCATGGTTGAACATAAGTGCGTGAGACAACACTCAAAAAACAAATCAATATTTCTCTCGTCTTTGCTGCGTCACGCCCTGCCCCTGCTCAGTCCCAGTCGCACTTTCTTCCTCTCGCTGCATCCGAGTGGTGGATGCCCGTCGAGTCGACAGACGGAGGAAGCTCGGTGGACAGCTGGCCACAGCTTAGACCGCTGCTCTCACCGGCCTCCACAGGCCGGCTGCAACCGTGCAACCTTGTCTTCGTGCATTCCAGTGTTAAAAAGTAGATATTTTCACTTTGATAGTCTATCATATTAATATAATCTTGCTTCAAATAAAGACTCTAAATTATTATTGTTTGTTTCAATTTGGGTTTTGGGGAATTGACACTGGTAGAGAAACGAGCTTTGCTTCCGGTGGGAAACCCCCTCTAGTCCTGGTTCCCCATCCGGAAGCAAAAATCCGGGACTAAAGGGGGTCCTTTAGTCCCGGGTGAGGAATCGAGAGTAAGAGGGGTCTTTAATCCTGGTGGATAACACGAACCGGGAATAAAGGTCCTTTCTGACATGCCACAGCGCCAGCACCCTTTAGTCCCGGGCGGTAATTTCAACCGGGACTAAAGGTCCTTTATGACATGCCACGGTGCCAGCACCCTTTAATCCCGGTCGGTAACTCCAACGAGACTAAATGTTTTTTTTTTCATTTTTGTTTTCTTTTCATAATTTATATGTTTAGTTTTGGATTGAAAATAGATTTTTGAATTCATATTGTACGCTGCTAATAATACATATAAAGTTTCGGTTCAAGCGTTAATGTACGTGATAAATTAATAACAAGTGTGTGTATATATAGGGTGGGAGTAGAAAAAATTTACCCTATATATATATATATATATATATATATATATATATATATATTACATTATATTATCTAATGTGCATATATTATAAAGTGACATTATATTACAAGTTCTCTCTCCCATCCGGCTTCTAGTTTGGCTTCCATTTCTGTGTGGGGTCATAGTGGAACTCGCTTTTGGAGTTGATGACCTGGTCATTAAGAAATCTGGCTATGGATTCTTGAATTGGTATGAGCTGATCTTGTCGTATGACATTTGCCTCCAACCATGCAGCATACAGGTTTGAGTTAAAGGAAAATGAATTAATATATGTATATACGCGCGTGTGTGTGTGTATATATATATATATATATATATATATAAAAGACATAGTAACCATTCAGCCCCCGGTCAAGCCGTGCAAGCAGAAAGAAAGGCCCTCCACTCCGGCGAGGCCACGTGCCGGGCGCCGCCGTCCTGCCCCCCGACAAGTTCCTCTGTATCCCCAACGAGCAAGCAGCAGCAAGAACGCTGGCCATAGAGTCTGTACGATCTGCAGCAAGGTAGAAGAAGACCAAGGCATAAGACAACCTATTCACTGTGACTATTTGGGCATCATAATCTTCTCGATTTTGGAGACAATGAGAGGCGACGGGACGCATATGGACCCACCGACCATAGACACATTAATTGCCTCTCAGCACCTTTTTCCTCATCACCTCTCATCACTTCTCATGTTCTGGGCCCATCGACCATAGTCTCACCAATCACCTCTCATCATCTCTCCAACCATCGTAAAAGTTCTTATTAGATTTTTGTTAAATATTACCCCCTCCCCCACATCACAAATAAATGGAGATCTCGTATTTTGAGGAGTCAACCAATCATAATTTTCACTAAGTGGAAACAAAAATTATTACTATTCATGATACCCAATAAGCATTACTAGATTGATCACACCATAAATGTTCAAGGTAAACATATTTGGATATTCAAATGTTTTAACTATTTTCTATAATATAGTCAAATTAATAATTAGCAGACATTTTAAAATGCGAGTTATGTAAATATTTTGGGACAAACAAACCACTTACTCTGTCTTGATATATACTCCATGTGAACGGATATTACAGGATTTGAAAGCTTTGTTCTTTCTGGCGACGACATTCAGTGAAATGTCTATGGTGACTTCATCAAATGTTTTGCGTGTGCGAATTTATGGAGGGCCATGTTGTAATGTTAAAGAAAAATGGCATATGATGAGGGGGCGCCCTGTTGACCTTCCGCTCTGCCACAGTTCTTGTCAGAAAAGTTTAATTGACTAATCTACAAAATTAATGTACATGCACCATTTTCGTATTGTTTTAATTCATAGATCACTTTTGTTATTTTCGTTACACAGTATTTAATATACATATAGACATAGCATATATAATATTTTAGGTGCTTAGAAAAACAACGCA
This sequence comes from Eremochloa ophiuroides, assembly GCA_038502445.1. Taxonomy (NCBI): domain Eukaryota; kingdom Viridiplantae; phylum Streptophyta; class Magnoliopsida; order Poales; family Poaceae; genus Eremochloa; species Eremochloa ophiuroides. The sequence continues at coordinate 289,205 of JAHLJS010000204.1, forward strand.
CATAAAAAAATAAAATGACTTATAGTTTAAGAGGGAGTAGCACAAGTTGGTGATTTAGTTGTAGAGGGCCGTTTGGTAGAGTTTATTGAGCAGCTCTCAAAGCTGGTATTTAAGTCTCTGTCAAAAGGATGGAAAGAGACTATCAATGTTGAGACTGACGCCATGCTTGTCAAAGATGCACTAAACTACCCGCAGATAGCTATAGCTAGTTTGTTGCACATGCTTGAAACAATTTTTTTGACTTCTAGCCTCAAGGCTGTCCATTGTTGGATGCGATGCTGAAAAAGGTTTTAATTCGGCATCGAGGGTTCTATTTGATTTGGTACTGAGAATATAAAAAAACTATAGTTACACATGCACATAGAGAGGGCAGAGAAAACTAAACTGAGTATATCCATGCATTCTCTTTCTTTGTTTATTTATTTATTCAGTGGGTCCCACATGTTTGCAGCTCTATGCAGAATCGATGCACTCACTAACATGCTTTAGTGCAATCCTATGGTATAAATCATATGCGAAGTCTAAGAGTGCCACATCAGCAAAAATTCAAATATAGACATTACTTCACATAATGAGAGTATCTTTCAGTAATAAATGCTAAGCTTATAATTTTATTCTGTATTGCATACCTTCTCTCTGCTTCTTTCCCCTCCGCTTCTTTCTCAGCGCTCCAGCTAAGTCCGGCAAACTGGAGCATGCAGTCCGGTGACCGACGGTTGGTGCGCACGCACGTGAGGTTTCCATTGCCCCTGCTCCACTCGATCTGCAGTGCGACATGTGACAAACAAGTAGAACAGGAGAAAGACGCTGTGCAGATGGTGCTCGACTAATCAATGTTTATTTTTAGTTATAAAATAGTATTTTTCTCTCACAATGAATTAGCACCAGCTGAAATCAGTGTTTATTTTTAGCCAAAACAAACAAGCCATATGTCAGGTTGTGTATTCGTGGATGCAGGTAGCTGATGGTTGATCTCTCCACGGGACGGATGGATCGCACGACAAGGAGTCCTCCAAGACTTAGAGGAGACGAACTAAAATAACTAGATGCAATGGATGCAGCGGCCGACGCCGGGGCCCCTGCACTATGATATTTTGTAACTAGTGCCTAATATATAGCGATGCATGTGTACTACGATATTTTATTTAGTGCCTAATTTTTTTTACCAAATGATTTTTTTAACTAGTTGAGGTATTGAAAAAAATAGCTAAAACTATTTTGGCTAGATGTGCAGGTTCTGGTCTGTCGAAAGTCAAACCACAATAATAATATAATGTATAGTTAGCCAATCAGGCTACCAGCTTATTTTGGGACTACTCCACAACTCCGCTTCACGAACTCCACCAAAAAATAGCTTAAAAAAATTCAGAGTTTGTGGAGTACTCACTTCATTTTAAATTATAAATCTGTGTAAAGTATTATTTTTTATGTCTTACTTTATTAATAAATGTTTTTAAAGATTAAATTAAATTTAATTATGCTTGTACAAATCTTTTTAATAAGGCTCTATTGATCATAAAAAAAATCAAATATTTTATAATTTAGAACGGAGGCCGTACTTTTTTACATGCTCTCACAACTTAATTTTTTTATTCTGAAACAGCTTGCGTCAAGCGGAAATGAAAACGTCGAGCCAACTAACACGGTTTGGCAGGGCTTATGCAGCGTCTTCAGGAGCTGTTTGGAGCTATTTTCTGTCAAACGGAAGAAAATAAAATGGCTTCACCGATGAAATCCCCAAAAACTTACTCTCACGGAGCTGTTGGATGCAAATGAGCTAAAAATAGCGGCTTCTTTCAGCTTATCACTGTGAGAACATATTTTGAGAAGCCCTATACGTTGAGTTGTTTTGCCAAACTATTTATCTAGAACTGTTTATGGAGACGGAGCAAACAATAATAGCTTCAATAGTTAAGTGGAGCCGTGCGAAACGAGGAAGAAGCATCATTTGTTATTTTATATCTACTCGTATGTCAGTTAATAATCACTACTAATCAGGAGCTCGATCGCGCGCGTAGACCTCCCACTTTGTTTTTCTCTCTCTCTCTCTGTCTCCCTCTCAGAGTCCCAGTACGTCGTGTAGGTAGGTAGGCTATGGCTATGGCCGAAGCAGCAGCAGCAGCAGCAGCGACGGGAATGCGATCCGTGCTTGAGGCGGCGGCCGGAGTTCATGGCCAGGACGACATACTCCTCCTCCCACGCGACGACGCTACCAACGAGATGGACGCCGTCACCGGGCTTGTCCGGCGCATCGTCGCGGCGGACCCTGCAGTCACGAGCGCGTTCAACGTGCTGAACCTCGGCAAGGTCGCCGAGCTGTTCGCGGCGTGGCGGCGGGGGCTCGAGAGCGTGCCTCCCTACTACGCCGTCAAGTGCAACCCCAACCCGGCGCTGCTCGGCTCCGGCTTCGACTGCGCCAGCCCCGCCGAGATGGACGCCGTGCTCGCGCTCGGCGTCGCCGCGGACCGCATCATCTACGCCAATCCGTGCAAGCCGGAGTCACACATCCGGCACGCCGCGCGCGTCGGTGTCAACCTCACCACCTTCGACTCGGCGGAGGAGCTGGACAAGGTCAGGCGCTTCCACCCGCGGTGCCGCCTCCTGCTCCGGCTGAAGGCCCCCGGCGCCGGCGCCGGCGACGCGCTGATTGACCTGGGCACGAAGTACGGCGCGGAGCAGGAGGAGGTGGCGCTGCTGTTGCGCGCCGCGCGGGACGCGGGGCTCGCCGTCGTGGGCGTTGCGTTCCACGTTGGCAGCGCCGTGTCCCGTTTCAGCGTCTACGATGCCGCCGTCGCGGCGGCCCGTGCGGCGTTCGACGCCGCCGCCGCGATCGGCATGCCGCCCATGCACGTCCTGGACATCGGCGGCGGGTTCACCGCCGCCAAGTTCCAGGACGCGTGCGACGTGATCAACGACGCGTTGGCGCGCCACTTTGGGGACATGATGCCCGGGCTCGAGGTCATCGGCGAGCCCAGGCGGTACTTCGCCGAGACACCGTTCACGCTCGGCGCGCGCGTCTTCGTGAAGCGCGCGCGCGGCAAGGTGCGCGAGTACTGGATCGACGACGGCTTCTACGGCACGCTGTGCTGTGCCCACATCGAGAGCTATGTGCCACGCCCTGTGCCAGTGTTACTAGCGTCGTCGTCACCGCCGCCGGCGGATTGTGCCACCGGAGACGGGGACGACGACGGCGGGGAGACACACCCGTCCGACAACAAGACCTACCTCGCCTCCTCGTCTGTCTAGAATCTACTACTCTAGACAGAATGCATCAATAGCTATCGTTTACTTATCTTCCTGCCATCTTGTTCTAATGTCAAAAATAAGGGTATATATTCGGCCCAAGCGTCACTGTTGTTGTTGTTTTGAGGGGTCTGTCGTCGTCTATGTTTCACTTTCAGAGCTAAAGTGACAGATCATCCTTTTCCTGTTTTCGCTTTCTGTTGGTTCTCAGATGCAGCCAGCAGACCCAACATATTGCTCTGTTTCATTGGCGATCGAAAGGTGATAGATGCTGCAAAGAACATGACCAAGTATGTTGATATATAAGGTCGCACATGACCAAGTATGATCTGAAGCATTTCATAGGGTCTCTTTAGGCAGCAAATCTCACCCAAAACATAATTTGCCATGACATGGGGCTTGCAACAACAGCCAACTTAAAAAGACTATATTTATATTAAGTCCCTTATATTAATTAATCAACGATACATAACGGATCGAGCAACTTTTCTTTTTTCTTGCAGGCGTTGTTCACCTCAGCGTCAAGCCACCGTTCTGCTTTCCATACGATCCTCAATACTGCACGCCATGCATTTCACTGCGGCAAAGTTTGCCAGGAGTACAACTTCCCTGCTAAGAATGGCGGTTTCTGCAATAAACATGCTCAGCCATGGAAGTGCTGCTGTCCATATTGAAAGGGCCTGAAACAAATGTATATGTTCATGCAGCTACGACCTAAGCTTGCATGGATATGCCAATCACCAAAATATATAGCAAATAAAAAAAATAATCCATTAACTTCGTAAGTACCATACCGCTTTATTTTGAAATCGTGTGTGTTTTAGGTCGTCCTGTAACGCGAGACAATGTGGTGAGCTGCGCTCGAGCACTTACAACTTCGTATGTAAGACCAGTCTTAGTGATATATTTCATTGCATCACTTTTAAGAGTGTCACGTCGACTCTAAAAATTTGGACGTATAGATGATTAAATCATTCACACTCTCAATACACATTTTTATGTCACACATGATTCTTATGTCATTGTTTCTAAGTAAGCATGGATGTGAATGATTGCTACTGTTCAAGATCAGATTTTGAAGACGGTTGTCCAGTGTTTCTAAGTAAACCAGCTGAAGAGGAGAGAGTGCTACCACCCAAGACAACAGTTTCAAAGTAAGGACACAGAAGTTGGAAGCTTAGTTTTTCTAGCTCTCTTTGCCTTATTACTTTTTGTCTTGTTTTTCTTTCTTTCTACCTCTTTTGAGACTTAGTCTTCTGACTTGTAAACTTTGGCTGTGGATATAGAGGCCGGATATCAATCCATTATCTAAAAAATACATATTTTTCATCCCCATGGTTTCAACACACAACAGTTGTAACATTACGAATTAGTATATCGAGAATTCAATTAATATTCTCAATCCATTTGAATTAGTTTTCACTTGGTTCCTTTATCTAAAAAATTTGAATTAGTTTTCTATAAAAACATGTGTATCACACATGACAATATTTGCTACAGTTGAGGTCAAAAATATTTGCTACCTTCGAAGAGCCTGGCCTTGGTGGTTACAGTTACACAGTAGCTGCGGGGTAGGAGGTATTTGCCTCCTTTTCGGTCAAGAACTTCATAATCTTCTCGGACACAGGATGCGTGGTGTATAGTGTTCAGGTGGTGCATCGTCCTGGCTTCATGCCTCCGCGCAACAAACTCCTTGGTGGTAACTTCACCTCGACCACGGACGCGAAGGGTTGTGCGTCCTCCCCGCCCCAGCGCGATCCCCAGATGTGGGAAGGTAATCCCGACATCATCGCTGAAGATGGGGATGCGAACCGTCTCAAGCCGGAGGTCCGGCTTATCCCTTGCCGGACCTTTGATTGATACAAGCATGTGAATTGTTGGTAGGCAAACCTTGGATTGATACAAATAAAGTGGTGCACAACACAATTACTAATAAGTATTTATTGTTCAGATATAATGGTCAAAAAATACTGTTATATGTATGACTCGTGCTGAAATTTTAAGAGAAGATCTCATGGAAGGGAAGGAATGAGCCTTTTAGAAAAGAATGGGTTATTTCAGATGTTACCACATCTTCATCTAAATTTGAATTTTTACAAAATGAAGATATTGCTTTGCGTCTTGTTGGAACTAATATTTCGGACAGTGTATCAACAAGGTGATCGAGGAAGAACAAGTAAATGTCTCATGTACGAGGCCAGTGGATGTGCTGAATTTTCCCACCAATGCTGCTAATAATTCTATGCTAGAACCTTCAATTGACTTACCTTGGTCACGTGATGACTGTACAGCTAATCTTTGGGATAAAGAAAAGTGGTGTGACAGTGCTATGATTATTCCCGCACCACAACTTGTGAAGGAAACTCATTCCTTTATTTTGAAACAAAATACTTGGGTTGAAAATAAGAAATTGCTTCCCATTGCACCTAAAAGGATGAGCTATAATATATTATTGTCCTGTTTAAATACTTTGGGTTTTACTGAGTTTCATACACATTACACTCTGTAGATTGGAGGAGAAATTTAAATGTGTCAAATTGCAGTAGTTATCTAGTTGTATATAGATGGGTTTTACTGACAATATGATTGTAAAGGTGAATATATGGTGTGCATCGTGTCTAAATTTGCTCAAATCTTAAATATTCTATTGTTGTCAAGATCCCAAGTTTTGTTTTAAAGAAACATGTTAAATTTCAAGAATGTGAGCAGTGTTGGCTACTACCAATATCCTATCCTCTTACTAAACTCAAACCGAGGACGGTTTGCTATCAAAAAAAGGACGAGGATGAGGACATGACACCTTTGCATAGTACCAATGTTTATAAGACAAGTTCGCTTGCATAGCATTTTTTTTTGCATAATTCACTTAGTTCCACTTTTAATATTTCAAAATTGAATCCCTACTGGGGGAAGATGACTTCGAGCCGAGGATGACTCCATTTGAAGACAGAGTGGATGATGAGGACATCACTCCTTTGGTTGTACTCGCTCAGCCTCCAATCACTATGCAATGTCCAATGACCTGAGCTCGATTGTGATGGTTAAATTTAGAGGTGAGCTCGACTTAAGTGATCCTTGCTATATTTTTAAGAATATCATGATGTTATATGTCTTAATTAGGAACATGAGAGGATCATGAAGAACTTGGAGGAAGTCGTGGAGACCAGCAAGGGCATGCAACAAAAGCTCGAGATCCAGTTCAACACGGTTTCGGGTTTCCATCGGCCTCCAGGACCAGCCTGTAACAAACGAGTGCCCCAGGATACGTTCAACTCTATTTTCGATGAACTACATAAGGTTGGAACAATAATCTCATAAGGAAGACGATGAAAATAGTCTCACATCAGAACTTCCACGAAATCAACACGGAATCAACGGGAATCATCGAAACAAGTCAGCATCCAGAATCTATCTCAGCATTGTGTCACAATTTTTGGTCCGTTGGATCGTTTATCGTCTTTCAGCCCTTTAGGGGGTGCGTCCAGGGTAGGTGATACCCTAAGACCTATATATTCATATGCTGTCACCACCATTAGGTTGTGATGGTTTTGTTTTAAATCAATTTATCATTGAACAGTTGTCGTTGTTGGTTTGCCAAACCTCACATTCGAGATCTTAATTATACATATATATGCAATTGTCAGTTCACTTGAGTTGTGTGTTATCTTGTTCTTTCTTGTGTTCTCCGACTCGCAACAAATATCAGCCCAAGTTGGCGAGGTAAATCGGATTGGGATACGGCTGATAACCAGAGACTGGCGGCCTTCAGAGTGGGAGGCATGGCCGATGGCCAAGAAGTAGGGCAGGCATAGCCATAATACCTTCGATGAATTAGATCATCAGAAAAGTTTATTTTATAGAGACACTTAAAAGCGGGAAAGCGGGAAAGCTATACAATAAACGAGTGATTCGTCGCCGACGAACACGCGATTTTTGCTCCGCCCGATCCGCGCACTCGAGCATTGGCGGCCGTCGGATGCGCGCAAGAGCGAGCTTGCGGCTCCTTCCTCCTTCCCCTCCGGCAGCGGCGACGGCCTAGCTCGCGGCCACCGACGAGGTAGGCTTCCTCCTCCTCCTAGGATTCCAGCAGCGGTGCTAGGGTTCCGGCGAGCCCTTTCCCGGTGGGTATAGAAAGGTCTGGCCTCGGGAGGTAGGTAGACCAGGCAGTGGGGATGGAGGCGGGCGGTTTCGGGGTCGTGGCGGTGGTGGAGGCGGCCGGGAAGATCAGGGCGGGAGAGGCTCGCCGGAGAAGATGACGGCCTCGCCGGAGTTGGAGAAAATGATGGCCGGGGAGGGTAAGAGGGTGGCCGCCGCTAGTGCTAGGGCTCGCCGGAGCTCCGACGAGCCCTAGCGCCCGCGACGGGGCGAGGATTGGCGGCGGGGGCGACGAGGAGCTGGAGGAGTGTAACACCCTAAATTTAATTTCTAGCATAATTATTATTGTTGGCAATTTTAATTATATTATTAATTATTATTGCAATCAATATTAGGGTAAATTAAAATTTTAAATGTTTTGTTGCATTCATGCCTCATGCATAATTTTTATTGAATGAAAAATAAATATTTATTTTAAATATTCGTTTAGACTCCGATTGATTGTTCCTAATTTATATTTTGAAAAAAAAATAAATTAACTACAAAGGGTTTATATTATAACCAGATAATAAAAATATTTTGAATACTATATTTTACTCCTATTATTTTTGAAAAAAAACAAAATAGGGGAAAAAGGAGAAGCATTTGAGAAAAAAATAAGAAAGAGATCTCTCTCCCTCTCTCCCCTTTTAGCCCAGCCCGATCTCTCTCCCTCACCCCTTCCTTTTTCTTCTCGCGCGTGGGCTGGCCCAGCATCGGCACAGAGCCCCAGCCCGCCCCACTCTCCTCTCTCCTTTCCGCGTGAGCGCGCAGGCGGCCCAATCCGGCCCAAGCCGAGCAGGCCATGGAAGCCAGCGAGCCCGCTCCCTTCCTCCCACGCGGTCACCGACATGTGGGACCTACCCGTCGGCGCCGTCATCTTCCTCCCATCCATCTCGGAGCAAGGCGGAGCGCGGGAGCAACCACCTCCTCCGCCCTTCCCGCAAGTGCATCCCGCGCCGCCACCCTATTTAGGGATTCGCCAGGGCCCCCTCCCGCACACCTACCGCCGCCAAACCCATCTCCACCCCATAGGACCACCCACCTGCGTTTCCCGGAACGCCGCCGCTGCCGAGCTGACCGCGAGCTCGTGGCTCCCTCTGGCGAAATTGGGAGCACCCGGAGGGCCGCCGTGTCTCCACGACCCCGCTCCGCCGCCTCGTGCCACCGATTGGGGACCGGAGCACTGTCTTCCCCGAGCGCCGCCCGCCTCCGAACGCCGCCGCCGTCGAGCTCGTCTTCCCGAGGCGCCAACACCACAATTCGCCGGTCCACGAGCTTTGTAGCAAGGTGAGGATGCGATTTCCCCTCTCTTCCCCACCTAGTTCCCCTTCTCGGGCCACGGGCCACCATACCGGGGCGCCACGCCTGCCACGGCATGCACTGGGCGCGTCCCAGCCCATCGCGAGGATCCCGGGACCCAGAATCGAGTTCGTCTCGGTCTCCTCTACCTCCCTATTTAGTCCCGAGAGGAAACGAGTACAGGAGTCGTCATTTCGTCCAGCTCCGGCGAGCCACCGGCGAAACCCTGCCGCGCTGCCTCTGTTTCCCGGCGGCCGGCGTCTCCCTCATTCCCCGCGATCTAATCCTGGCCGCCCGATTCAAGATCAACGGCCCACGGCGGCCGATACCCCTTCGCGGGTCTTTTGTAGAAAAGACCCCAAACTTTTCAATGTTTAACCCGCGGTCCTTGAGCCACTATTCGCTGAGTCTCGGGATAATTAGAGTTTAGCCCCTGTAGTTTTCACTATTTGCGGCCCGGTCGGTAGTTTAGATTAAAATCTGAAAATCATTTATTTTTATTCGAAAATAAATTTAATTATTTACAGAATTGCCATTCACATTGTTTTAGCCATATCTTTCGCATTTTTAATCCAAATTTGACCATTCAACTTGCATTAGATTCATAAATTTTTAATATACTTGTGTATACTACTGTACAGTAGGTTTGAAGCAGTTAAATTTCGGGTTAATATTATATTAATTATTCTTCCATAGTAAATCTTTGGAAAATCATATCTTCCTCATTTTAACCCGTTTTTAATGATCTATATATCGAAACGATCGTAGAGACGGGTACTATAATTTTATAATATTTTCATACTGTTTTTCTATGATTGGTGTACTGTTCCTTATTATATTTTGTTTTGTGGGTCATGTATGATGATTGTCGCCAAACGTTGTTGATTGTGAGGATTCCCAGGATCCGGTGTTCGATACCCTCGACCCTACGCTTTACGAAGGCAAGTATCCTTACTCATATTGCACCTATATTTATTTTACTTTTGAGTAGAGTAGTTAGATCCCTAGTTGCATGTTGTGTCTAATTTTGAATCTCATGATAAGGTTTACTAGAATTTGATTATTATCATCCTTGTTAACCCCCGGGATTGGGTACATGGTAGAGTCATGCTTAGCCTTGCAGTCTTGGGATTGGGAAGAATATAATTAATATTTATTAATGTCATATGAAACATGTGGAACTGGTAATCTTTTTAGAAATATGGTGAATAGGTAAATCCGGTAGGATGGACCGTTTTGGTGGTGGTTATGGTTTGTGCCATGGAACAGCTGTTGGTGTTGGTGGAATGGGTTTGTGCTAGTTATCCTGCCTGGATCCCTAGTACCCGGTTCTCGGAGCGAGTAACCCGGCTTTACAGCGCAAGCATGAGTCTGGAATGGGACGGACCTGGCTAATTAATTATTCATTCTAAGTTTTGGCTTTACACGGGGATGGTTTAGTGGTTCAAGAGGGGGCTTCTGCAGTGGGTCGTTACCCCTGTGGCGGTGAAACCTTAGAGGTACGTGTAAAACAGGCTTAGAGGGGCTTTGTAAAGGCCTTGTAGTGTGACCCCGCCATTCACCTAGGCAGTGTCTGGCGTAATGGGGATCATCACGACTTGTGGTGAAAGTGTGCAACCTCTGCAGAGTGTAAAACTGATATATCAGCCGTGCTCGCGGTCAAGAGCTGGCTTGGACTTCTTCGAGATTAGTTGGTTACTCTGGTACCCGGTTGGGTGGTTCCTTTGGGAAAGGAACGTGGGCTTGGATGGACTTTCAAGTATTGGTTGCTTGGATGGATTTCCAAGTGTGGTTGCTCGGACGGTTTTCCCGAGTGTTGGTTACTTTGAGGAGATGAGATTTTCACCTAGTTAAATAGGTGCATAGAAATTCAAAATATAGGGTTGTGTCGCTTTAGGTGCTGTGTCCAAACTCAGTCAGCCTACTTTTGTTTTAAGCCGCATATCATATTTTCCTACACTTGCGGAGTACATTTCGATGTACTCACCCTTCCTCTTTGTTCCCCTGCTACCCCATCCAGACGACGACGTTGACGAGGAGGACTACGTGGAGGACGGTGGCTACGACTCCGACGACTTGTACTAGGCTGGTGCTGCCCCCGGTCGACGTTCCTGTGGAGATGGCGTCCCTTTCCGCTGGAGATTTAGTTATCATTATTCATGTACTTTTCTTTTAGACCCACGGGTCCTTTTATATGATTTATTACGATTATTTATTCATCACAGTTATGATACTATAATGAAATCGATATATGTATGATTTATTGATCCTGGTATACATATATTGTGCATTTCGATTTTGTTCTTAAAATCGGGTGTGACAAGGAGGAAGATGAACAGAGAAAAAAAATCGTGTGTCGGGGGGGGGGGGGGGGGGTGCCCGAACACCCGAGTGCCCAATAGACAGCCCCTTGTAAAGGGTCTCAAATCTAATGTGTATTGAGAGCGAATGATTTAATCATCTATACATCAAAGTTTTTAGAGTTGACGTGACACGGTTAAAAGCGATGCAACGAAATATATCAATGAGACTGACCTTACTTAACGAAGTTGTGTACACGCTCGAGCGCAGTTCACCACGTTGTCCCGTGTTACAGGACAACCTAAAACCCACAAAATTTGGAAAGCAAGCAGTACACACGAACACACAATAGGTTATGGAGTATTCTTTTTATTCACTATATATTTTGATGATTGGCATATCAATGCAAGCTAGGTCGTAGCTGCATGGATACATTTGTTTCGGGCCCTTTCAATATGGACAGCAGCACTTCCATGGCTGAGCATGTTTATCGCAGAAACCGCCATTCTTAGCAGGGAAGTTGTACTCCTGGCAAACTTTGCCGCAGTGAAATGGCGTGCAGTATTCAGGAGCGTATGGAAAGCAGAACGGTGGCCTCACACTGAGGTGAACAACGCCTGCAAGAAAAAAAAAAAGAAAAGTTTCTCGATCCGTTATGTATGGTTGATTAATTAATATAAGAGACTTAATATAGTACTGTAATTATAGAGACACGGGAGTGTGAGGAGGAACCTGCATGAAGGGAAACAGTTCATACTTTAATATAGAAAAAAAAGTATGGATAGAGATATTGGGCTGCATGTGCTGAAGGAAGAGTTTTGAGGCCAAACGAATTTTAAATTATTATTTTAATTCTGCTGGTTTTCGAGAGCTCTGTTCTTTTTTTAAAAAAAACTTGCGAACAAATATTTGTATCTAACAATGATATAAAATTTTCATGAAAAAATTGTAGACCAATTTTTAACAGGTTTAGGCACGTTGATTAAGGGGTTTTCCACCCTTTGCAACACAGCTGCCGTATTCACTAGCTAGTATATAGATTAAAGAAAGGAAATCAGGAGCCCCGAACACTAGTACACAAAAGCTCAGCACTGGCGGTTCCAGAGGTATTTATACTGGCGTTTTTGACAACCGCCAGCGCTTAGGGCCAGTAGAAATCAGCCATTTGTACTGGCGGTTGTACGTGAACCGTCAGCATAAATGGATTTGTACAATATTTTTCGAGAAATCAGGTTTTAAAAATAGTAAAGCAAAAAAAATTAAATCTGAAAAGGGACCCACCAGCTAGCCGCACGCACGCTACGCGGCCGCGGGGGTTCGAACCCGCGACCTCCCCCTCGCGCGTGAGGCGCTCTACCACTCCACCTAGCACTCATATCTGTACAAGTTGTGTTAGGTTCGTCACATATTGTTACACACCGATAGAAAATTGACTTTTTGAGGTCCTAAACGAAGTCAAATGAAAAAATTATTAACTATAAAGTTGTATAACTTTTGGAGATCTACAACTTTCATGTAAATAGTTTTATCATTTAAAGTCGTTTTCAAAAAGTCAAATTTCAAAATTTAAATTTTGACCATAATTTACACCATCAAGATGATTTCAAATGAAAAAGCTTTCAACTACAAAGTTTCATAACTTTTCAAGATCTACAACTTTCATGTAGACAGTTTTTTTCATTTGAAGTCATTTTCAAAAAGTCAATTTTTAAAATTGACACTGATTTCTAGTGGCGGTTCCTTAAGAGAACCGCCTGTAGAAATCGATTTCTACATGCGGTTCCTTAAGAAAACCGTCTGTAAAAATGCTCCATTTCTACAGGCGGTTCTCATAAGGAACCGCTTGTACAAATCAGATTTCTAGTGGCGGTTTTCTTAAGGAACCGCCTGTAAAAATAGCGCCGATTTCTAGTGGCGGCCGTCAACCGAAACCGCCTGTAAAAAAAAATATTAGGTGTCAGCGTAGAGCTTTTGTGTACTAGTGGAAGGTGTACAAATATATATACATACTTTTTGCTTGGCAGGATGGGGAAATGATTACAACCACCACGAAAAAACATATCGTCAAGGACACGAAGGTCTTTGTCCAATTATTGTTGAGTGCCATCAGGTCTTTGTCCGAAGCTAAAGACAGAATGCTGTTGCGGTATATACTTAGTGCTCCTTTTTCAGACACAAGAGAAAATAAGAATGTTCCCTTGGAACGAAGGCCCATCGTGTCTCAATGTGCAGGGTGTTTATTTATATATACGTCCAGAGAGGTAAGTCCTAACCAACCTCACACTACGATAGCGCATCACCTGCAAGTTATATCTTCAAGATATATATCCGGATCTTGCCATCTAACACTCCAATAATTTAATCTTTGGATGTCAAATTATTCATATGCTTTATTTATTTATTTATTTATTTATATATGTGCTCCACCTCTATCATTAGTTTACTTTTTCCCCCTTCAGATATGCATTTACGTGCTACTATATTATGTTTCAATAATCTGTAGCTAATTAGTGAACCCATATCTTGAAGTATTATTTCTAATAATCTCTCACCACCACCACCGCCGTGCACAAACACTATGTATTATTTCTAACTCCTATTGTGCAGTCTATGCATGTTGCTTTTTTGTTTATGAATTTCCTTGGAAGATATTTCTTTATATTTTATAGGAGAGTTGCAGCAGAGCAACAGTTTCATTCAAAGAAGAGGCAACAAAATGGAGGCAGGGGGTCCTAAACTCAAACGGTGACAGTTTTCTGCAACCATGCCAGCGTTGATGGGTAGTTATTGCTCAATATGAATCGTCAATTAAACCTAAAAAAATGGCATAAATCAACCTCAAACATAGAATTAGGGCTTTCACTGATAGCATTCCATAGGTTGGATAGATGTCATGCTTAAAAGTATATTCCATGACGGAAACAAGTAGAGAAGAATCTAAGAACACCACATCGAAGCGGGACCCACTTGGCAAAGATTGTGGGTCGGCCGACACGGTACCATATCGGCCGACCTAGAACCACACTGGTCATCCCTAAGCTTCGACGTTACGTTGGTAAGATCTTGTGGCTCCAGGGAGTATTGCTCTATGTAGATCAACCAAGAGAACTAAGAAACACTTCATTTCTGAAAAGATCACACAGATCAAAACAATGTCAACAAATCCCCTCCCCCTATGCTGGCAAAATAACCCGTACGTGTATACTTAGTACTATATACTACATATAGAGTGTCTAAATGTAGTATATACTCTACAAATCATGTATATACTACAGTAATCCGTACGTGTATACTCACTACTACAGTATCATGTATATACTATTAGTACTATATACTACATGATTAGTAGAGTGTCAGGTGGTGCCAGCCGCCGCCCACCCCCCCCACCCAACCCCCGTGGCCCCCCTCCCTCGGCCACTGCACTCGCTCATGCAAGCTGTTGCGCATTCCGTCGCTGCCGGTACACTCTCGTCGGCTCACACCCCTGGCTCGCATTCCCGTCCTACCATTCCTTTCGATAAGGAAAAAAGCCGCCGCCGCGCTGCTCTCCAAATCGTTGCTTCATTTAGTGGGGCCGCAAAGAATTTGAGCTTCGATTCAATATTCATGTAGTAGGCAACATTTTGTTTAAAAAAACATAAACATCAAAATGGGATTCATTGGCCCTGTATATAGAGAAACATTGAAATGGGATTTGTTGATAATTCCGATTATATGGTTGCGACAACTCAATCTTTCTTTAAAAAAATATCAAAATTTATGTTTCTAAATAGATAAGTCTTTTGTAAAGAGAGATTCTTTAATTAATTATATTATAATAATATTGATTTGGTACAACGGCTATGTGTCTATTCCGTCCAGTAGTTAGCTGGTGAGACTTATCATTTGACCACTAATAAGTAGAAACTAGCAAAAGTGTCAATGCGTTGTAACAAAAGAGTATCAAAATAAACCAAAATAAATTTTTCGTCAACTTAATATTTAGTGACCGTGTGTTGCAGTTGGAAAGTGTCAAAATAAATTTTTCGTTAACTCAATTGGTTTCGTAACCAATCTAAAAAAAATAATTATTATATGTGTTTAACTTGCGTATCAATATTTCTTTTTCCCAAAAAACAAAGAAAGATATGAGTTCTTTAGGAGAATGTCTCTTTTTTTATTTGCATCTCATCGGATTGTCCTACCTCACTTTACCATATAGTACTAATATAAACCGGGAACACAAAACTAAACAGGACTAAGTACGTCTTATTAAGATTTAAACATGTCTCATTAAAAATAGAGCAAAATGCACCACAGGCCCCTCACCTTTGGACGGTGTGTCATATAGATCCATCACCTTTGAAAGTGCACTTTCAGGTCCATAACCTTTGTCCTGTGTGTCATTTAGGTCTATCACCTTTGAAAGTGTAGTTTTAGGTCCCTAACCTTTGCATGCAGTTCACCGGCAGTCCATTTTTACTATAGCAGTGACGTCACATTTTTATTTTCTTCAAATTTCTCACAAATTTATGTAATAACTTGAAAAAATCCCAAAATAAAAGTTGTTCTAAATTTTATGCTCTACAACTTTACTTTTTAAACTATTTTCGGATTCTATCTAGTTTTTGAAATTTTGAATTGGGGCTAACTTGGTCATTTGAATTGAGGTTTGCAATTCAATTTTTTATTTAACAACTTCAAAATCTCCAGACATAAAAATTTCTCAAAATAATGATATCTACAACTTTCATTTAAGAAAACAAAAAAGTGACATCATTGTACAGTTGAAATGGATTGCTGGTGAACTGCATGCAAAGGTTATGGACCTGAACTGTACTTTCAAAGGTGATGGACCTAAATAACACACAGAGCAAAGGTTCTGGACCTGAAACTGCACTTTCAAAGGTGATGAACCTAAATGACACACCGCTCAAAGGTGAGGGGCCTGTGGTGCATTTTACTCTTAAAAATATATATACCTTTTAAGCCCAACCACAGAAACTATCATATATGAGTAGTCATTTTATTAAATTAGATTGGTCTGGCCCAATCTCAAATCAAAGGCTCAAAAATAGATTTAGTAATAGACTATAAGACATGTGGTGGGTTAAGGAGAGTGAGCCGGTAGTTGAATGGGGTGGACGAAAGAACACCGAAAATCTTATATATATATATATATATATATATATATATATATATATATATAGACACACACACACACACACACACACACACACACACACATCTCATAGAAGTAACATTTTGGATATTGGCTAAAATAAATAGATAAAATACATGAAAAATATCTGATCATTGATGGGCCTGGAAGAGAAGATTAATCAAGCCAATCTTAAACTACATGGCACCATATGCTAACAAAATAGGAACATCATGTACAATCAGCATATAGCACCAACAACTAGCCATGCACACTAAAAAGAAGCAGTGTGCACCGGATATCACTTGTTTTTATTGGTCTCATGGTCGTTTTCTCCCATCCTGTCATCTACCTGCATTGGTAGACAAGCATGTATGCATGTTGCTCTAGTGATGCCCTGAATCAATCTTTGATCACATCGATTTCATATATAGGATGGTTATCATATGAAATATTTAATTTGGTTTAATATCTGTGTGTGTACATTAACAAACTAAGTTGTACTAGATGATTCTCTTTCTTGTGTGCAGAGATTGGTAAAATAGAGTGCAACTACTATATGCATAGTTGTATACTCCATTCTACCAAACTCTACACATAAGAAAGCTATCAACTAGCATAACTTAGTTTATTAGTATGTACACACGCACAAAATAAATCAAATCAAACACGCCACATCACAACCCTCTATATACATCAAATCAATCCAAAGAATGATGCAAGGTAGCCATATAACACATGCATATGCATGCTCGTGTACCTGTGCAGGTAGATGAGGACGACCAAAAACACCACTACCGAAGCAATAAAACCATATACATATATACCCAGGGCACACTGCTTTTTCTGAGTGCCATGCATAGCTGGCCTTCTCAATGCTCCGATGCAAGCTACAACTCGCATGGTACTTATATAGAGGCACGAATGACTGATCGGATTGCCAGTTCATCATTACTTTTTTTAGATAATAAGTTCATCATTACATTAATTACTATATGTTGATATCTCAATGCTAAGTATTAATATCTTGTCTATTCAAATAATAAAATATGATAATATCGATTTCGTAAACTAAATCAACTCATTTGTACCACCATTATAATTGATATCTTAATTATCTAAAAAAACAGACATATCTATTTTCCATCTATCTATATGACTATATCTATCTATCTATCTATCTATCTATATATCTAAGCTGAGATATTATATATTCCCTTTTCTAAAAATAAATCTATCTATCTGTCTGTCTGTCTGTCTGTCTATCTAAGCTGAGATATTATATATTCCATTTTCTAAAAATCTATCTATCTATCTATCTAAGCTGAGATATTATATATTCCCATTTCTAAAAATCTATCTATGGACCTCTATATATATATATATATATATATATATATATATATATATATATATATATATATATATATATATATATATATATAGTGTACATTTTCTACAAGGGGTGTCAGCAACAACTCGGGTGTGGTAACTACCCTCATGATAGACAATGTGTGACACGTGTTCTGGGTTGTTGGATCGGACAGCTGCTATGATTTTGCTCTTGATCGGGCATCATAGTACACATGCAGTTGTGATGTCGTAGTGCGATTTCTATTTCAAGCAATAATCCACACACCACGAGACCACCCTTTTGTATTTTTGCAGTACGCATGCTTACATGCATTCAGCCATTCACACCCCTCGATCGGCTGGGTGCTACAGAAAAAACACAAAAAAGGTATCGTTGTTCACCTTTAGCCAGACGTGTTCACCTTGTATGCCCTTAGCTTCTCGCGGCATTGTATTCAACTATTCAAGGGTTCACTATTTTTTTTTTGTCAAGTAACACTTTCTTTTCCATTCTAATATAAAAACATCATTACTTGGACACCGTACTAAGCTGTTTAAGCGAACCTGCTCCGTACCCATGCTACAAATTAAATCAATCATCTTATACATCGTTTAGCGCACTTTTATATTTTTATTTCATAACTTGTTCCCTGAGCCAATTAAGGAAACCATGAAGAAGAACACAAGATTTAATTCCTAATTCTAGCCCCACATGATCATATATATAATTGAGTACTACGTACTAGCAGACTATTTTTTTAAGAAAAAACAACTTGCACCTAGATAGCCGGCCGCCTTCTGCTTCTCAAGGTGGTGATATATGGTATCCATAAGTGGCTACGGACCTACGGTTTAGAACAAATTAACTCAATCACTCAATCTAGATACACTCAGGCGAGCAAATCGCTCCCTGGCAACTCCTCCGAACGCAGCCACAGCCTTTTCACTACTTCCAGCTTGAGCCTATATGTTTGGAATTAAATTGGGTGCACCCCGGGTGCACCCAGCTCCTGTACACTCACATGGTAGATGGTTGATATGCGTCCAATTTGGGCTTCAGCATGCGCCTGGGCTTCTGGACTTGCAGCCCACCAGCCTGATACAGGGTTGTTCAGTTGTTCCCGCTTTCCTTTCCTCTCAGCTTCATCCAGTCCAGTTGCAGAGCTCGACGCCTGTCCATCCTGGTAGGCATATCTGTTGTGTATCACATACACACGTGACATGTATTGCTGGCCAAAAGTTAAACTCATAAGGGCTTGCAGCCGAGAGTAGAAAAAGAATAGAAACAACAACAGCAACAAAAAAAAAGATTTGCAGGTATATTTGAGGTACGGTGATAATAAGCTGTTCTTATTTCTTATCTTTTCTATTTTTATATAGATGAACCGAGTTGTTTGGGACCAGTATATCCAAGAGAGATTAATTAATTAAGCTAAAGAAAAACATGACTACCAAAATCACGAATTCAATGAAAATGAAACGGGGGAGGCCAGAAACACAGATCAACACTGAATCGATTCGTAGCTATATATTAAGTCCATGTATCTTGCTATATATACACACACACACACTATAGCAATAGTAGGAATAGAACTGTACGTCGAGTACACAAGCACGATATTAATAACAGTTCAAGTTGGTCGTCAAGCTGTAAACACACATGCATGCACGCTAATCTATATATACATAGATAGATAGCCACCGATCGAGAAATGGTAGATGTGTGGTCTCATTCAGCAGCCAGGCATGCCTGCCTCGTCCTCTTCGGTGATCTCAGTGATCTGGGGCCTCGGTGGGTCGTTGCTGGCCGGTAGGCTGAGCTGTAGAGCCAGGCAGCAGGAAACAAGCTGCTAGTCATATAAACTCTTATTATATCTATATATATGTGCATGTATG
Organism: Eremochloa ophiuroides; assembly: GCA_038502445.1. NCBI lineage: Eukaryota > Viridiplantae > Streptophyta > Magnoliopsida > Poales > Poaceae > Eremochloa > Eremochloa ophiuroides. Next base: position 308,574 of record JAHLJS010000204.1, read on the forward strand.
ATACTTACCGGACGAAAGTCTAGAAGGTGGGTGCAGAGTTGCTCGAAACTAAAACGGCCAAATATCGCGAAACAGGAGAATGCTGTCACTCCCCGTGGGTACAGTATGTCGTAGAAGATAGCGTTGTTCAGGGGGTATCCAGCAATGGCACACAGAATGTTATTTTCTGGGTCAGTCAGAAATGTGGCTTGTGCTCCTGCAGCTGAAAATCAGACAGAGACAAGCAAACAGGTAGAAGATTAGACCCAACCCCAACCCGCGCGCCCTGGAAAAGAGAAAAAAAATCCAGATCGGCAGAGTGCTAGCTGCTTACCTCTGATGGCAAAAGCCACCGTCGTGGCCGTCTCGGGAGTGACGATAGCCCATACCGCTGTCACCTGAAATTAAACCTGGCAGTGAAAAGATTAATTAATAATAACTCTCAGCTAACGTACGGTTGCTGAAATGTTCTAATTAAATAAACAAAGAAATCGCTGATCGATTACCGTTCGTCGATTGTAGATCAGCTGGACCATTAGTCCTAGCTCATACCGCGAGCTGCAGTGGACAGGGTTAGGCTGCTGTACGGACAGCTGCATAGCGAGCGAAGAAAAGAAAAATGGAATGAATTAGTTATTACACTCAGTTTGTGTGTTATGTATAATGACAGCAATTAATAACTGAATATACATAATGTGTACCTGTGGCCTGCTGAGGTTTACCGCCGTAATGACGGTGACAGCGAGAGTTCCGAGCGATATCTTTTGCATGATGTCGTTCTGCACCCGTGCAAGCTTCTTGGCGGTGGATTTTGCAGTGATTAGCTGCAGCAGGGTGTTCTTGGTCCCACAGTGCCTCACCAGCTTCAGAGCATCGGTCAGGCTGTCCAGCACGGCGTCCAGGGTCCCGGCAACCACTGGGTCGCGGACCATGGGCTCCGCACTCGCCGTCAGGGTGTGAACCAGGGCACAAACGCGGTCAGCCACCCGCTCGATACCCCTGCACTCTCTCTCGTTGCTTCGAGCGGTCTGAACGGCGTCTTTGATAGCCAGACCGATGTCCAGGATCTTCTTCACAACCTCGGCCATGATCTCGATCGGCGGTCGGTCTTACCCTACCTAATTAATATCAGTGGCATGCATGTGATTTAATTTAATTACTAGGAGAGTAGGAGCACCAGCTTGGTTAACAAGCTCATCAATGCTTGGGCAGGCCCCCAAATAAAAAAGCAGTTTTAATTCCACTGAGTGCTTGGGCAAGCTCATCAGTTTTATGAATTTTTGAAGATTGACAGAGAAATAAATATGCATTGTTCATGTATATTTTGTTAGTAACTTATAAAGAGACTAATAATTAGCTGTCGATGTATATTTTTTTCTATAAAATGTGTCAATGTTAATGAAATTTAACCCGAGAACAGAAAATGAAAATAAATACATCCTTGTGTAAATACTAGATATGTTGTTAATAACTTATAAAGTGGGTAGATAATTGACAACCAGTACTGATTGTAAATACGAGATATGTTGTTAATAACTTATAAATACATCCTTGTTGGTGAGTAAAGTGGACGATTCCTTTTGCCATGTTTTAGTGGTAGAGAATTGACAACCAGTACTAATTTATTTGTTGCAACTGATGGCTTAGCTGATTGAGTACTTACCTGTTCACTGGATGCAATCAATTATGGTGTCCACGTGCTTGCCTGAACTGAGGTCTTGAACTCAGTTTTGTCTGCAGCTGTGATGTTTCCTGAAAAAAGAAATTGGTAACCCTTGCTTGATAAAACATCAGTGATCTAAACACAGTGATATCCAATGATTTTCTTCTTTAGTCTCTACGTCGAATAGGGACCAACAACACACGCACATACTGTCGTGTGCACATATATTCAGAAAGCGGTTCATTAACCCAAACGAAATTAAAATACGCAAATCTCTACAACCAAAATCCCTATCATTAACTGTGATGATAAAAGGAGACAAATCTTAGATCAAAATACATTATAAAATCTGGGAACTAAATTTGAAAAAAAAAATCTAGATAATTCTTAGATCAAAGTTGATAACTGAACTTCTTTAGAATCATGTTTGCATGGATAGAGTAGTAGTGCATTCTCATCTCGAAAATATAAATTGCTCATAACATAAAGTGACCAAACACACTACACCATTTTTCTTTCATTTCAAGAATTTTTTTTTCGCAGATTATGCACCTATGCTGAGATCAGAGATTCAGAGCTCCAATATTGATCTGTAGATACACATCTATGCTGAGCTGTTGGCTGCTGCATTGGTGACTGCATATAGATATAAGTCCACAAGGAAGATCCAAAAATGGTCCTGAGAACTCTAGTATCTATGAAACACCCAACAACCGCAAAAAATTTGAAAAAACTAAAGTTGCAAGTCGCTCCATTATAGAATTACCAACATATATCTCATGACACCACAAAATCTTATAAAATAGAGACAGAACATGTAACTCAAAAGGTCAAACCTGATTGGAGAAATATTTATTTGTTTTCAGCACTGGACACCACCTATTAGTTTTCAGCTTGCGTTCAACTGTCCTACAATTTGCAGATTCCATTACCACTGAAATTTGAGCTGATAACATGACATCGTTGCTTAATAAATAACTTCAATATGCATCTTCTTTTACAGATGAACTGCAGTTTAATTGTGCAGGTGTACAAGTTTATCAGTGACATTCTACTTGAACAGGTCAAATCTAGTTGAAGGCCATTAAATAGGAGAAACTGAATATCACTACCAAGGTGTTGAGTATTTGGTTCAACTTTTTTTTTCCACATCTGGCATTCATGGTTATTCTCTCTTACTAACACTAAATTAAAACTATTCCAGTAGCCTATGCTTGAAATCAGAAATCACCTTTGGAGTCACCACGCTCCTCAGTTTCGTCGGTTGCAGGCGCCACGGCGGACTTGGCTGGGTCGAGGCTGCGGGGTCGACGAGCAGCGAGGGTGATTTGATTTGGATGTGCGAGGCCGGAGGCGCCTCTGCCTGCTGTTCGACGGGATGCGGCTGCTGCTGCTTCCCGAGGCTTTGCAGGCAGCGGCGATCGACGATCGAGCTGGCTGGGGTTGGTGCAGAAGCGCCGAGGGATATGATGGGGGCGAAGTGGGCGAGGCGAGCTCTGCGATCGTCTCTCTCTCACACACACGTAAACAACGCAGTGCAACGCACGTCACTAATAACGTGACAACGACACAGCAGGGCTTCCTGTTCGCTAATGCGCATGGCGGTGAAGGGGACAGCGACGGCAACGGTACGGTAACGCGTGCGTTATTCCAACCAGTAGCCAAAAAGCATATCTGCCGTGCAGTTACGTTGCTACCTATATGGCTATATATCCACCACTCAGTCGACGTCTGATTGATTTGATGGGGCTATATATCTCCGTATATACCAATGGCTGCAATACTAGCTAGCTCGTTTAATTTGGCAGCAATAATACGTACGTACGTACTTTGTAGGACCTCAACCTCATGGTGAAAATTAACTCTCTGGCTAGCTAGTAATATAATTTCTTGGACCGGAGATATGACGGTTTCTGAAGCCGGCCGGGGAGGGAGTGACGTGCACTGAAAGGGACTGCCCGGCGTCGTTCGTTCCTTCTTTAATTTCCTGTAGTATATATCCCTGATCGAGTAGTGGAGTGGCCATTTGCAAATATATGTTACACGCTACGCATATATATACTCCTATGCAAACTGCAAAGTGGGTACGTGTGCCAAATGAAACACGCCGCGCGTCGCTGTCGCCTTTATATTATACATATGAATCCATCGTCGATCGTCGTCCTTTTTGTTGCCGATCTGCGTGTGACGACTACTCCTACACGACACAACTTACATGTTGGCCATCGATATATACCGGTTTCCATGCATTGACGACGACGACATATATACTGACACAATTGTTGCGACCACATCATATCTATCTTTGATTTGGTGGGTGGGCCTTTGGAGCGGGCAACCTACATGCATGTGTGTTTACCACGTTGTTATGTATAAACCTGGGCTCTCTCTTCGGATTCTTCCTATCCCACGTTAATTCAACTCTACCCTCATTATATACAACTGTTAATTTGTCATATCGTTGTTCGCAAAAAAAAAATAAAAAAAATTGTAATATCGACCTTTCTAGAATGCACGAGTTATATGAAGGCTGTTTTTTTTAATCAGAGTTGAGACCCTCTCGTTCTCATAGGAGCTTATATATCCCCTCTGAATGCTGCTTTTTGGCGTGAAAATAGCAACATAGTGCTCTTTTGGGGCTAATGCAAAAAAAAGTTTCATGCATCAATGTCTTGTCGTATTATATTGGAACATTGAACTTGTGGAAGCAACTTTGACAAAGCAAAAGCTAATTTGAGTTGTCTTTCATGTCCCTTTTTCAGTTTTCCCAGACGTACTGTTATTAGGATCGATGTGATTTTTTTTATTTTCTTTATTTGGGCAAGGCTTTTTTTACTCCATGAGTGCGTGTAAAGTTTTTACATGTCATATCAGATGTTCAATAAGATGTCGCATGCATGGAGTACGTGTTCAGATACTAATAGAAAAAAAATAATTACAAAACTCATAAGTAAACCAAGAGACGAATTTATTGAGCCTAATAAATCTATCACTAACAAATGTTTACTGTAGCACCATATTATCAAATCATAGATTAATTATTCTTAAAATATTCGTCTCATAAAATACTCGTATCTTAATTATGCAACCAGTAATTTTGTTGTCTATATATATTTAATATTTCATATATGTGTCCAACATCCAAATATGGTGGAGTGTAAATGTTTGGCGTTGGAAGGCTTTGTATAGTTCTTAGCATCAAAACTTACGTCCATCACATTGAATGTTTGTACATATGTATAAAACATTAAATATAGATGAAAAATAACTAACTACACAGACCCTGAGTAAATTGCGAAATCAATCTTATGATTTATGCTTCAATAAACATTTGCTAATGATATTTCATTAATATTAAAAAAATCATTTAAACATCTTATACAACATCCGATATGACCTATAATAACTTTAGATCCGGTGCCTCTTCTATTAACATGAGCACAATCTCGTTAACTAACTTGAAATGATGGCTCGCCTGAAGCTCCACATGCACCATCAGTTCGGTCTTTTTTTTTTCAACAAAAGAGGACCCACGGTCGGACCTCGCCAACAGAAGGAAAGGCCACTGTCACTGTCGTGGTCCCCGCCCCCACCCTGCCCTTTTGTCCCCATTCCACTTAGTTAAGCATCTGACTGATGTTGAAAGGCGAAGCTGTATGTTCCGAGCAAATCAAAATCAAGAAAGCTATTACAAATGACCAGTTCATACTGCCAAGAGGAAAAAAGGAAACCTTAACTGATATGTTATGAACCCACATAATAATGCATCGAAATTCGAAACACAAAATCCTTAAATAAAAGTAATTTCTTTTATAGAACCCGAGAATTACTACGGTACACCTAAATAACTGTGAGCCGTTCATTTTATTCGATTGGACGGTCACGATCAGATCTTAACTCCTAAGAGGTAATATCTTAAAATGTATTTATTTATTATTTAAAATGGGATAACAAAGGAATATCTAAGATATGGAAAATACTTTCCAGATTTGTTTGCATGTATTAGTAGATCTGTTTGCATGCATGTATGTTTTTTTGGCAATAGCATGACGCACCTAAGGAAGGAATTTTTTTTCAATGGCGTGATGCATGTGAGGGTGAAATTGTATGGACATGTTTTTAAATATAGTTTAAAGTTGGCAAATTTTAAAATTCAAATTTTGAATTGAGCAAAATAACTAGGATGCAAAGTTGACCAAAATGAAAGTTGTAGATCTGAAAAGTTGACCAAAATTATAAATTATATTTTAGGTTTTTATTTTTTAAAAAATTAATTTTTAAATTGTTCTAGCAAAGCCGAGCGAACAAATAATCAAAACAAAATTTGTAGATCCTGATGATTTATAAAAAGTCATAGTTGATGATTTTTGTATTTGAATTCATTATAGCGAAAAATTTGTATTATTCAATTTGGAGTTCATTTTGTTGTAATTTTTCCAAAATTACCTCCCTAGATGGTCACGTTCTCTATTTTCCAAAATCACCTGTGGACTCCATCTGTTGCTCCCAATAATTAAGAACATGCAAATCATTTGCAAATATCTACCGAGATTGTAGGAGCCAAAAAAGGAAAAACAAAAAATAAATTTTCAGATTTTTAGTTTATTAAATTATTTAAAAAATTTTAATATTCAACGGTTTAGATTTATTTGAGATATTATCTATTAGTGAAGTAAGATTTAGATATGGGTGTACCTGAGCATTGCCCGTAGAACCCGGGCTGAGTTCAATTCGGGGATCGATCGAATCGTGAATCGTGAACCACAAACGTTACTTTTCCCAATCTATATCCAACAACATCCATCCGTCCCCTTCCGATCCGCCGCCGCGCGCCATAGCCGACTATCCGCTTCTCCGATGAGATCGCCGGGCTCGGAGTCGGAGGAGACGAAGCCCTCTACCTCGCCACCGCCGCCGCCGCCGCCGCCGAGGTGGCTGATCCTCGGCCGGATCGTCCACCGTTGCACGAGGCGGCGCTGCGGGGTCGTGGAAGGCGACGCGACGGCCTCGGCACTCGCCCACGACTGCGTCGGCCGGCCCATCCGCGCGTCCCTCAGGATCGCCGATCCTCCGGCGATCTCCCGTCTCTACCTCCACTGGCACGGCAGGCCGGCGATCGAGTTCGCGGAGCCCGTCGCCATGGCCGCCCACCGCAACGCCATTCTCTTCCGGACGCGTGTCCCCTTCGAGGATCCTATGTGCTGGAGCTTCATCTGCTGCTTCCCCGTCGACTACTTCGTCTACTCCACCTCCACCTCCTCGTCGTCGTCAGCGCCGGCGACCCTGACTCTGCTCCCTCCGTGCTTCGACGGCGGCGACACCGACCCCAAGACTGACAAGTACTTCGAGCCACACCGGTTCCAGCAGCAGCGGTGCATGCTGGACAAGGAGATGGGCATCCTGTGCCACGGCGAAGAAGAAGAAGAAGGTGAGTTCACGGTGGCTGATCTCACGCATCGTTACCTCAGGGAGAGGGAGGTCGACCTCTGCCTGCTGCATCATCCGCCTCCTGCTTCTGCTGCCTCTGCCATTACGAAACATCAGTGGATTGTAAAGAGGCTGCAGATCCCTGCAGACATGAAGATCAACCTCTCCTCTTGGACGAATGACGTGGTCGTGCCCATCGATGGCAGACGCTTGTGCTGGGTCGACTATTACCAGGGCATGCTGCTCATTGATGTCCTTGCCGCAGCGGCCGACAACAACAGCAACAGGGATAGCGGCCAGCCGGATCAGGATCAGCAGCAGTTGCTCCAGTTCATCCCACTGCCTTCTCAGGCTCTGAAGTATCGTCGCCCGTACAGGGATGCCGGTTCACCGGACCCGTTCCGGTGTCTCTCTGTCACCGATGATGGCGTCATTAAGCTCGTCTGTGTTCTAACCAAACGGCCTCCTGTTCGTGATCATTGTTCCTTCACCATAACAACATGGATTTTGCATAATGTCCAACGAGGCGGCGAATGGAGGAAGGATGTGGACGCCACAATGGGTTCAGAGGAATTTTTCAGACTTTTTGGCGCTAGCTACAGTTGCCTTCCACTTGTGCTCCCAAGATTTCCTATGGTGAGCTTAGTTGATAATGATGTCACCTGCTTCCTGCTGGAAGAAGAGGACCGTAGCCTTTTCTGGACGATCGCCGTCAACATGAAGACCAAGGAGCTGCTGTCAAGCGCCGTCTATATCAATGAAGAAGAAGAAGAAGGATATCCCCCTAAAAGGGGCATCAGGGACATTTTCTTTGGTCATAACTTCATCCCCAGCAAGTTCTCCTCTTTCTTGAGTGAGAATGCCATCACAAGGTAATATTATATCTATCTCTTGCTATTGCACATCTTGTTTGTAGCACGCGCGCTGCAGAAAGTATTAATTCTTGTGTTTAGCAGCGTCTAGTTTACATTTTTTTTAAAAAATATGATGGTGTATGTGGCCATGTCTTTATTTCCATATTGTTTCTGATACAAGAATATTTATTTCCATACTGTTTCTTATCAACAAACCATCTTTATTTCCATACTGTTTCTGATAGAAGAATCTTTTAGATCGTTGCCAACACATATAAAGAGGAAACATATATGATAGTTGAACAGTTGGGGCTTTGGTAGGCTATGCCCTTAGTTGAAATTCTACCATATATGTAATCAGGATCAAGAATGTATAGAAATTTCTGCAGTGCCCTTGACTTCGAAAAAATTCAGTCATGCTGTTAAGGTGACTGTGACATCTATTATAACATACTCCCTGCGTTCAAAAATAGATGACATTCTCGCTTCTCGAGGAGTAAGCTTTTTTAATCTTTGACTAATTTTATATTAAAAAGCATTTATATCGAATATACACAACTACTATCATTAGGAAGATCTTTAAATCTAGTGTTTTAACAAATTTATTTGGAAATAAAAACGTTACACTTATTTTCTATAAATCTAGTCAAAGTGAGATAGTTTGATCCGCACATTTCCTATAGCGTTATCTAATATGGACGGAGGGAGTAATGGTGTGTGTAAGTGGCTGACCTAACTGAGCTTGTTCAGTTGGTGAAGCCGGACTGTTCTTTATGAGGCAGTCATGAGATCACAATATTTAATTTCACACGTGTCAAAGTTAGAGTTGTTCTTTATAATTCAATGACAAGCAACAACTTGATTTGTTAGTTGTACTTGTATTGATATAATACATGACAATTATAAAGACATGGTAGAAATTTTGAAATTGTGTTTTCTAGTCACTTGTATGCAAATATGGAACATCGATTATTGCTTTTTGATTCTGCTTTGTTTTGTTTTGTGCAGTCAGGAAGTAAGTGCAAAGATGCAGGAGGAAAAAAAGAAAAGAGTGATACAGAAGAGAAGATTAATTGGTCTGCGAGCAAAATTGAAGAAATGATGGATTACAGCACATTTTGAAAACTGGTGTTTCTTTTTCACGAAGGATCGTCGGAGGTGGAGGCGTTCGTCCAAGTGTTTAAAAGAACTTTTTGATTATTAACCCTGACAACGCTTTTCGTGCCATGGGTTTGAGACGACATATATGTAGTATAGGCTTTGAACTCCGAAGTTTTGACATAGAATTATTAAACTTAAGATATATCTACAAGCAAATATTTTTGTGCTTAGCAATATAAGAAAAAAAAATCTACAGAAAATTTACTTTTATCGATACAAGCTTAATTATGCGTTGTCAAATTATTGCCAACATTTGCTTATATTTTGGTTGTCCTAAAAAAATAAACTATAGCTCTCAAATATATTTTTTAAGGGGAAACCATAAATGGTTATTTACTATTTATTTTCTCTCATTATAACACATGGGACACATTTGGTAGTATAAAAAATACTAATATAATAAACTTTATTAAATTGATCGCGGTACATAGTTTATAACGAATGTACGTATTTATAGAGATATAAATATTGATACTGTTGTTACAAATATTGAGAAAAAAAAATAGAAGTGTTTGACTCATTGAGTAAGAAAAATGTGCTTATTTTGAACTGAAACGTGGGAAGTATATATATATAACAAGAAAACATGGCATAGAGTTTGAAACTTAGACGTGGTTCACAGGTTCAGTTTGATTTTGACTTTTCCTTTTCCACCTTAAAAAAATGCAGAACTCGTGTGGGTAAAGTTGTCTTTTTGCATGTAACATTTTGTCCTGTGGTTGCTCGTGATCCATCATCGTCTTCCACGGCGACACGAGGAACCGGTCTCCGGCAACGGCGTGAGGATGCGACCTCCTCCCGCACCGGAGCAGAGGAAGCCCTCTGCCTCGCCGCTACCGCCGCCGCCGAGGTGGCTAATCCTCGACCGCATCGCCCACCGCAGCAACAGGCGGCGCTGCGGCGTCGTGAAAGACGACGCGACGGCATCAGCACTGGCCCACGACTGCGTCGGCCGCCCCGTCCGCGCGTCGCTCAGGATCGCCCACCCGCCGGCGGTCTCCCGTCTCTACATCCACTGGACGGGCATGCCGCCGATCGAGGGCTTCTCGGAGCCCACCGTCATCGCCGCCCACCGCAGCTCCATCCTGTTCCGAATGGCCATCCCTTTCGAGGATCCTCTGGTGTGGTGTTTTAAATAGCGGGCTAAGATGTTTAGCGGTTTGTCTCTAAAACAGTTATTAGCGGAGCTATAGCGGGCTATAGCGGCTAAATTGTACATGAACACAAATAGCTGCATCCTGCCTTAAAAGGCTATAGCGGGCTATAGCGGCAGTCTTAGCGGGCTATTTAAAACTATGTGTGGAGCAGAGCTCCCTTCTTCCCCTACGACTACTTCGTCTACTCCTTCTCGTCCTCGTCGCCACCGACCCTGACCCTGCTTCCCCCTTGCTTCCACGGCGGTGACCCCGATCCCATGCTTACTGATTTCTTCCTGCCATACCGGAACCAGCAGCAGCGCACCATGATGGATGAAGATGTGGGCATCCTGTGCCATGGCGACCAAGTCGAGTTCACCGTGGCACAACTCGGCTTTTCCTATGGTGAGCTTAGTTGATCCACATGTCATCTGCTTCCAGCTGAAAGAAGAGGACCGTAGACTTTTCTGGACGATTGCGGTCGACATGAAGAACAAGGAGCTGCAGTCAAGTGCCATCAATATCAATGAAGAAGAAGAAGAAGGATATCCCCCTAAAAGGGGCCGCAGGACCAAATTTTTTGGTCATCACTTCATCCCTAGCAAGTTCTCCTCTTACTTGAGTAAAGATGCCATCACAAGGTGATACTTCTTATTATGTTCCTTTTATATGATTACCTCTGCCGTTGCATCTTAATTAGAGCACTTCTCAATCTTAAAACTGTTACTTGTTATGTTGTTATTTTCAAAACATGAAGAGAACTGATTATTAGTAAAGTGACTAGTCAATTATCATATCAAAATATTGCTATGATCTTTTGACTGAGTTAAAGGACAAGCTAATCTGTTAACAGAGGTTGGACGAGTTCAAACGTAGCTGGATTTATCTTTTAAACCATGATGTCATTGCCAAACCGTAACCTTATCTACCAAACATTCTTACTTGTAAAGCAAATGCAGAAGTATGCAGTAACAGAACCAATAGAAACCTGTCAGTTCGGGCTTAGCTTCATCACAGTTAAGCCATTTTTGATGACATAAAGAAGAAACATAATAAGTTAATCAATTTACAGTATGGACTAGGGAGGCTATGCCCATAAATGAAGTTCTACCACAACTGCTAGTAGTCATTGATCATGTCTGGTAACAGAAGAAACTTGTCAGAAAGCTCGATCACAACTTTGAAAAACAGTTAGTTGTACTCCTATGAAGTTTGTGATACCCAAGGTCTTATTGGTCCAATTGTTACATATGCATTCTTCTCTGGCTCTCTTTAATAGAAAAGGCAAGCATTGTTTTGTACAACCACTTTGAGTTTTCTTCTCTTCTCGTGTATGGAAGATGGGAATGTTAATTGCAATGTTGACTTTGCTTGCTTTCATGTAGTCAGGAACTAAGCAAAATGATGCAGAAGTCAAAACAGAGTAGGGTAATGCATCAGGGTTGACAATGAGGTCATCAAGGCCTAGATCCAGGAGACTGCTGGGCAGCAGACGCAGTGAACCACAATAGCACCCATTCTCTTTCTGTTCTTGATTTGATTCTTTGTCCATCTGCAAGGCATCCGGGTTTGATTTCTTCTTTGTACATCCATGAGACATTTATATGTTTTGGATTTGATTTCAGCGCTTGTTTTTTTGTTTTTGGTCTATGAGGTAGCTTCTATTGTTAATTTTGTTAGAACTGATTTTTTTATTAGGTTATTTACTCAACATTCATCCAAAAGACAAGGAAACTGTTCCACTATCATTCTGGTTTGCATTTGTTTACATGTATAGGAAATCGTTGCTCAAAAATTTGTATTTTGTAGAACCATGTAGTCTTAAATCATTATAAGTTTTTGTGTTCCTGCTTTCTAGTGAAGTTTCTCAGTGCTCCCATAAACAAAAACAAAATCTCCTGTTTGCCTCCTGTTTTTTTTTTCAGTCAAGTCAGTTACCAATTACTAATATCTTAGCTAGGTGTCCATTTGAATACATCACTTCTTTCTTGAGAACCCTGTGAATGCTTGGTAGAGATTTTTTGTTGTGTATGTTCACAAAATGATTGATGCGTCGGTACTATATTTGTTCCCCTTTCTAGAACGAGAAAGACAATACATTAGTCATTTGCATCTTTCATCGTATTATATTTGAATGGATATCAAATGAATTACAAAATCCAAATCGTAACTGATGTTTGATCATTATCCTCTACACCTGTAAATTGTTTGTACATATATTCTTCTATGCACAATTGTTATGGTAATTCAAACTCCCCTGAGCTATGTCCTATAACATTCGACATATACGACTTCTGGGTCGTTAAGTGGGCCATTGATTCAACATTGTGAACAAGGCTCACACATTGCTTTTATTACGATTATTTCTTCTCACTTGAGACACTGCAATGATGTTCGTTTACATATTCAGATTTGTTCCGGACGCATCAATTCATGCATATTTATAGCATGTTAGGATCAGTTCGAAACGTATCAGTCTTGGCTAATGCAAATTGTAGTGAGCCCTGAATTGTCCAATTACACATACCTAAGTTGCCTTTTGATGCTTTATGCTTGCCTTTGGAATATGTGAGTTATGTAACATTGCTCAGCAAGATGCAGAAGAAAAGAAACCTCAGCTGCAATATGTTTTAGTGAGTAACTTGTGATACACCCACAATCACACGGATTGCGGAACGTGGCCATGTTCCCCGACCCAGGAATTTTCGTTCAGATCGTTGATCGGGAATGGCATGGTACGGACGACGGATCGTGCAAGGAACATGTCTCGACCTAAACTAAACCAGTGTCACGGTAGTGCTTAGCGATGTAGTGCTAGAGTGGTGTTGCGTAGCGGCCATGGTCGAGTCGTGCGTTGCTGGTTCCTTGGTGTCGGGCCCCTAATTTTAGGGTCTACTGTACATCCGTATCAGTTCCTGGATCAGTAGCTGATATGAACAGATTAAACAAGATTGATATCAAAATAACCATACTTTTATTACTAACGTGGAAAACACATTTACAAGGTTTATATTTACAAAGATGGGCCATTGGCCTACAACAAACATCAGAGTCTAACACAGCGTTCCTACGACATCGTGGCTCCATTCCTACAGGCAACTTGGAGTGTGGACGTAAACCTCAGTGTTTAGCTCATTCTTGTAATCCTTCACTTGTAGTCTCTCTTGCTTGAATCTTCTTGCTCGTAGTGGCATATCTCCATCCTTAGGTATGTCCTTGTAGATCCATCCTTGCGCAGACTCCATCCTGGCGTGTGCTCCTGCGGTTCCATCCTTGCATAGATATTGGCGGCTGCATCCTTGCTATACTCCCATTGCTAGATCCCTGAGAACATAGTATCGAGTGGGTTGAGTACATAAAGTACTTAGCAAGCCTAACAGGAAGGAAATGAAAGGTAGAAAGGAAAAGTAGGAGTATAGGACAAAGGTGATGAATGATATGAATAAAGTTATAATGTATATAAAATGATGGTTTGGGCCCTAGGAGAGCATTATCCCTTCTCGCTTATTTCCAGGTTAGTTATTATCATCAGTTATCAGAATTCATACCTTTTATTATTGTGTTTATCCCTAACACATAAGTGACCTCATCCCGGCGGTTGCCCATGACCAAGGACGTGGCTATTCGAATAGGATTTGGTTAACTCTGCAGAGGTGTACAATTTTCCCCACATGATAGACACTATCCAACACCATCGTCATGGCTTAGACAGGTCTAACAAGTGTCCGTACCTGGCTGGAGCTACCTATGGATCCATATAACTCTACCACGAATTAATCGGGGGTCGAAAATCCACACAGCGACTTGCATGAACCCTATCTTGCAATAAACAGAATTAAGTGGCCCAGTGGCCCAGAATTTAATAAGTGGCTCGAACACGGCCAAACAGAAATATTACGTGGGGCCAGTATCTCCACGCCGACCGGACATGGGGCCAGTATCCCCATTCGGCTCCTGACAACCCGTTGCACCTCCGGCCTCCAGATAGATGTTATACTTCAACCTTATGGGGTGTGGAACACAGGTCTACCCATATAGACATGTGGCTGTACGAGTTTCTGACCAGGCGAGAGTGGCTTATGACTAATCAATTTATGACCAAGACAAGGTCTCCAAGTAGGAACCCACTCCGGGCGAACCTACCCAAAGGTAATTTCACACCGCATGAAATTACCTTCCGCTTACTTAGTCGATCAGTTTTAGTTATTACAGCATATCAGTATTCATGTTCAGATATCAGAGTTCATATTCATAGGTTTAATTATAGCAGAATTATTATTTAAGCATTTACACAATTATCATGAATAAATCAGATTTATTTAGTTCACTTGGTAAAATAGGAGGTGTAGGTTTGGTGGTGGAGGTGGTTAATATGGTGGTAGTGGGAGAGTCAATTGGGATGGTAGTGGCAGGATATGTGGAGGGGAAAGTTGGAAGGTATAGATGGGTGGTGGTGGTTTATATGGGTGGAGAGGATATTTAAGAGAGGGGTTTTGAGGTGGGAGAAATGTAGGTGGCAAGGTAGAAGGGGAGTTAGGGCTTGCGGTTGTTTATATGGTAGGTGCTGGTGGAGGGAGTATTAGTATTGGTATAGGAAAATATAGAGTGGAAAGGTGGGAGGGAAGTTAGACTTGCCTTTACTCGATGACGATCATGTCCTGGGATCATGAATTCCTTGTTCCTTTGTCTTCATGTACTATGCTTGGGATTTCTCCGTCTTCTCATGATTATGCTTCGGTGCCTTCAGGTTGTCTTCACGTCATCTTCTATCCTACGCCGTCTAGCGTTGACAATCAAAGAAACTCCAAACAAAGGAAACAAACACGATCAAAACAACGTAGAGAAGAGGGAAACGATCCTAACTAAACGTGTCCTAACAGGTGGATTGGTTTCTACTAGGGCTAGCATTATTATGGGAATCTGAAGTAGAAAGCATGACTAAGTCATCATAAATAACTTAATTGACTTCTACGGACCCACAAGAGGGGTTAGCAGCACATACGCACATGCATATGTATGTGCCTCGGGTTAGAGTGGTTAGGTACGTATATATGTATCCATATACACAGGGTTAGCGGGTTAGAGACATATACGCATACGCATATGTATATGCCTGGAGGTTAGGTTAGCGACGTATACGCACATGCATATGTATGCGCCTAGGGGTGATTAGAAAGGTGGAAGAGGGGGAAGTTAGCCATGCATAGCATAATACGATAGGTATAAATATATGATATGCATTTACATGCGGATTTATTTATATACATACACCCATCGCATATGCCTTTGCATGTGAGAGGCTACGATTCTACGTGCATGTGTATATTCGCGTATTCACATAAGTGATATGGTGTATACGCCTACGCAAATATATGGTGCAAGTGTAGCTACGAGTTAGCGCGGAAAATAAAAGAGAACGAGAGAATAAATATATACGACTAGAATTTAAATGGGCACCAAAATTAAGGCAAGGATATAAATAGGTTGGGATGGATTTTAAAAGATATTTGGTGGAAAATTACGGGATCCGAAATTTGGATGGAGATATGAATTTTAGAAGTTTAGCGGAAATGTGCGTCGGGAGAAAAGGCTGGGAAATATTTCTAGAATTTTAGAAAATGGAAAATAAGTTGGAAGAGTTTGGGTGGGATATAGAATATACCTAGTTTAGTTTATGGCTCTGTTCGGTGAAGCTTATAAGCGCTTATTTTTCAGCACTTCAGCAGTACTTTCCTCTCTCAAGAAATCAGCACTTTTACAGCACTTTCAGCTATTTTCATCTTCACCGAACAGAGCCTATTTGGATAATTTCCTGGGATTTTCTAGAATAGGGAAAACGGCTTCGTTTAATTTTCTGCGTACATTCCTCCGGGTGCACGTAGCAATTTGTGTTCAGCTGATGCGTGGGTCCAGACCTGGTGGTTCTGTCCATACTTGTAAATTCCATTCCGGAGGCCGTTCCGTTTTTACTCTTGGAATGGAACATTCCGGTACCGACCGATACCGGTGTACCATTCCGGACTTTATTATATTAAAAATATATGAATATACATATACATAAATAATCATATAAATATATACTTATGGCATAGTTACGCTTCATCACACTGACATTTTTTCTAAACTCACATATTTTTTCTAAACTCCATAGCTCACACATGGAAAAAGTGTTTCGTCACTTGCTTTTAGTCCGGTACCGGAATGGGTGGAACAGGCGTTTCGGCCGGAATTGACCGGAATGGCCGGTATTGACCGGTATTGACCGGTATTTGACCCGGTACGGGATTGCAGCCCTTCTATGCCGGTTTGGGCACCGGAACGGGGCATTCCGGCCATTCCGGCCGGTACCGGAATGGAATTTACAAGTATGGTTCTGTCTGCTCTTGTGGGACCACGGGGCGAGGTGTCGCCGGCCTGTTGGCTCAAGAGACGTGGCCAGCAGGGGCACACGCTGCTTGTCTGTCTGCTGCCTGCGTCCTCATCCTCATTTGAACACAGCGAGAGAGAGAAAGGGAGAAACAGAGGAGGGAGAGAGAGGGAGGGACGCCAGCGCAGGCACCGGCGGCATGGCGCTGGGCCTGGGCCTCCAGACGGTGGCGCGTCTGTCTCCGTCCGAGAGAGAGAGAGAGGGAGAGGCGGACAGAGAAGGGAGCAGAGAAAGAAAGAACGGAGGGAGCAGAGCTGCGAACATGGCAGGGCAGCGCGGCGGCTTGGCACCGGCGAGGCAGGGTTCGCGGCCGGACCTTGTCTACGCTCGCGTGGTGGCGTTCGGCGTAGCTGCGGCCGCAGCCCTGGTCGCGGCTCGGCTCCGGTGGCTGGGTGCCAGGGAGGGCAGGGCACAAGGCACGGACGACGGCGACTACGGCATCGGCGGCGCGGCCGTTCGACAGCGGCTCGGGGCATTCGCTCGTGGCTGCGGTCGAACCGCTCGGCCTCCGGTAGCTGGGCGGCGGCAGTGCCGACCATGGCTCCAGCGCGTTCGTGATGAGCGAGCTCAGGCTCAGCTCGTCATCGTCGCCTCAGTGAGTAGCAAGCTCGTTCTCCAGCTTCGCAACACCAGCAGCGACGGGTGATGGCGAGGACGGCGAGCTCGACCCTCGACGGCTTTTTATAGCCAGAGTAAGGCGGTGGCAACAGTAGATCGGTGGAGGAGGTCAGCAAGAAGATATTTGCCGACATGGTCAGCTTGCCCACTGTGCCATGGTCGTCCACACAGTGGCGGCGTTGACGCGGGGAGAAAGAAGACAGGAGGAAGAAGAAGCATATGACGGGCCGGGCCCACCTGTAAGTGAGGGAGAAGGGAAGAGAAGATGGGCTGCTGTGCTTGCTGCTGCTAGGCTGAAAGGGTGCTGGCCTGCGTGGTAAAGCAAAGGGGAAAGAGGGAGGGAGGAGATGGGCCACGCACTGGCCGAGCTGGGCCGAGCACAGGGAGACAGGAAGGGAATGAGCCCGCGAACCATTTCCTTATTTAAGGAAGGATTTTCTATTTCCCAGAAAATAAAGTATGGCACAATCTAAATAGATTTCAAATTGGATTTTAATAATTTTGGAGGGAGGATAGATCAAGGATTAGATGTCCAAGAATTATATCTGGTGGTAGATGAATTTGAAAGCAAAGAAGGGATGGAACGGATATTCAAGGAAAATATTTTAGTGCCGCAAATAAATTCTAGGGAAGCAAACAATTAGCCAAACAAACATGCAAAGAAACTTTCAATTATTCGAACAAAGCAAGAGGATGCATATGATGAATTAAATGCAAGGTTTTCAGAAAAAGATTTTCGAAAATGGTTTTGTAGAAAATAAATAGAGTCAACTTATAATTTGTTGGAAAATTTTAAAAAGTTCAAATTTTTAGTGAAATTTAAGATGATGAAAAATACGGATGTTACACTAGGGTGGTCGAGGCATCGCCATGTTGCACCCTTGCAAGATGGGCTACATCCACTCCTTAATCAACAAGGTCTACAACACCTTCATCCATTACTACGGCACGTGGGGCTCATCGACAACTCCAGTTTGAATTTCTACTCCCTCGATTACATTGACCACAACAAGGTAACTACGGATCCACTTACGAGCATCGGCCAAAAGGGGATGCGGGAGCATGCCGAAGGGCTACATCGGAGGATGGAGCTTTTTGCCCAACGCTCATGAGAGGATCTGGAGGCCTCGCAACAACCTTTGGCTACCACTACATCGACTACAGCGACTACAATGCGCAAAAAAAAAAAAACAAACTCAAAGACAAAGATCGGTGCCTCAAAAATCGTAGGTGTTAAAGACCTGCACATGAAGATGCTGGAAGTGAAGGTGTTGATGACCGGAGCATCAAGAAGGCCCTGAGGTCGAAGAGCCATGCGCTAAGCGAAACTGATGAGCCATGACGCAGGTTCAGCAGAAAGAGCCAAAGTCCAAAGACCTACACCAAAGGACTTGGAGCCATAACCCTCCGAAGTCCTGAATAGGATAGAAACGTGCGCGTGTTCTTTTCTCCATGCCATTTTTTCCTACAGGGTCTTTGGGATAGATTTTTTAGTTAGGGGCCATAACCTAGTAGCCGAGGGGATAATGTTGGGGCAACCCATATTTGTATGCGCAAGTCCCCCAAGAAGAGGTCAAACTAGCGCCATAGGAGTATCATGTAAAACTCTAGTGCTGGGGCAGCCCATATTCATATGGCCCATGTCCTATAAGAAGCCCAACGAGTGCCTATGAGCGTCATGTAATACTTACCCTCATTGAGGGTCGCACACAAATTTGCCTTGTATATAAGGGGGATCTCTCTCCCTCAAACACTCGTACGAAGAGGAATGCTAAACAACAGTCATGTGTTTTACACACATCTAGCACAAATTTTTCTGATGTTCCTATAGTATACATGTGATTTTCGTACAGTATACACGTGATGTTATATGGTACTTAGTCAATGAAAAAACACCAAAGTGAGATATATACATCCTCATCTTTTATGTTTATTGATTAGTTGTTGTATTGTATATATTTTAAGACGACCATAGGTCACTTTGTGCTTGAGAACCATCTAGAGCTAATCACAGAGGTATTTTGTCAACTTGGTTAAAACGTTTTACAAGGATATTTGTTGATTCAAAGACTTGAAGGACGATTTTAGAGTTAAATATGAACATGTCATGGTTATTAATAGTGTTAAAAGGAGTCTTGATAGTTGGACTATATATGCTGATATGGAAGATGGTTACGTAAATACAGTTTTTTACAAGAACAAGTCCCATTTAATATCAAATTTGCACGTTATATGGGAAATTGAACTGAATTTCTATTAAAACTACAGTATCTAGCCTTACATGATGAGGATGATTATATACTGAGACAGATATGTTCTGTCGAGTCTATTACCAAGGAATATTACTAATTATGCTGCAAGGAAAGCAAAAGAACTTGGATGAAATTGAACAACATGGATGGGATAGGGTTATGGATGTAATTAAAAACAAGAGAATTGCTTATGTCGATAAAATAGCACATGCTATGGGACGTAATTAAAAATATAGAAGTTCGAGACAACACATTCAAACTTGTTATGGGACGCTATAGATACGTGGCCCATTAAAATGATTTGTGAGTTCAACTCTATCTTTAGTTTAGTTCGAAAACCAATGTTTTTACACAACAAAATTGTTTGTTACTACTTCATTGAAACATCATGTTTTTTCTACATCTACTCCAATAGCCTAAGCTTGTGCCAGAGGCCCATTAGAGGATCCTCGTGTCGCCCTCCTGCACGGGCAGCTTAGGTGGACTTAAAACCCTCACCGCCACCGCCCCTAGACCACCATTGCCATCCCCTCACCGTAGCCGGAGGAGGCTACTGAGAGGCCCTTGTGGCTCCCTGGGATGGTGGCAGTGAGATGCTCGCCCAGTCATCAGTGCGAGAACGATGCTTGGTGACCATGATTTCGCTGTCTAGCCGCGACGAGAGGTGGGTGCATGGAGGGGGCGCATTACATGACGCTTTGCCTGGAGGCTCTGGTGGGGGCGTGGTCGGGTCATCACGTGGTGACTCTTGCCTTCCTCTCACTGGATACGACACTCCCAATGCAAGATCCTACATCCCCGGGTCCACTCGGATCCGGAAGTGTGCAGCCGGTGGGGTGTCACCTGTAGGCAACTGTGATTGTGCTAGGGGGCTAGCAGTGGGGATCCTTTCTTATTTTCCCCCACCTGTCCTCTTCCTCCGTATCCATGGCGGTGGCATCAATTCAGGCTCAGGCCTCCAGCTGTGGATGGCTCTTGTAGTGGCGGCTATGGCAGAGGCATCAGCCGAGGCCACTAGGGGCGGTGCCATGATTGTTAGATCTAATACAATACCCTTGACGATGGGGCACATGCCTCGTGGCGGTTAGCGACAAATGTCAGGGTAGTGAAGGTTGCGGGTGTCATTGCCGGCGGTGTTGGTCAACGACGACCTCAAAGTGCGGTGGATTTACATGAGTGGTGGGGTCAAGTCTGACATGACGAGTTGCACAGTCGGAGGGGCACATCGATGCCCCTCTAATGGGGCCTCTGTGGGGCGGTTGGAAGCCCAAGTTTGGTTTTGATTAACTGATGAAACCTAGTTTGCTAGGAGTCGACCCCGCTGGACCCACTACTAAGTTTTAACCTTTTTGCAACGTCAAGAAAACGTTGTAATAAGCCATATTTGGTTGCCAAAGTTGGATGCTGCAACCAAATCACGTTCGTTGCCCATGGTTGCAAAAAGTGGCGTTGCAATAAGGTATTGCAACGTTTGCTAGTTTAGCGTTGCAACTGCTTGAATATATTGCAACCATAGTGGGTCGTTGCCAAGCATGGCAACAGGACATTGCCGCAACCATGATGGTGGTGGCAAGAAATACTTTGTGCGACGATAGATTTCGTTGCCAAAGGATGCTTTTGCCATGGCAGTATGGTCGTGGCAATATTACCATTTGCCACGTTAATTTTTTGTTGCTAGAGTTATAGGTTATTGCCACAGTTATCATATCGTGGCAATAGTATCATTTGCCACGCCGTCTTGTTCATTGCAGGAGGCACATATTGCCACATCATTCTTGCCGTGGCAATATTACTATTTGCCACGCAAATTCATTGGTTGCAGGAGTCTAGTTATTGCCATGACTGGCATTTCGTGGTAATAATAGATTTTGCCACGCAAATTCATTGGTTGCAGGAGTGTAGTTATTGCCATGACCAGCATGTCATGGTAATTATTCAATTTGCCACACATTTTTTGGCGTTGCGATGTATACATTATTGCCATAACCATTATCTCGTTGCAATAGTACTATTTGCCATGGAATTTTACTCATTGGCAGAGACATATTGCCACGCATGCAAAGTTTGTATTGCAACGCTAGTAGCATTAGATTTGTGTTTTAATAAATCATCATCGCGCAAACAATAATCCATGAAAATAGCAATTGCACTCATAATCAATTATAATAATTCACTCAATAAGTTCCTAATCCTTTGAAATATTTTCTAAAACCACAAAACAATAAGTAAACTCATGACTTAAAAACAAGAACTTTAAGCATATCACGATTTCCTAGGTTCTACATAACACGTGAGGCTTTCCTAGTAGCGCAACATGTCATCGCCGTAGATGTCTCCTCGCTTCGTTATATGCCTCACACTCAAGCCTTGTCCATCTGAAAAAATTAGAGTGTAAGATTAGAAAAACATTTATACAAAATGGATCAGTGAGAGGTAATCAGCTACATCACATATACTGGATGGGAACTAATCAGCTACATCACGTATTCTGGAGGGTTAGTAGCTATACTTCAGCATGAGAGGTAATCTGTTGATGTTCTTTGCATTAAAATTAGGTAAAAATTCCTACTGTGAATAGGTTATCAAACACACTAAAATCTTGTAAATAAATCACCTTTAGGGCATGTACAGCCCACATACAGAGGGTTGTCTGTGAACACCTCGATTCAAACATATAGACAGTTAAAAAGACAGAATATACAACCCATGATCTATTTAATTAATTACAAGCTCTTTAATGGCTTGCGTGTAGCTAAGATCAAAGATAAGTAAGTCTTATCATTGTGTTGCCATTTGATAGAGAATAATCAACCATAATACAAGCAATATGGTTACAATATTTTCTCCAATCTCACTTATAATTCATGTAAAGCTTTAAAAGCAGAACTGTTTTTTTAGCAAAGATATGAAGCAAAAACAGCATGGTAGATAGTACTCAGTTCTGCTCCAATTCACACTGTATTTTAGAAGCAATATATATCTATCAATTAGCACTAAGATTACAGAATGGTAGATAGCACTCAGATTCAAATTTCAGATAACATAGCTTTGTTAAACTTAAATTCAATTACCACTCAGATTTTAGAATGGTACATAGCACCATTTACAATCAAAATTCAGATAGCCATGAACCCTCTGTTCACATTCAGGTAAATAACAAAGCTATGTTGACATTCAAAATTCAGATAGCAAAGAACCCTCTGTTCACATTCAGCAAATAACAGAGCTCTGTTCACTAACAGATAATGTTTCCACATTCAGAAAAACTGAAACTAGAAAATCATAGACATTCACACTGTTAAGCTGAATTCATAATAGACCAATCTCTTGAGGTCTATTTTCAGAAAAAAAATCATGCAGTGTTGTACTACTACTGCTAGCAGAAGGGTAGATAATCTACTAGAAATATCAACAGATAGCTGTAATAGTAGGTGTTATCGCAACCCTATGGTGTTTAGGTTGCGTTAGATAGTTGTTTTTGCCACACAAATCGTTTCGTGGCTTGAACATTAGGAACGTTGCAAGAGATAAGTTGTATCGCAACCAATTATATAACGGTTGCAATAAGAAGTAATTGTTGCCAGGACTTCGATGTTGTTGGGTGCTGTATTATGAGCGTTGCATTATGGTTGTACATATAGCAATGAAAAACGCATTCATTGCAATAGGGTTGCATATGTAGCAACAAGAAACTACATCGTTGCAATACCACTTTTTGTTGCAACGGTTATTGTTGGTTGTATGAAATGGTTTCTGGAGTTGCAAAAAAGTGTACATATAGCAACCATAAATG
This sequence comes from Eremochloa ophiuroides, assembly GCA_038502445.1. Lineage (NCBI taxonomy): Eukaryota > Viridiplantae > Streptophyta > Magnoliopsida > Poales > Poaceae > Eremochloa > Eremochloa ophiuroides. The sequence continues at coordinate 331,884 of JAHLJS010000204.1, forward strand.
GCATCGTTGCAACATGTAGGTTTGTGAATTTAATGTATAATAAATTAAAAAAATGTTTCAGAGCAGCAAGATTCGAACCTGGGACCTAATCATGCATAGACTAACCACAGCATGCAAATCACTACACCATGCACCTCTTGTTGTGTTTTGGATAAATAGAATCGTACTTGAACGACCCGATATAGGTTAATTGGATTGATCTATCACGTTGCACAGGATCGTATCCTACAGCCGCGCCATCGTAACTATCTCGGAATCACGACGTGGCGACGGCTACGACCTCTAGTTCCCTACATCTAGATCTCTAGTTCCCTACAGCCAGAGCTGTCGCGACACTTGGATTCCTATAGGCAGCACCATGCCCTAGTTCTCCTTCCTGCTCATTAACGAAATAGAGGGAGCACCGGCCAGTGCACCATCTTCCTCTCCATGAAACACATGGAAATAAATACTAAATCATTAGTTGGAAATTAGCCAAAGATGATTTCAGGCACAAGGTCATGTTGAGAGATAGAAATTATCAGAGTTACATTCATTCAGTTTCAGATTTCAGCTGCTTCCAACACTACCAGTGGTTCCCATCATCATGGCACTAAGTACACATTAGTTATTCCAAACTAACCAACAACACTTATACATTAGTTCTTTCAAACCTATCAAATGGCGCCAGATGACGCCACAAACATATTAGCATTTTGTACTTGCAGTTATACATGATCAATTGACAAGAAGTTGTCATCATCATCATGCACTTCATTTTTTGCGGAATGGCCCTTTCTTCGGCTTCAACTCCTTCGTTGCTGCCATCATGCTGCCCCTGATGTCTTAGTAGATCAGATCAAATGTCTCATCAACTCTATGCCCTTCCTTCCCCCAGTAGTGTTTCATGCTTGCTTTGGCATCTTTCTTACCTTGCTCAAACCATTTCAGCAAGTCCATGTCTGCAGGATCATCCTGTTCTTCAAACTGTGAAGGTTCATCACTGGAATCAGTATAGAAGACATACGACGAATAATGAACCTTCAATACAAAAATGTCATTAAATATAATGCAGCTCAATTTTAAATCTCAGCAACAAAATATCATCAGAAATTAAATATCAAAAACAACAAGATGTCGTATCACAACCGGTTAAGAAAGATAATTGAAAGTAAATGCAGGTAATCTATGAACAGGGTAACAAGATTACAGCAGAACAAAATCCTTCCTAGGCTAAATGTGAGCAGCAAGATAGGAGAAGGGCGACCATGTTAGGTCTACATTGAGATCTGGTCATATGCATATATAACTCAGTTGTACTTGTTCAGATCATATACAAACTATTGCACTTATAAGCTCAACTGCAATGCACATTGGTTTACTGAAGCGACCAGCCAAGCATTTGTTCATGTAAGAACTCGTAAATCCAAAAAAAAATAATGGTGGATCCTCATTCTGCAGCTTTGCTATAAGATTTAATTAAATAATGTCAACTATCAATTTTCGGTCAATTTCAAGCCCCAGATTTGGTACACGCCGAGCTTCACCCATTGACTAGTAGGTAATTTTAGACAAGTACACTACTGCTCTCACTAGCTATGTCATTGCTAATAAATTTCAAAACAGCATAGGAGATAATAATTCTTAACTCCTTACAAGCAATTACCATTAAACCAATTTTCTGACAATTACTTACAATTTTCGGGACTAAGCCGAGGATTAAACTATCACATTCAATCTTAAATAATCTTACAATAATAAGACTGCTATTGGATAAGTTCATTTATCATAAAAAAAAGAACATAACATTGTCCAGCAGTATCCATTGTGATCACCACAATTCTTTTTTATTTTGTATTGTCCTTAGCAGAAGGCCTAACCATGCATTGATCCATGTCTAACCAAACAAGTTTGGGAAGCAGGGAATGATAGAAATTAAACATCACAGGGATTGAGTGAGAGGAAGGGGGTTTCACTCTACCCCCTTCATGCGGGAGACCGGAGCGCGGTGGCGAACTGGCATGGCTGATGACTCCACCGCTGCCTCCGTTGTCATCGTGAGGATTTCCTCCGCCCTCCGCTACCTTCTCCCGTGGGACGGTGGGAGTCACAGCCTCACAAGTGGAGAATCTGGGGAAGCACGGGTGGGGTCCCTAGGGATTAAAAGAAACGCCCTGTGGTGAAGGTGGTGGTCCGTGGGGATTAACAGGTCCATGTTGGTTATTGCCCAGCTGTTACCCAACGTTGATACATTAGTACCACCAGGCCTATTCAGAGGCCAAAACACATCTTAAAAGTTGAAGGGACGGATCTAATTTAAACAAGTCCAAAGGATTGCAATACCGCACAAACAAGTCCAGCAACAGTTATAGGTTAAAATGATTGATACCCTGTACATAGAAGTACATAAACATAAATCTTGAGACAAGGAATGCTCGAAAAAAACAAGCTCTATCAATTAACTTCCATTCCTGAACAACCAGAAATTACTACTGAAAGGCCTCAGGTGGATACAAAAAGTGAAGCGATGTACAATATGTTCTCAGGTAAGCTGAAACTGGACAGAACTCTGAAATTATGGCAGTAAGTTGAGTGCGTGTAAATCTGTAGTTTTCAGTGAAAGTTGAGGCTGCATATAAATTAAAATTTGTTATAACCCAATATATGGACGGACCAATCAAGGGTCCTAATACATGAAGCATTATGTAAAAGCTGAAATGTGCATTCAAAAAATTATAGCAGTAGATTAAATCTCTGTACAATGGGGCCTGTCAGGTGGGCATGAGTAACACAAAGCAAAATTTATGAAGGGCGCGTGCTGGAGGTGGCGTCGCAGCGCGGGCCGGGCAGCTGCGCGCATAGCGCAAGTGTGCGTGGCTGTGGCAGGGCGATGCCGCGGAGCACGGGTAGTGGGTGCGGGCGGGCCGCGGCAAGGAGCACGACCGAGCAGCAGGGTTCGGTGGCGGCAGTTCCGTACCTGTGCAGCGTAGATTTGGGCTGTTCCTATGAGGCGCTGAGTGCCGCTGTGCCGGTGGCCATGGATGGCTGGTGACGGCGGAGCACGTGCGGACAGGCTGCGGCGAGGATCATGGCCGAGCAGCGGCGCGAGGCGGAGCTGCGCGGAGTTAGCGGCGTGGGTGGTGCGGCGGAGGTGTGGCGCAAAGCGGTGGCAGGCGATTGCGGGCGCGCGGGCGTGGGCGGCGGCGGTGCGGCGGAGGTGCGAGGCGGGCATGGGCAGGGCGGCACTCCTCTTTTTTTTCCCTTCGTGGATGCAGCAGGGCTGACAGGAAGGATCGAGTTTTTTTTTTTCTTTCGCCGGGGAGGGGAAGGATCGAGAGGCCATGCATGGACGGTAAGATGAGGCACTGCTGGAGGATCGAACGGTTGTAGACGATTTACTGCTGGAGTAGTAAAATGAGAGTGCTGGTGGTATACAACTTTAATTTAAGTGTAATTATTATAGGTATATACCTAAGTGCACATTGTCGATGGAGCACACTCATACATTCTCCAATGCTTTCAATTCTATATTTTTTTACAAATTGTTGTTTAACATTTTATAGTTAACATTCCAACTGCATCTATAATTTTTGAAAATATATTTAGATAATATCATGGTTGAATTGATGATAGCTAATAAAACCTATTCAAATTTTTGAAAAACTATTTAGATTTTTAAAACATACATGTACAACTGAAGATTATAATATACCTTTGTGGCCCTATACCATAGATCTTCACGATATGGGCTCAATCGTTGTTTAGTTTTGTTTTTGTATATTTTAAAATTGAATATTTCAACCTCATTTATAATTTTTAAAATGTAGTAAATGTAGATAATAAGAAAACCTATTTACAATGATGATGCATCTATGTGGCATGATGACCATACAACCGTTATCGCAATATAATGTCGCTCTGTGAATAACCAAACAAACTAAAGATCATCATATGGATGATCAAGTGTAGTTGATGCTCTTTAAGAACACTTGTCTATGATGATGCATCTTCATGCCATGGTGATCACACTGTCTCCTTGCTCGCAACGTCTCTTCACGAATGAACAAACCAAAGATGATCAAGTGATGTGGATTGTCTTTGTACTACAAGTACACTTGGAGCAGATTGAGATGTCCTACTTTGGTAGTTCCTAAATTGAGTAAGCTTTGCTAGATAGTTTTAGTTTAACGAAGAACTCAGCCATTAACACTAAAACTATGATAATAGCAGGCACCACTGAGCTAGCCCATTGCCCTATGACATGTTTCTCAGAACATATTGGCTCCTTAACTAGAGCCCTCATGATTTGTCCCCCATATTTTGGTTTCATGCTCCGCCACTATACAACCGATCTTCGGCATCATAATATATAGTCGTTTCGTGAATAACCAATTCAACCAAAAATCAACTAATCTACCACTACTAAGCTGACACCTACAAGGTAGTATTGCATTACCGTAGAAAAGAACAAACAGTTCGTAAGTTGTAAATTATATTTTTAAAATTATGTTTGTTTATTTGAAAAGTGCCATATAATCGTGTTTTGGATTTTGCTGTAGCGTTACCACAAGTATACTACTGGTATATTTTTTAGTTATACAGATAAGCCATCTCAAGAGAATTTTGGCTCTCAATTTATGGCACAAAACCACAAGACCACCTGATTCCCTCCCAAAATTTGGCAAAGTTACCAACCCCGCCAAATATCTGTGCAGAAAAAAAAAAACCCGCCACATATTCATCTATCTCTCTAACCTACCCCGTAATCCCTCCTCCAGATCTGTCTGATTGTTAACCACCAAAAATTAGATCGTGGCACTCCGTGAGGGCCCTGGCGCCGCCGCCGCCTCCCTCACGCAGTCGACGCCGCCTCCCTCCAGGCTCCAGCACGCCGCCGATGCCGCCTCCAGCCAGAACGTCGTTTCGTCCTCGTGGCGCCAGCGCCAGCGCCAGCAACGACGCCATCAGCCTGGGCGCCACTCGATATGTTGAAGCCAATCTCGAGCTAGGAGATGAACATGGGTTCTCGTATCCATATACTGCCAGGTAAACGAATCAACCACCGTGATCTCTGTTTCTGCCTGGTCCGTCTGTAGCCGTCAAGTAGCTTTGCCCTGCGCTGGTGGCCTGTTGGCCTGCTCTTTCTGTTTATGATTTATGATGATGCGTGCGCCGGTGATTGGCTGCTGCCTGCTTCTTCTTTTAATTTTCTTGATTTCCTGGCATTTAACTTGTCAAAGGTAGTGAGAAACAAAGACATGTCTAACTTGATCCGATGGGCATCAAATAAACACGTTAGATGCCCATACAGCAACGTGTGCTCTGGTCGATGCCTTTTCCTGGCATCTAAATTGATTTCCTGCCTGCTGGTTTGACCAACATATTTTGAACAACCTTTTTTCAAACATTTATCAACCATTGTCCTATATATGCAGTGCCACAAGGATGGGTGAAATCTGGACTCTTTTATGGATCCATTTGATGCAGACAAGGACTAACTAAAGAAGCTGCTAAAGGACAAATCCAGAAGTATGCCATCTATGTTTCCGCATATGTATTCATTTTGTTTGGAATCTTAGCACCTTTATATAATATAAACTACACCTTATCTAATATGTTTTTGTTACTAACAGATTTTGAGGATGACTTTAGGGATGCAACAGTCAACACGCACAAGGAATGGTTAAGGCTGAAAGGGCACATTTCAGAGATTAGTAATTATCTTTCGTTTTTAAACCAATTTATTTTACTACACCTTATGTGTTGAATTATATTTTGGCATCCTAGAGAGAGAGACAAACTGGTGAAGAGCCAAGTGATCCTTTTTTTGGATGATCACTCACACAAAACAGGGCCAATGGTCAAATTCTGTCAGAAAAAAGAAGGTAACTACAATATGTTATCGTTGACCTGCTTGAACATATTTCATGTAGTGTCAAAATGTCTTTTTGTGCTGCATTTCATCATTATTGACTTGTGTATGGCTCCCAGTTTTTTTACAACAAACAAATTTATTAGCATAACAACTATCCACAGTCACCTCTACATGCTTGTTTGTGCACATAAAAACACAATAATATACTCAGAAAGTTGTTGTAACATGTCCATACTCCAATTATGTGCCCCGGTCATTTGCTTCTCCCATTTACCCCATCAAAGCTTGGTGTATCTAGGAAGGACAATCTTAGCACTAAACAATCCATGGTTTGCCACAAAAAGTTTATTCCTTTCTTAGTTTCACAAATATGATATTTAGGGATGGAGGAAGTATCTGTTTTCATAAATCTATTACTCGTGAACATGACATCTCCTTGAGTCAACTCTTCCTGTTTGTTGTTTAATTCTGGTACATATGTTCTGAGTTAATTTGAATAGTCCTCTTTGGTTTTTGCAATGGTCCGCCAAAATGTTGAGTTGTCTATCCTAGTAGCATAGCTTACCAATTTCCATTGATATATATTATATGGTGAACATTGACTGCATTTATCTAACAGAGCCTGTATATGCTTTCCTTGGCCTTTTTAGACAGCAGGAAACATGCCCACCAAGCTGGCTTTTTTTTCATTAAAAATAGTTATCTACCTTTTCTTTCACATGTCTAATATCTTCAGTGTTTGTATTTTCTGACTGAAAATAATGCCATGATCTACTATGCTTGCAGTTCTTCGCCCATTATATTATGCCAAAAATATTCAAATGCCTCATGCTGTTATTCTGTAATGAGCTTACTGGTTTCCAGTTTACAGCAAGGAGTGCATTGAGTACTGGCTTTAGTACTAGACTTTGTATTTTTTTTAGTTCGACTATTGCTTAATTAAATTTACAGCACACCTCAACTTACATGCCATGCCAAGCTGCCCTAGAGCAGCCAGACCGGTTTTATATGCAGATTACACTATGTACTTAGTGCACTTCTGTTATTTTTTAACTTCGAGAATATGTAATTGGCAATTCAAAATATCCTAGCACAGTTTAGTGTGCTTCCATCAAGTGCATGTAAGCGGTTGCTTGTTTGATTCATGGACATTTTCTTTTGTGTCTATATCTGTCCTATGCAGCTGTGATAATTACTTGTAATTTAAATTGAGTTACATGGTTGATTGGCTACCTCTATGCAAGCCTTTTACCTTGTGCTTTTGACGAAGATTGCTGCTGTTTTGATCATGTTGCCATATTTGGATTGATCCCTTTTTTTATCCATGGATATCGATTTTGATAACTAGGTGATTTATGAGTGTACAGGTGTCTTTTCTTCAGTCATTATCAATTTTCATATATAGCTTATATGCATAGTATCATTGCTATAATTCTCTTTCTGCCTCTAATATACCATATAAAATCTGGCTGCTCTCATAGCTACAAATATGACTTATCAAGACTCTTGAAATTCCCAGCTGGAGTCCTGCATTGTGGATCATCCAATGCTATTCCAGATCTAGATTAGGGTATCCATTTACTTGTATGATAACTTATGGTATCAGAGACTACAAATGAGCCACCCAAGACATATATCACTACGCAGCAGCTAATGGCTAAAACGAGAAGTAAGACAAAGAAGAATCAGGTAACAGTTGCAATATCACTCAAACTTGGAGATTTTGTTACTATAAAGTGAGATCCTCTTTCTTTCTGTTGTCCATAAGTTGGCGTAAGCGCTGCACTATCACTCATAGTTTGAGATTTTGATATTATGAAGTGATATACTCTTTCTTTGTGCTGTCCAGAAGTTGACTCCTGGTAAGATTAATCTTATGAGAATGTTATTTGCTCCTCTTCGTCGACAAAAAGTTCAGAAATGGTTTATTGGGGAATGCCTGAAGGCCTCAAATTGCTTGTAGCTAAGATCAATCTACTGAATTGGCATAAATACAATTGGCCATGTTATTTTCTATGATTGACTGAATATAGAGGTTTGCATTTTAGTTTTTCCAGTCATTTTCCATTTAACATATAGGTGCAGTAGCAAGATTGAAAGCACAAAAGCATCATGCATCCCAATCTGTCACTGCACTCCAAGAAGCACATCACATTTGTTGATCTGTCCAAATCTGCAACTTCAAGATCGATAACCCATGAGGCTTCTGTTCATTTTTTTTGTGTGTGTGTCAATAGCTATCTGTTGATATTTCTAGTAGATTATCTACCCTTCTGCTAGCAGTAGTAGTACAACACTGCATGATTTTTTTTCTGAAAATAGACCTCAAGAGATTGGTCTATTATGAATTCAACTTAACAGTGTGAATGTCTATGATTTTCTAGTTTCAGTTTTTCTGAATGTGGAAACATTATCTGTTAGTGAACAGAGCTCTGTTATTTGCTGAATGTGAACAGAGGGTTCTTTGCTATCTGAATTTTGAATGTCAACATAGCTTTGTTATTTACCTGAATGTGAACAGAGGGTTCATGGCTATCTGAATTTTGATTGTAAATGGTGCTATGTACCATTCTAAAATCTGAGTGGTAATTGAATTTAAGTTTAACAAAGCTATGTTATCTGAAATTTGAATCTGAGTGCTATCTACCATTCTGTAATCTTAGTGCTAATTGATAGATATATATTGCTTCTAAAATACAGTGTGAATTGGAGCAGAACTGAGTACTATCTACCATGCTGTTTTTGCTTCATATCTTTGCTAAAAAAACAGTTCTGCTTTTAAAGCTTTACATGAATTATAAGTGAGATTGGAGAAAATATTGTAACCATATTGCTTGTATTATGGTTGATTATTCTCTATCAAATGGCAACACAATGATAAGACTTACTTATCTTTGATCTTAGCTACACGCAAGCCATTAAAGAGCATGTAATTAATTAAATAGATCATGGGTTGTATATTCTGTCTTTTTAACTGTCTATATGTTTGAATCGAGGTGTTCACAGACAACCCTCTGTATGTGGGCTGTACATGCCCTAAAGGTGATTTATTTACAAGATTTTAGTGTGTTTGATAACCTATTCACAGTAGGAATTTTTACCTAATTTTAATGCAAAGAACATCAACAGATTACCTCTCATGCTGAAGTATAGCTACTAACCCTCCAGAATACGTGATGTAGCTGATTAGTTCCCATCCAGTATATGTGATGTAGCTGATTACCTCTCACTGATCCATTTTGTATAAATGTTTTTCTAATCTTACACTCTAATTTTTTCAGGTGGACAAGGCTTGAGTGTGAGGCATTTAACGAAGCGAGGAGACATCTACGGCGATGACATGTTGCGCTACTAGGAAAGCCTCACGTGTTATGTAGAACCTAGGAAATCGTGTTATGCTTAAAGTTCTTGTTTTTAAGTCATGAGTTTACTTATTGTTTTGTGGTTTCAGAAAATATTTCAAAGGATTAGGAACTTATTGAGTGAATTATTATAATTGATTATGAGTGCAATTGCTATTTTCATGGATTATTGTTTGCGCGATGATGATTTATTAAAACACAAATCTAATGCTACTAGCGTTGCAATACAAACTTTGCATGCGTGGCAATATGTCTCTGCCAATGAGTAAAATTCCATGGCAAATAGTACTATTGCAACGAGATAATGGTTATGGCAATAATGTATACATCGCAACGCCAAAAAATGTGTGGCAAATTGAATAATTACCATGACATGCTGGTCATGGCAATAACTACACTCCTGCAACCAATGAATTTGCGTGGCAAAATCTATTATTACCACGAAATGCCAGTCATGGCAATAACTAGACTCCTGCAACCAATGAATTTGCGTGGCAAATAGTAATATTGCCACGGCAAGAATGATGTGGCAATATGTGCCTCCTGCAATGAACAAGACGGCGTGGCAAATGATACTATTGCCACGATATGATAACTGTGGCAATAACCTATAACTCTAGCAACAAAAAATTAACGTGGCAAATGGTAATATTGCCACGACCATACTGCCATGGCAAAAGCATCCTTTGGCAACGAAATCTATCGTCGCACAAAGTATTTCTTGCCACCACCATCATGGTTGCGGCAATGTCCTGTTGCCATGCTTGGCAACGACCCACTATGGTTGCAATATATTCAAGCAGTTGCAACGCTAAACTAGCAAACGTTGCAATACCTTATTGCAACGCCACTTTTTGCAACCATGGGCAACGAACGTGATTTGGTTGCAGCATCCGACTTTGGCAACCAAATATGGCTTATTACAACATTTTCTTGACGTTGCAAAAAGGTTAAAACTTAGTTGTGTGGCTTTCGTCCTGCACAGATCGATTGGGGGCAAAGGAGATACTGTTTAGGGTTACAGCGCCGCGCCAGTGGCCTCCGGCGCTGGCTGGGGCCACCAAGCCTGGACGCTCATGTTCGGGCCCACCCGTACTGAGGCCGTGCCAGGGGGCGTCGCACCGCCGCACGCTGAGGCCGCGTCAGGGCATGGATGTGCCCGTGGCGGTGATGGCGGCACGCGGGCGGGGACGGGACGAGGCAGTGCCAGGGGCAGGCCACACCGGTGGTGCCGCAGCCTGCGCAGGGAGGGGAGGGGGCCGCAGGTACTGGTGAAGGACAGACGCATCCGTGGTGTGCTGCCGTCGCCGGCATCGCGGGAGAGAGGGAGAACGAGAGAGCCAGAGGGAGAGAGAGAGTGTGTGTGTGTGTGAGAAAGAGAGGATTTTTGTGAAAAAAAGGTATGAACTTCCATGGACTGCGGGTTGATTTCTGCTAAATATAAGGACCTTTTTATAAATTTGTTGTAACTCGCACGATCTGGGCCGTCCTCACGGCCGATCCGACGTCGGGGAAAGGCGGGCGACGTGGCTCAATAAGGTGCCCGAATTTGGACTCTAGATTCGAAGGTAAAAGATTGTGTACTCTAGCTTAGTGGTTGCCCACCGTACGTGCAAGGCTGCTAAGAAACGTCGTCTAATGATTGTGAGAGACGGAGCTAAACATTTTCCGGAAAAGACCATATCAGTTTGGATACACCAACAATTATACGGTCTCAATGTGCGTCGGGAAGCCAAAAATAAATTGAACCACCATTTACCATTTTATGGTGTGGCTGTGTATTGCTGGCGTGCACGTCTCTTGCGATCTGGCCTCTCGATAGGTCCTCTCTCATTGTCGTACCGCTGCTTGCCTGGTCCCTTACTCGCGCTTCACCAGCCCTGGCTTATCGACACGTCTCTGGACCTCACAAAAATCGTCTTAATGCGCCTAGGCGATGTTCTAGAACAACCGTCTGCATACGACCCTGGTCGTCCCTCACACTGTCCACGTCTAATGATCAGGTGAGCCAGGACCCCAAATGGGAAAACCATGAATAAAAAAAAGTCGCCTCTTCTCGTGCCGCTAGGACAACGTCTACTCACCCACCTTTCGAGGACATGAACCGTAACTTGAGTGTTTTCCTTGCTTCTTTTCTCCAGAAAAATACGATTCTGCTTCTGCTCTCTCGGTTCCATTGGAAGTGTCGTTTTATACTCCATGCTATTTTCTAGGCCATGTTCATCTTATTCAAAAGAAATTTTACAAATATTATTTATTTTATTATAATTTATTTAACATTGTAGAAACTTTAATAATAATTTAATTATTTTATTATTTGTGCAATAATTTTAACTAAAACGGACGATCAAATAAGGAATTTACAATAAAAAAAACATTCTCAAGGCTTGTTCGTTTCACCCATAAATCAAGGGGATTGAGAGGATTAGATGGAATTGAGAAGGATTTTTGACTTGAATAGGATTTAATCCCTCCTGTTCCCCTTCAATAAGTGAAGCCGAACAAGGCCTCAATGGGACGGAGGGTGTACGTGCTTATTTTGTCTGAGCTTGAACACAAGGTATAGGTTGCACCAAGATTGTCACACCACACCACAGTACCCGAGGACGCATGTTTATCTCTGCAGTCCCATTTACCATTGGCTTGTGCTCATCTTTGATCGGTTCTTGATCTTGAGGTTGTCTGCTCTTTTCTCGACTCCATGATACTCTCTCCTAGACAGAGAACACGTAATTCTCGCTTTTCAAGAAATCCAATAGTTTAAACGTTAACTACAATTCTAAAAATAAGTACTAACATTGAATATACAAAATAAGTATCATTAGATCCACTTAGCAGATGCAAATATGTTCTGATAGCATGCATCACCACTTGTTTTCAAAGACCTCCCTTTTAACCTACATGGATTTGGACTTTGAATGAATCAAAACTAATATGTGCACAAATCTCAAAGCACCCAGTGTGGTTTCGCACACATACATTCAACATCCACATAAAAATGCCATTTCAGAGATAGCATTCATAAAATTCTCCATGAAGGGATGGCACATTACAAGACTAAGACAGGCAACCAAAACTGCTCTCATGTCACAGTTGAGCATCAAATAGGGTTTCTCACGGACATGGCGATGGCAAAGGAATAGCTCACACAGCCAAACACATCGAAGGCATAGGGTAGTGACCTTGTGTGTTTCTATAAAGTACATCACCCTCTACTCATAGTCCCTCTCCTCCCCAGTCCCCCATGAGACAACATGAGTCATCGACATCTCCAAAAGGCATACATCCAGTACATCACTCCAATTGTGCTTCCAGTCCACCCTTCTGCATCACTTTATTCTCTTTTATCTTCTGCATCTTCTCACTTAGGTCCTGACTGCATAGAAAGCAAAGCCAACACCGCAATCAACATTCCTGACTTCATTACATGAGGAGAGTAGAAAACTAAAACTGGCTGAGTTGGGGAGTGAAAAAATCAATGTTCAAAACTGGATCTCTTAATGAGAAATGAACTAGCTAAAGAAAGAAATGTCTCCCTTTTATTAATTATATGAAGATCAAGTTGGTTTCCTGATGAGAAAACTAAGGGACCCATACCAATACAGTGAGAATTTTGTTTGGGTGGGTAGGTTGAGTTGGTCTATCGAAGGTGTTACTTGGCTCAGGCAGGTTAATTTTTGTTTATTTGGGTTGCTCTGGTTTGGTTTGGATCCCAAACAGTTTCGTAAAGACTACTGATTGATCCAGAATCCAAAAAGAAAAGGGTGAACATTAACTGGCATCAAAGATAAAGATGTGTCCGCCTCCTCATGTATAGGGTGAAAATAAACTGGCATCAAAGATAAAGATGTGTCGGCCTCCTCATGTATAGGGTGAAATTGTGAAAATAAACTGGCATCAAAGATAAAGATGTGTCGGCCTCCTCATGTTTGGGGTCGCATGCCGGTGAGTCAACATCACTCTGAAAGTATGAGGATGAGCGCATAAAATGGGAAAACCATGATAAAAAAAGTCAGAAGAACTGACAGCATTTCTGTTGGCTGTCTTACTGCATAGCGTTGCATTGGCTTCAAAATAAGAATGTTTGGCTGAGCAGGTGAATGTTTGATTATGCAATCATGATTTAGCAGATGTGAAGCTAGCGATCCACAGCCCACAGGACAAAATCCTCACATGGAAAAAGACAGCTTTACCCTCACGAGTTCTGCATTTTAGTTGCTGGAAAAAAAAGGAAAAACTCAAAATTAAAGTTTGAATCTTAATTATTAAACTGAACCACGTCTAAGATTCAAACTCTATGGCATGCTTTCTTCTTATATACTTCCTCCGTTTCAGTTCAATAAGCACATATTTTATTCTTACTCGATGCATGAGTTAAACACTTTTAATTTTTTATCAATATTTGTAAAAATGGTATGTACCACGATCAATATTTTTGTTTATATACTACCAAATGTGTCCTGTGTGTTACAATGGGAGAAAAAAATTAGTAAATAAGTAAATAACCATTTATGGTTTCACCTTTTTATAAAAAAATTCAGAGCTAATGTTTATTTTTTTAAAGGAAACCAAATAATAAGAAAATATTGTTAATAATTTGACAATGCATAAATAAGCTTGTATCAAAGAAAAAATAAGTTTTCTATTTACTTTTTTTGATATTGCTAAGCACGAAGTTATTTGCTTGTAAATATATCTTATGTTCAATATTTCTCCATCAAAGGTTTAGAGTTCAAAGCATATATATATTCTATTATTATTAATTTTCATTTATAGTCAATGTCTCAAACACATGGCATGAAGGCCTCATTAGGGTTAATCATCAAATAAGGTTTTTCAAAAACATGGCACAAAGGCCACCACCTCCCTCATGAAACAAACAAACAACAACCGTCTTCAAAATAAGCTACCATCTATCCTATGAATCATTTATTAAATTCTGCTTCCAGACTAATCTTCTGCATCGCTGTCTTCCTCTTTTTTCCACCTGCATCTTTTCACATCAATCGTACTTTCCGCCTGCATGAAGTACTAAATGAAGTAGTAGTGGTTACTACAGAAATGATTTTTCGAGGCGTTGCCAAAACATTATCCGAGGCGGGCAAAAAATAACCGCCTCCAAAAATATTAACGGAGGCAGTCAGAAAATGACCGCCTCCAAAAACAAATTTACCGAGGCGGTTATTTGTAACAAAACCGCCTCCAAGAATAACATATTTTCGGAGGCGGGCGATTTAAAAGAACCGCCTCCAAAAATCAATTTTCCGAGGCGGACTTCTTAATGCAACCACCTTAGAAAATCGGCGATTTTCCGAGGCGGTTGCATTAAGAAGACCGCGTCGGAAAATCGATTTTTGGAGGCTGTTGTTTTAATTTGCACGCCTCCGAAAAGACTAAGGCCCAACAGAACCAGAGAAACCCTGTTATCTGCCCTCAGTATAAAAACGAGACTTAGGTTTTTACAGTAACCAAACCCAAGCATTTCTTTCTCATCGCTCTCCCTCTCTCTCCCGAGCACAGGCGGCGCGGTGGCGGCGGTGTGCGGCCCGCGAACGGACGGGTGGCGGTGGAGCTCAGGCCGCGCACAGCCGCGCGGCGGCCATGCCCGGGCCACGCAGAGGCGGGCGGCGGCGCTCGGGGAGAGCATGACCACGCGCCCGGCGGGCGGCGGCGGCGCACGGGGCGCGCACCGGCGGTCGACAGCGGCGCACGGGGCGCACCGGTGGGCGGCAGCAACACACAAGGCGCGCCGGCGGGCGGCGGCGGAGTTCGGGCCGGGCGGAGGCGGCGTCCGTGGCTCCGGTGGTGGATCCGGCCCCGACACAGGTGGATCCGGCGGCGGCGACCTCCACCACGGCGGATCCGGGCCCAACGTCAGAGGATCTGGCAGCGGCGGCGGCCTGCACCTCGCCGGATCGAGGCACGGCGGAGGTGGATCTGGCGCTGGCGGGCTCCACCACGGTGGATCCGAGCGCAGCACTGCTGGGTTCGGCGACGGCTGATTGAGGCGACGGATCCAACGTGGTCCAGATCGAGGTCCGTTTGGGCTTTTTCTCTTTTTTTTGTTTATTTTAATTGATTAATGGAGGCGGGCAAAGTAACCGCCTCGGTTAATCTTCTATTAACCGTGGCGTTTGATTGGTAGCGGTTGCGTTGCCTGCATCCAAAAAGCGAAAACGCCCGCCTCCAAAAAGCTTAATGTAGTAGTGTTTATGCATGGGTAACTCGTGATGAATCTTTTGAGTCTATTTAGACCATGATTGAACAAAAGTTATTAAATACAAACGAAAGTGCTACGATGCAACTTTTCATCCTTTTTCTCAGCTTTTCCCCAACTAAATGGGGCCTTAACGCTCCACTGAATGGGAATGGCAGAGGCAGGAGGCGGATGATGCAACAGGCAGAGGTCGACCTCGATCCCTATGGAAACGATTCGTGAGACCTGCCACAGTTTTTTTTTGAACGCATTGGCAGGAGCTCTGCCTTTCAATTAAGAAGAGGAGCAAAATAGCTTATGTACAGATTAAACACCCCTCAAGACAGGGTCGAGGGGGGGGGGGGGTACAACAGAAATCAAAGTCTAGTTAGAGGCCAAAGCTCTCCTTCTTTGAACGATATCCTCCCTTATCCTAGTAGTCACTTGAAGGCTTGTTTCTGAAATGTTATTGAAGATCCTTCTGTTGCGCTCCTTCCAGATGTTTCACATAGTATAAATTACCACCCCATTAAATCTCCTACGCTCTGAATTTTGCACCTTCCCTACTTCCTCGTCCCACCATTTGTCGATATCCATTGGATCATTTTGCGCCCACGGACTTGTGCTATGGAAGTTTTCCCATGTGAGGATTTGATCCCACACTGCCTTTGCGAAAGGGCAACATAAGAAAAGGTGGAGGCCGGTTTCAAGTGGACCATTACATAGTGCACAGTGGTCCTGATGTGGCCATCCACGCTTCTGCAAATTGTTTGCAGTGAGGAGCTTCCCCTGAACTAAGACCCAAGCGAAAATTTTGCATTTGTTTTCTGCTTTTGCTTTCCAAATTTTTTCACTTCGAAATGGCACCAGGGATCCATTGAATTGAATCCGGTAAGCTGAACGGGTGGAGTATGTGCTGTCAGCAGTCCATCTCCAAGTGATGGTGTCATTGACGCCCTGCTGTAGGTGAACATCCTGAATTCTAATCCAAAGGGAGACAAATTCTTTAATGTGGGTAGCCGAACTAATTCTCCCCCTTAATGCACGTATCCAATTATTATTCTGTAGCTCATGCTGCACTGTTCGATTTTTCCTTGTAGCAAGTTGGAATAGGTTTGGGGCTAGGTATTTGGGGGCCTCCCCATCTAACCAACGGTGGTGCCAAAAACGAGTTTTTGCGCCGTCTCCCAATGTTATTTTGATTGAGTGGTTGAAAAGAATACGGTCTGCCTCACTACAGGGGAGCTCTAATCCAACCCATGGTTTGGATTCTTCCACCCATTCCTGCCAAAGCCAGTGAACTCGAAGAGCTCTACCAAATCTATCTAAATCGGGCACCCCCAAGCCCCCCAGTTCTTTTGGTCTGGTAACTGTTGGCCAGTTGACTAGACAGTGTCCCCCGTTGGCATTCTCTTCTCCCTTCCAAAGGAACGATCTCCTGATTTTATCAATTTTCCTCTTGGTCCAATTTGCTAGCGGAAACACCATGAGATGGTATGTCGGCATGGAGGAGAGCACCGAGTTGACAAGGGTGAGGTGTCCTGCTTTGTTAAGCCATTTTCCTTTCCATCTTGGTAGCCTCTGTCCAATACGATCAATAAGAGGTTGTACATGGACCCTTTGGAGTGATCTAACGTGCAGCTGTAGGCCCAAATATTTGCATGGGAAAGAGCCTCTGGTACCGGTGAAAGGAGCTAGTACGTGATTGAGTTCAATGTTTTCGCATCTAATTGGGTGCACTGAGCTTTTATCCAAGTTAATGTGGAGGCCTGTGATGGTTCCGAACCTTGCAAGGATTGTCTTGACCGCTTCGACCTCATGTCGGCTTTGGTTGATGAATATGGCCGCATCATCCGCGTACATGGAGGTTCTCCACTTTGATGCTGCGAGGGGAAGCGGTGTCAAGATTCCTTGTTGTGTTGCTAAGTCAAGCAAACGTTGTAGCGGGTCCATTGCCAGGATGAAGAGCATGGGGGAGAGCGGGTCCCCCTGATGAACACCTCGGGCATGGCTAAAAGTTAGACCTTGATGCCCATTTAGTACAGCAGTCGAGGAGGCGGTGCGGAAAAGGATGGAAACCCATTTGCGCCAACGGGGTCCAAACCCCATGGCTTGCAAGACCTCTAGAAGGTACCCCCAATTAACATTGTCGAAGGCCTTATGGATGTCTAGCTTTAGAATAGAGCAGGGAGCTTTTGCTTGTGTAGGTTTTGCATAGTTCCTTGAACATAGAGGAAGTTGTCATGTATTCTCCTCTTCTTGATGAAAGCGCTTTGGCATTTGGGGACAAGGGAGTGCAGGTGAGGGGCTAGCCTGCTCGCCAATAGTTTGGAGAAGATCTTGGCAATGCTGTGGATGAGACTTATGGGCCTGTAATCTGCGACCCTCAAGGCTTCTTCTTTTTTGGGGAGTAGAACAATGTTTGCCGAGTTTAGCCATTCAAATCCCTGAGCATTCAATGAGAAAAGGCTGTTTAGAGCAGCCATGACGTCATTCTTGATCGTT
Organism: Eremochloa ophiuroides; assembly: GCA_038502445.1. Classification (NCBI taxonomy): domain Eukaryota; kingdom Viridiplantae; phylum Streptophyta; class Magnoliopsida; order Poales; family Poaceae; genus Eremochloa; species Eremochloa ophiuroides. The sequence goes on from JAHLJS010000204.1 coordinate 349,801, forward strand.
TCCCAGCATGCTTTGAAGAAGGCTCCAGTGAAGCTGTCCGGACCTAGAGCTTTGTCTGAAGACATTGTTTTTATGATATTATGCACCTCCTCTTGCGAGAAAGGTGTTTCTAGCTCAGAGAGATCATGCTCGGTGTAGCCTAGTGCTTGCCAGTTGAAGGTCACTGTTCTCGGCACTGCAGAGCCAATGTGGTCTCTGAAATAATTTCTAATCACACTATCTTTCGCATCATGAGTGATGGCGACTCCTTCATTCGTATGTAGACAATGTATGTAATTTTTCCTTCGTCTTGCGCTGGCCTTAATATGGAAGAATTTTGTGTTGGCATCTCCACATCGAATGTAGGTTAGTCTAGCTCTTTGTCTGATTCTTGCTTTTTCAATGGCCGCAAGACCCATGCAGCGCACTTTGAGATGTCGACATAGTTCCAGCTCCCGCTCCGTGAGCAACCTGTCTTCCTGTGCTGCCTCTAACTGGAGTAGGACTTCCTTTACTATTGCTAGCTGCAACTTTGTGTCACCTATTTTTTCCTTCTTCCAGCGCTTGATACCCTTGGCAACCCGTGCCATTTTGATGTGCAGCCGCTTCAAAGGGAGTGCCGAGGTGACTGGCTTATTCCAGATGGATTGGACGTTTTCCTGGAAGCCTTCCATATGGATCCAAAAATTTTCAAACCTAAAGAACGTGTTTTGGTGGTGGTCCAAATCACCTTGTAGCAATAATGGGGTGTGATCAGACATGAGCGAAGGCAGGGAGTGTAACAAACATGCAGGGAATAATAGTTCCCACTCTGGAGTGCATAGGAACCTGTCAATCCTTGTGAGTGTGGGGCTGTCCTGTTGATTACTCCAGGTAAATCGGCGTCCATTTAGCTTGATTTCCTTAAGGTGCATGTGGTCGATTGCAGCCTTAAAAGCCCGCATCAGTCGCCTATTGAGGTTTGAGTTGTTCTTGTCTTCTTCCTGATATATTAGGTTGAAATCTCCCAAGATGAGCCACCTGTTATGATCCGGAGGAGGGATGTTCTTCAATTCCTGTAAAAATTGCAATTTGGCTGCATCTCCTTGTGGTCCATAAACCACTGTTATCTTCCACTTTGTCCCGTCCGCCCTCATGGAGATTTCTGCAGATGTGTTTGCCGTTATTTCCACCGTGGAAAGATCAAAGAAGTCTTCATTTACCGCAACCAGGATTCCGCCCCGTGTTTGAATTGCTGGCAAAGTGGTGAAGGAATTTGCAAATTTAGGTCCTGCTGTGCGAAGCACTACATTTTGATCCAGGAGTTGCATCTTCGTTTCCTGTAGGCATACCACGGTAGCACCTGTGCTTCTGATCAACTCATTGACTGAGTCTTGACGCACGACGTCATTTAATCCCCTAACATTCCAATTTAGGATTTGACAATTACGTTGTGCCATGTAACAACAAATTAGCCCATAATCTTAAGAGGAGGCAGCAGGAAAGACAGTAGTGTGCAGCAACAGAGATAGCACCAAGGCACATTTGATTAATAATTTGTGCCCATCCACCAAGCTGAAGACAAACAACAGCAGATTGAGTGGTACATAGGCTTGGGTTGGTGCTGGACATACTGTTACAGGGAGTTGGCTGGTTGTACATGTTTCGGCCTTGAAGAGGAGGCGACTGAAGGCCCCTGGCTGTCGCCCCTACAAGCCACAGGAACAGGAAGTGCAGCATTTTCTTGGCGATACTAGCTGCAAGGTTTCTGGAGTAACATTGGAGCAGATTGTGACCCTCTAAAGGACTCTTGCCTCTAAGCTTGTGCAGTACTTGCAGCAGCTGCATTGTCGAGGCCGCACAAAGCAGTTAGTGCAGCAATGGTCTCATCTGTGAGCGGCCCCTTGAACAAGCCGAAGTAGCGCAGCAACTGGTCATCTGAGCTGAGGCCTTCTTCTTCAAGAACGCCCAGCTTATTCATGAGCACTTGGCGGGCTTTGGCTTGAGTATCACCTCTGGGCCAGCGTCTGGCAGCGATGCGTACACTCCTGCGTACAGCGGGCTTGATGCTCTTGCGTCGCTGAGACAGATTGGCTGGACTCGTAGGTACCTGCAAGAGAGGTTGAGGCAGCAGTTGGGTGCACCCCGCAACGAATTCAGTAACTGTCGCCCCTGCCTCATTTGCTGTATTGTCTCCGCTGTGTACCTCCAATTCAGTCGGTGCCGGGCGTGCTAGCTGGAGCGTCGAGGTGGCGCAGCTACGACGCGAACTTGGTCCCCTGGCTCTACGCCTGGAGTAGACGAGGCCGGGGCGAAACCGCAGGTGCTGTCCTGCTTCCTCCAGCGAAGGGCAGGGCCGGGTGCTGTCGTGTGCCCACCTAGAGTAGACCTGACCCATACCGAAGCGATGAACTGCAGATGCTTGGTGAGCTGTAGGGTCCTGTGAGCCACCATGGAGGATCTGCATGGGAGACAGACATGAGGGAGGCGGGAGTGATGCCTGCAGATCGATGCACTGAGGCCCCGTTTAGATAGGGAAATTTGGAGGTGAAAAGATAAAAAGTTGCACTATAGCACTTTTGTTTTTATTTGATAACTTTTATCCAATCATGGCCCAAGTAGACTCAAAAGATTCATCTCGAGGTTGCCACCCCTAAAGTATCAACATGCAACATATGCTACTTCATTTAGTGCTCCATATAAACGGAAAGTATAATTGATGTGATGGGTGCACAGAAGCACTTTTTGCAAAGTAAACGGGGCCTGAGCTGTGCCATTCTGCAGCCGGGCCTGGTCATTGTCCGGCAGAGTAGACGGGGAAGTCACAGTCTCTGTCGGTTCATCTGTGTGATCATCAGGCACCTTGGGTGGGCTCTGGGAGGGGTGGCGATTATTGTTGTTGACGTCTCTGATTTCCGGCAACTTGCAGCGTGGGGTAGATGGCTGGGATTCCTTGTGCTCCTTCCTGGGACGCGATTATGATCGCGACCGCCTGCGGTGCCTGCGGTGGGGCGCTCTGTCCCTGCTCCGGCCAAGGGAGGGGGGCCGGCACGAGGGGTTGAAGCCTGCCACGCCCACGCTCCTGACTGATGACGTCGTCGGGCTGGCAGCCGGCCTAGGACAGCTATTGTCCATTCTGGAAGAGGCCAAGAGGGCCGACCGCGCGGTGGAGATGAATGTCGCTGGTCACAGCCATTCCGGCGACGACCTCCAGCAGAGGGTGATCCGTTCCAGCGATCATGGCGTGTCCTGGACCGTTCCCACTCCCGCTCCCCAGCCGGGGCACGGGACAAGCTGCGGAACAGCCTGGACCCCCACTCGTTGCTCTTGTCAAGCCAGCGCCCGCGACGGTTGCCGTCGTCGTCATCATCTCTGCGTCTGCTGCGCCTAGCTTCTGGTGACGGTGGGTCGTGTCTTTCCCGTGGACGACGCTCGCCATCAACGACGCCGAAGTGCCAGTCGAGCTTCCTCGACGAGATGTGGCCGTGTTCATCCGGAGGTGACTCAATGGTGTCGAGGTGGACGAGTAACCTGAAGGTGAGCCCACGTCGGCCTCTTGGCGGGGCTGAGCTTCCATGCACAGTCACTGTGTTACCTGCGAGTGTTAGCCAAGTTACCTTGGGGACGTCGGAGGGATTGTATGTCCACGCCCATAGGCAAAGGGCCCTGGTGTCGTCGCGGCGGCGGGAGCACGTCTCGACGTAGTCGAGAACGCAAGCTCTAGCGATGGTCTTCCTTGCAACATCTTCATTCCAGGCATGGGCTGGGACTCCTTCGAGGCAGAGACGGACATGATGTCGGAGGCCGGCGAGGTCGTTGTAGGGGAGGATGCGCCACCGCAGGAGGCGGATGCTGATGTGCTCCACTGAAAGCAGGGGCTGCGCCAGTGCCGCATCACGGTGGTGCTGGTGCTCGAAGACGATGAGAAAATCCTCAGGTCGATGGCGCGTCACCTTGACGTCTTTCTCCTGGACACCCAGTCTGGAGCAGAGGACCCTTTTGATGGACGCTGGCTCGATGTTGTCACACTCCCTGCACAGACAGGCCACCACAGCACACGAAGACAGGCGCTCAAGCTCCTCATCCATCTCCCTGGTAACGGTCGCCACCGTCGATGTCTCTTGTGGGCGCGCCTCTGGGGCCCCCAGCAGCGCCATGGGAGGCTGAGGCAGGTGGGGGAAGTTGTCGAGGTTGAGCAGGGGGGGCGTCGAGGCTCTGGAGTTGGGGCTTGGCCCTTCAGAGGATGCAGCGTGGCTCGTGCCTTGCAGTCCTGAGCCTTATGGCCGGCCTGCTTGCAGATGAGGCACCGGACCGGGTCTCTGCAGACCGCGGCGAGGTGCCCAAAGGAGAGACAACGGAGACATTTACCTCTCAGACGGTCGCAGATGCGCGGGCGATGGGGAACCGGGTGGGCCGGCGAGCTCCTTGAATGCTCTTGGGCGTTGAATTCGATGCATGCATCGCCACCAGTGCTTTCGGCGGACCAGTGACCAGCCCTCCTCGGCGTGGCCGGCGTCCTGGAAATCCTCCCTGTCTCTGGTGCCTCGGGAAGGAACTTCGCCATAGCTGCAAACCGGAGTCTCCTGGGCGACGAGCAAAGCCGGATCTGGGGGTCGCAGCAGTGGATCCTCTGCAGGGCTTCAAGAAGGGGCTGGCATGGCAGGGAGGGGCGAGATCACTGCCTGGCTAGGTATATATGCCACGTACTGCTACATTGTCGTCTCCAGCGACCCATGTGGCCGGCTGTCTGGCCTGCTATTCTTTCAATTCGTCTCCGTGTGGACGAGAGCCGTGGCCCGTGCCCTCGCCTTCTCCACGGTGCCACATGATGTCCAGACATCTCCTTGTCCAACATGCATCGCTGCTGGTGGTAACGGTGTGGTTCAAAGTACTTATCACACTTGGGGTCGGTGTGTAGCCGCTGTGGAAGCAAGGAGGAAGCAGGTGAGTAATACATGGTAGGATTATATATTTTGAATAACCTTTGTTGCACTGATGAGTAATTATATAGAACAACACAGTTTTGTGCAGCCCTATTAAGCCATATGCCGAGCATTCTATTCGAAGCAAAAACAATTGGCATGATGGCCCATTCTGCTAAATGCTAATGAAGGAAGGAGAAAGCAGAGCATAGCGCATCGAGAGGAAGTTCCAGAGCTTCACCTTGTCCTTGTCGCGTGCTGCCCGCTGTTGTGCACATCTCGGCGATTTTGGACAGTCGCTGCATCAGTGCATTACCTTGCTCTGCTATATATATCCTCCAGCGCTTGGTCGGTCGTGACGGCGTCCTGATCCATCGCGCAAGATTGGTCGCTGGGTCACTGGCTTCACCGTCTGACGGGATATCATGATTTGTACCTTGCCAATGTGGTCTGCATGCATTGATGAATGCCGTGGTGGACTGCAGGATTTGAGATATATGTTTTGTATTAGCATAAAAAAATATCTATATATGTATTTGCCGAATTAAAATGTGGTAAATATAAATATGAATGAATGCCTTATTTTGATTCACAGGCAAGATGCGGACACATGAAGCATTGGCGGCCTCCCAAGGTCACGCACTGATCGAACTCTTCCTATGGCACGATGGTGTTGGGCCATGCTCCTCACCGGCTCGTGCCCTGGTCTTTCTTCGACGGGGAACATGCGTGGTAAGTTTGGTTGAGCTCCGTAGTTATTAGGGTTTTATAGTTTTGGGAATGGGTTTGCTGGGTCGTCGTTGTCGTTTCCATCCCCCCCCCCCCCCCCCTGCGTTTAAGAGCACCATCATATGTGGCAGTCCAGGTCCAAATTTAACTCTGGGTCTGTAGCCATAGCCGCCAAGGCACTCGCCTTCGAGGCACCGCATCCCCTCCTCAGGCCGCCTTGCACGGAAGGGTGGTGGAGCCTCTGTCGCATCCCCAAGCATCTTTCACCGACCAACAACAAACCGGGTGCGAGATTTGACCATACCCTGAACAAGCAATGACCATACCCCAAAGTGGTTCCTCTCTCGGGTGAGAGATTTGACTGTTCCCTTGCTACTACTTCTGAAAACTAGTCGTTCTTCGTCATATTATGGAAGCTATCCTTTGTTGGTTTGCTTTTAAACATTGGCACTCTTCACTGTGAAAAGTGTTGTTTATCCACTGTGTTATGTAGCCCATTAGTGACCTTGGCATTCTAACTCCTTGGAGTGGGTGACCGATCTTTGCATCAACAATACCACCACTGATGCACTATTCAATAATTTATCCAAGTGATAAATGAAGCCAGAGCAATGCATGGAGAAAATTAGTTCATTATTACTTGAGAAAACATGCAAAATACAATACCATTTTAGGGTAACATATTTTTGTTTCCCCATAGAGCCTGAGAATGGGTCTTAGGACTGTTGTCATCGTACACTGGATAAAGAATAATACATTTATTTGTATGAAGCATCCTATGTGGCTACTGACTTTATTTTGGGTAATATAGTATCACCATGTCCTCAAACATGACTGTGATTATTTCTTCAAAAGCACAGAATATAGCTCATAATTGTTTTATATGGCTGTAGCATCACTTGTCAAGCTTCAATTCAGTCAGGTATTGGCTCTACAAATAGTAGTCGTATCATTTCTTTGAGTGCTTCTGAAGAAGTGAATGCATATTCTTGTACATATTATCTGTGGTTCTTAAAAAGTCAAATATTGTTCGTGGCACAACCTTTGGTAGTTCTGTCAGTGCATGGCATTGTTCTAACATATCCTTCCATAAATCTTCAGTAAGCTCTTTTATCTTCTCGCATGCATCATTCATTGTTGTTCCATGCTCCTTCATGTAACAATGGATAGTAGAGGGACTATGGTCTTTGGTTTGCTCACGCTGTGACACATTATAGTAACAAAGAATATTGTCATGTATTAGCACAACAACTAGTTTAATCCACCTATTTTTCTGTTTCTTTATTAAAATATATCTATATCCATTTTTTATGAATATTCCAAACAAAATTTACCCAATTCATTAGATAATTTGAATATTGAATTTAGTATATGGTTTTCACATGAACCTATACTCAATGAAGGATATAGAAATACCTTGGTTGATACGACATCATTGGACAGCCTTACAAATATACCATAAGACGTTAGGAATTGCGGATAGCTCAAAGCCCACTCAAGGATCTCCTTTGTTATTATCTCATCCATTCCAACATATGCAGCACATGCTAGAGCAACGGATCCAATGCTTTCCATTGAAACTTGAAGGTGTTCACTCATTGTTTTCGGTACATAGTCTTCATCACGCCATTTTATTTCCTTGTAGTATTGTTGAACCAAACGCTCCATCTGTATGAAATATATGGTATTTTGTGAAAGTTGTTTCTGATTTTCAAATAATGCTGCCGAATAAATTAGGCTGCTTGGAATAAACTTAACTATAGATAGGTTGCATATAAGTTGCAGTGCTATCAGAAAAACTTTATAGATTTTCATGTTTTTGGGCAATACAGTTCTCAGTAAATGTTAGTAGCAAATAAGCATTTTTATACATAGTTTGAAACCACATGTATCCATCTGACCAATCAAAATATCATGCATATATAAAGAACTCAGTTCTTAACATTCGACAAACAAAATTAAAAATAGATTTATCTTAACTCAATTATGACTGTAGTGACCAGGTCTGTTTGCTGGCTGGCTCATGCATGTGCTGCTTTTAGTGGTTCATTGGTTCTGTTATGTGCTAATTGTAATGTGGTCATACGAACTAGAAGATCATATAGTAGCTAGTGTTCTTTTTAATTTGTATGGAAAACGGAATAGCCACAACCCTTCTAAAATATGTTTTGTATATTATGCTTCTCCATTATTATTGATCCTGTTTGTAACATAACTTAATTTGATAGAATATAGCATATTTCTAGCTGACTGTGTTCCTTGGCAATACTAGCTCAAGCATAAGGCATATAGATGGATCCCTCTTCTCTGTCTTATAAGAGGGTGTGTAGAATACTTGCCGACTGTTTTAGGTAAAGCACACGATAGCTCTTCTCGGGCCCTAACTCATCCTCAAATGAATGAAATGTCTCCAACAGAAATAAGTAGAAACCCTTCATATAGTCTGGAAGTAGAGATACAGAGCTTTCATCCCATCTGCATATACAATGTTAGGATTAACAAATGAATTATGTGGCAATGCCAATTTATTCTAGACTTTACATCTTGATATACCTTTTTTGCTCTTTTTATTCGATAAACCATTTTGATATGATGCAAAGCATATATGGTGTGCCATGCCTAGCTGTATACCAGCACCAAAAGAGCCGCATGCCATTATTGTTATGATGCAAAGCATATGGGGTGCCATGCCTAGCTGTATATCAGCACCAAAAGAGCTGCATGTCGCGGATATGTCTCCACCTATTGTCATCCCATTACAGACTCACAGAGAAAGCTTCAGTTTCTTTAATTTCTTTTAATGTGTATGCATATGATTATTATATTTGATACATGCAATATTTTTAGAAATAAAATCATCTGAAAGTCATGTGTTTCGAAGATTGTTACCTGCTAATTGCTTCATGGAATTTCGTGCACTCTTCAGTGGTACCATATGTGTCGAACATATCATCAATTATTGTTACGAGAGATGTGATCTTTGTTAGTATAATTCGGGAATGAGAGTATGGAGGATAATAGCATGCCCCATTCATCCAGAAATATACCTCCACTATTCTATCTCTAACAAAAGTCATCTTTGATTTGGCAAGGAAATCCTTCCACCACCTACCATGCATGTCAAATAAGGTAAAACTTCGCACTGAATAAAAATGTTGACAACAATTGATTCGAAGTGAGATGAAAATAATCTTACAATGTGCAATGCTTTAACTCTTCACAGAAAACAAGTAGTTGAAGGTTAAAATTCAACTTTGCAAACTTCAATATGACTTCATTTTGTGTTCCCTCTTTTTCATAAATGGGTATGTAATTTCTCGCTTCTAATATTCCAACTCTTCTAAAAAGAGGGGTGCGAAGAGAAGAAGAAACCTCCTTTGCTAATGGTGATTCTGGAAGCTCAAGGATATCTTGAAGACAACGTCTAGTGAAAGAAATTGCTTCGTCAAGTACATTCTCTCCATGTCTCCTCAAATATGCTGCATTATACAAGCTTAACAAGCTTGTCGTGTCAGCATAAGCAAAGTTCCCTTCTTCTGTTTTGAAGTTCAGAAATACATCTAGAAAATTGACTCGGTCAATAAAAGCCATGTCAAATTTTCTCATAGTTTACCATTTTATTTGACATTTTGTTGTGACTTCATTGTATGGAAGATCTATAAGAACACTCAGTTTGAATGGAAGATCTTGCCTGATGACACATGGTAACCATTCTTTCGAAGAAGATGAAACCGCACTGAAACTAAGCTTAGATCTTTATCATTGTAATCAGAGTTGTAAATATGGAGCAGTAATTTGTCTATCTCATTCTCATAGTAGTAATCCAGTCCAAGTCGTTGCAATGTTAATACAAGATTCAATGTTTCTGGTAACTCAGATGACCCCATCAAAATCTTCCTAACATCTTCTCTTAATACCTCAGCTCGTTCTTTCATGTATGCTTGCTGTGGAGAACAAGTGTATAGGTCAATCAAATTAACCTACATCTATGTACATGTAGTCCAAATGAAATTTATTCCCGGCTGATGATCTTCAGCCAGATGCAATTGTTACCTGAGGTGCAGTTGGGAGCTGGTAAGTCAGGAAGAAATCGCCCCACAGGCTTGGGTGGAAGGTAGTAGCCTTTCGCAGCTCCTCTGCCTTGCTGGAGTTCTGTGCTGGTGGAGACGCCATGTTCTCAGTTCCAGTCTAGTTAATATTTTCTTGCTCATATTTCTGATGGATTTGTTGTTGCATATAAGTGTTCCATTGCCTAGGTATTTATAGGCAATGCAGGCCTGCCACCAACTGATACTGCACCACCCAGGGACCATCAGCGCCGAATTTATTTGAAACGATTTGTGCAAGGGTGACATATGTGCTGATGACAGCACTATCTTCATACGCATGCATGACCTATGTGCGCTATATATGTTTGAAATGCTGACCCTTACGGGCTAACTGCAGTCTGTTTGAAGTGCTTTATTAAAATGTCAAGTATTCATTTGCTGACGAGGGCACCCATGAACAAGTACGGAGGGGTGGCTAACGTTTAGTCACCCCATTTTTGTTTAGTCCTATTTAGTCACCCAATTTATGGCTAAATTATTGTGAGAGAAAATATTATTCTTTAACTAAAAATAAGCTAAATCTAGCTGAAGCGGATAGAGCCATTAATTCTTCACGTCCTTGGTCTTGCCCACGTCGATCTCCACCATGAAGATGTCGCCATAGAGCTACATGCATTGAGTGGACGAACAGCTTGTATACATGGTAAATTAGAGGCCGCCGTGCGGGTGGGTTTGGATTTGCATCGATATGGTGATTTTTTTTGGACTCATGATGGCCGATGATTACTCTTTTTCATTGTTTTACACGGACAGTGCACAGATAGTTAGAAAGGCATGAACAGTAAGGAAGCAGAACGAAAAAACACAGTAAAAATTTTATCGACTTATTATTATTATTATATAATATAAGGGTAGACGAAAAAAGATTTATTATTACATAATATATAGATATATGAAATTATTCAATAGTTGAGGAGGAAACAGGTGGAAAAAGATGTGTATATGATCGGTGTGACTAGAACATGAGAAACGATGGAGGAAAAACAATTAGAGGCGATTGATGTTTCTATGATCGGTGGGCTCATATACGTCATGTCGCCTCCTATCGCCTCCCGTCGCCTTAGAAATGGAGGATATTAGGACCCCCAAATAGATGAGGGGTAGTTCCTTTTTTTAAGTTAATTTTTTTCACGAAGGGTAAAGGGGTAAAAGGATATTTGTACTTAGAGTAATATAATTAGGATGAACAATTATATTAATATTTTTAATATTTTTCATTAAACAAACTGTTCTAGGGTTTTCTTAGTTTGGCGTGACGAGGAGGCGGTGGCGAGGCGGTTTGTGCGGTAACCGCGGCGAGGCGGTTCGCGCAAGGTCCAGGCAGAGCGAGCGATCTCGAGGGTGAGAGGGAGGGAGAGCAGAATGGTGAGGGCTGGCCGATGACGACGGCACCACGCGAGGTCCACGAGCGATCTCCAGGGTGAGAGGGAGGGAGAGAGCAGGGCGTCGGCGTCGGTTTGGCAGCTCGACAAGGAGGGGGGTGGGGGTGGGGCGGAGGGGCACATGGTGGGCCGTGGCCCGTTGGGTAGGCGCGCGGAGGGTGAGGTGGGCATGAGCCATGACCATATTGCCCTTCGCTGAATTAAATCAACAAAAGTAGCTATTCAACGGAGACGATAGGAAGCGATAAAAAGCGATTCCAACCACTGAATTATGACTCAGAAATATTTGATTTTTCTGTAGTCAAATACGGTTACCACTATTGAATTGAGGGAGTATGTTTTAACATTATTTTTAGTAACTAAACAACAAACCAATATCCGCTCATGGGGACCTGAGGCCTCTCGCGACAAAAGGGTACAAGCATTGCCTTATACTAGGAGGATTCCCCGCGCGTTGCCGCGGGTATGAAGAGAGAATTTAATAGGTTAAGATGTTAATCTTTAAGGATTTTTTATATAACCACATGTATGTTGGCAAAAGCAGGCACTCATCGGTCGCACCAGTATCCAAACTGCATCAAATTGAAATTATATCCAATGGCATATAGGGTATAGATTATTTAAACCAATGTCTGAACTCCAAGATGAAGTAACAGTAAACAGAAATATTTAAATATGTTGCATAGGTTACAACCTATGGTAATGGAATAAAAGGTAGATAATAATAATAATATTTTATTTGAGGACGCCCCTGGGAGATGATTGGATGTCTTTAATTGTTTCGTGCACACCTTGATCTTGAAAGGTTACCTGCGTTAAGGGAGAATATCATATGAATGTTTAGAGTTGAGTAAGTTTATGGAACTGATTTTTTTTTAACAAAATTGCGGAGTAGTACTTACTGTTTTTTTTTGTTATTTGCCTCCAGGATCATTTGGTTCCACTTCATTGAGATTAATCTTTCGTTTCGTCAGTGAGTTGCTGCAAAAACGAAGAATTGGTGGGATGTTATATTTGAATCATAGGTGTTGAGAGGGTGGCTTAAGATGGTTACTGTTGTAGAGTGTAAAATGTGCATCAAAATCAAATAGGATTGAAGGTAGCTGCAGTTCTTATATATGCTAAATTATCACAGAATAGGAAGATTTGTAGTGGTAGTTGCAGCTCTTATATATGCAAAATTATCATAGATTAGGAACAGTTGTAGTGGGGGAGACTGAAGGTAGTTGCAGCTGTCATATATTCAAAATTATCACATAATAGGAACAGTTGTAGTGGGGGAGATGAATGGGATTTTGTGGTATTGTTTACCTGAGATCCACTGATTTTGATTGTATGTGTTCTGCAGATGGAGGTGTGCTCGTGGTGGAGTGTCCAGCCTCTGGATGATTTTCCTGAAAAAAAAGTTTAAGTACTAAATCAGGCTACTATGAGATTGAAAGGAAATTAGATTTAGTTGATTACTAAGTTTAGATTTTTTAGCTGACCTGTGAAGATGGACTCTCTGTGCTTGCAATCTCATATTTTCAGTTAACTGCAATACAGTACATTGTCGCCACAGATATGAATTAACAATGCAAGCTTTCAAAATTTGTTGCTTGTTTGCTGATTGAAGAACTGGTAAGGTTTGACGAAAGTCTCCACCAAGCACTACAGTTATTCCACCAAATTGTTTCAGTTCTGAGTTAGGTGTTATATCTGACATTATATCCCTAAGAGTGCGATCTAAAGCTTCAAAACAATATCTATGGTTGACTGGCGCTTCATCCCAAATAATAAGTGATGTTTTCTGAATCAGTGCTGCTAAATGTGTATCCTTTTTAATGGAACATGTAGAATTTGGACGAATATCCAGAGGGACTTTGAAGCGAGAATGGGGGGTTCGGCCCCCAGGCAACAATAGAGATGCAATTCCAGATGATGCAACTGCTAATGCGATTTTACCTTGGCCCCTTACATAATTCAATAAAGTTGTCCACAAAAAGGTTTTTCCAGTTCCTCCATATCCATAGACAAAGAATGTTCGGCCTTCATTTTCTACTACAGATTTATAAATAGCATCAAAAACTTCTTTCTGGTTATAATTGAGCCTTGGAATATCATTATCTATAACAGATTGCATGGCATGAACATCATAGTTAAGTTCATCCAATAGAAGCCTGTTTTCTGCAGGATCATCTCCTTCAGGCTGGGGTAAATTAAATTTGGATAGTTCGTATCCACTATCTTTTAATAATTTCTGTAATTCAATCAAGAGACCATTAGAAGAGATATTTCTCTGAGAAGTGATGCATCTCATACGATGTGTAATATCCTCACTCATTTGTGATGCATGTTTGTCATACAGTCTTTTAGGATCACTGACTCCACAGAATAATAAGATTGTGACAAATAAGTGGCGTAACTGATAAGGAAGAGCCCACTGAGCTGCATCATTTATAGCATTAGACCACTCCTGGTCATCACCAAGCAGACCTAAGGCTTGGCATGCTGCACGATAAGATTCGTACTGAGTGCCTGATATAGTACGAATTTCAGAGAAAGATACTGGGCCTTTGACAATGTGTAGCAACATTCGCAGATAATAAAGTTCTCCTTGGGTAGGGTTGACATGGGTTATACGACCAACTTTTCCAAAATATCCACGGCGTATACCCCATTTTTTTTGCCTTGCATGCCATGTAAAATTTTCAGGGAATTGGAGGTAGGTATATTCTCTAGCAGAAGGGAACTGTGCATTTGCCTCTAACCATGCAGTTAGATTACTCCTGGTATTATTTGGATTTTCAATAATTTCTTCCAAGTCGTCTTCTTCTGTATAGACAACATTATTTTCAAATGGCAAGTGGATAGGGAGCCGCTCAACTGTTGGGTCTGTATAATGAATATCATACTGAAGTAAGCGCCAACTACCTTCATGTGGGGTAATATAACGACACTCAAGGAAATTATTGATTTCATTGATACTCTGATTTGAAGACTGTGTCGAAGAACTTGAGTGTAACCCAATCCTAGCACTGTCAAATCCCTTTGTTACATATTTAAAAAGATATTTATGCATTCCATCATGGTTAACCTTCTCCACATTAATGTGGGCTTGATACTTAACTATTAAGTCAATACTGTGAGGAACAACAAAGGTATTGTCAATGGCCAAGTGATTTTTACGAACTGTTAACCCATTATTATGCCCATTTTCTTTTACAATGGTATGCTCACAAAATTCCTTTGGATAAGATTTCACTACTAGAAATGTGTTCATCAATGACGATTCACTCATGACAATTACTAATTTCGTCATAGAATGAGAACATTCTATGACGAAATGTACAGGTTCGTCATTAGTCAGAAGTGATGGAGCTTTGGCACGAAGAATAATGACGAAAATGAAATAATCGTCATAGAATAATAGAACTAAATCGTCATTAATTGTATGGCTCCTGTACCACCTCGAGGACACGGGTCCAGCTGGACCTGCAGCCTCCCCCCTCCCTTTTTTTTTGCAAAAAAAGCTCATTGGGTGAGCTTCGAAGCCTTGACCTGCTGCTAGGTTAACCTATGCCTCACCACTAGAGCACTTAGCCTTTTCTGATAAAGGTATGCATATGTTTTTATTTGTAAACTTTCAATATGGTAATTGAATCATAGATGATGACATGGCACCGTGGTCCCACCAGCGGGTACCACATCGAGGACGTGGCGATGCGGTCCCACCAGCGACGGGCAGCGAACACGTGGCACTGCGGGCCTAGGGTGACCAGAGACCTGCCCCTCCCTTTTAGTTTTGGCAAAAATAATACCCCCACATTGGAATCACACCCGCAACCTGCCACTAGACATGGAGGTGTTACCATTGGAACACCCAGCCTTTTGTGTTGATGGCATGCATGTTTGTTTATATGTAAATTGAATACATGATAGGCCTTTTGTGTTGATGGCATGCATGTTTGTTTGTATGTAAATTGAAAATATGATAATTGCAAAATAAATACTCTCGCAAGTTGGTTTGAACCCACAACCTGCTGGTTAATAGGTAGGATTGTTACCACTAGAACATTTTAAGTTTGTAATATGCATATTTTCTTATTTATAAGTAGAACATTATTTTTTTAGTTTTTTCTGCAGACTTCATGGGCCCTGTACCCATGATCGGTAGGCATACGTGGCTCAGATATTGAACTTCAATATTGAACTCCAAATTTTTCTGAATATTGAAATTTAATTTTTTTGAACTCACAACTTCACCTCCGCACGGGTAGAAACCCAGCAGGCCTGTATGATGAATTTTTGGCATATTATAATACTACACATAGCCTATTTGGCATATGAGAATGGGCCTATAAAATAAGTTGATAATGACACAGTATTTATGAAATATGGCCTAACCCATTTATTTATCACTGAAAATGATTAACGACCTCGCTGATTGAAGAGCCCTGTAGCATCAAAATTACCCCGGCCCGGGAGAGCGTACTCTTCTCAGCATGTAAAGTTAAAGACATGATTGCTTCACTAGTACACAAACGTTTAGTACAGACGGTTTTAGAGATATTTGTACTAGCGTTTTTAACAACCGCCAGCGTCTAGGGCTAGTAGAAATCAGCAATTTATACTAACGGTTATATGTGAATCGCCAATAGAAATAGATTTGTACTGTCGATTTCATATGTAAACCGCCAGTACAAATCCGGTTTGTACTGGCGGTTTTCTTAGCAAAAACGCTAGCACAAATATTTTTCCGAAAATCCCATTTTAAAAATAGCAAAACCAAAAAAATCAAATATGGGAAATGACCCACCAGCCAGCATTTTTCGCGGCATTTTTCTTAACAAGTCGCGGTTCTTAACAAGTCGCGGCATTTTTCGCGCAAAATCCCATTTCTTAGCAAGTCGTGGCATTTTTCGCGCAAAATTCGCGCGCTACGCGGCCGGTGGGATTCGAACCCGCGACCTCGGCCTCGCGCGATACTTCTCTAACCACTCCACCCAACACTCACATCTGTTCGAGTAGTGTTAGGTTCGCCACATATTGTTACCAACTGATCAAAAATTAAGTGTTTGAGGCTCTAAACGAAGTCAAATGAAAAAGTTATCAACTACAAAGTTGCATAATTTTTCGAGATCTATAACTTTTATGTAGACAGTTTTTCCATCCGAGGCCGTTTTCAAAAAGTCAAATTTCAAATTTCAAATTTTGACCGTAATTTACAGCATCAAGATGATTTCAAATAAAAAAAATTTTAACTACAAAGTTTCGTAACTTTTTAAGATCTACAACTTTCATGTAGACAATTTTTTCATTTGAAGTCATTTTAAAAATCAAATTTTTAAAATTGGCACCGATTTCTACCAGCGGTTCACTTAAGGAACCACCTGTAGAAACCGATTTCTACAGGCGGTTTCTTAAGTGAACCGCCTGTAGAAATACCACATTTCTACAGACGATTCTCTTAAGGAACCGCCTGTAGAAATCGGATTTTTGTAGGCGCTTTTCTTAAGGAACCGCCTGTAAAAATAGCGCCAATTTCTAGTGGCGGCCGTCAACCAAAACTGCCTGTAGAAATAAAACAGTGGCGTCGGCGTAGAGCTTTTGTGTACTAGTGCTTGGGCTGATTAGTGCCGTCCATTAGCTGACACTAATCTTAATTATGGGCCCCAGAAGGTGGTTTGTGCATGGCCCATGCAAATGCAAACCCCGTATGTGCTTGTTAGCTTTCTTGCCTAAAAGCTAACAAGTCTATACTGACACGTATCTCTTTTCAGCCTGCGGCCTATACATAATACATATATGTACGTGTACAAATACGCTGCTACGGCAGTACACGTCGTACTTGGGCCACGGCATTTGGCCTTCGGCTGTCAGTGTTCACTACACGTGTGGAAATCACGTCACCGCCTTCACCAAGAGATCAGCACGTCTGACGATAAGGTCAATTCAAAATTTCAAACACGGCGCCTTGCCCTTGCAGCTCGGAAGGCATCCATTCAAAATTTGAAAGCTGCATCATCCGCACACCAGCCTGCGCCTCTTATAATGGAAAAAACCAAAAAATTTTGCTCTAAGAGGGAATCGAACCCAAAACCAGAAGCACAGTATTTTGAGGATTTCCCATTAAGCTATAGAAGCATTTTTGTGCTAGAGCATGCACTATTTGATATCTTAAAATATATTAGTTGAACCCAGTTTAGAAAAATCTTAAACTTGGTGTTTGCTTCACAGAGGACATTTACATGTCTGAGAAAAAATTTAAGACGAATATGACACCAGGATGCACATAAACCACAAAATCTTAAAAGCCTAAGTGTATGGTCATGGTTTGATGAAAGTTTCTATGTATCTCTATGAGGCATATAGACTCTGCCTATGTCAAAATGGCTTCAATTTTGTTTGGAGGTCATCTACACCCAAAATATGATGTTGTGTACATCTGTGCAATTTTCTGATCAAGTTTCCCTATTATTGTAATTTGTTCTTGGATTAGTGAATGATAAATGTTAAAATAATGAAAGCTAGCTGAAAAATCTAAAAACTTACATAGACACCCCATTTCGCTGTATAATGATGATAAAAAAGTTTCAACTGATTCTGAGGAAGTGGTCATGCACAACCTCACAAAGGTCAACATATCTCATATATAGCCTAGTCACTAAGTGAGAGATATTCATGATTCTAGGGGATGTATAGTACCATTTCATCGAAACCATTTGAAACTTTAATGGGATGCTTATAAATCCAAAAACTGATGTTGTTTGCATTTGTGCAATTTTATGACCAAGTTTCCCTATTATTGTAATTTTTTGTTAGATTAGTAAATGATAAATGTTAAAATACCCTAAGCTAGCTGAAAAATTCTAAAAACTTGCATGGACACCTCATTTTGCTGTATAATGATGACAAAAATTAATCTGGAAATAAAAAGAGAAATAGAAGTTCTTCTTTAATTTTATAAATTAATTTCAAATCATATATTAAAACATCAAATTCATTTTTTTAATTTATTTTTTTAGGATTATTCTCTAAATTTATTTGGGCAATGTTTGGTTTTTAAGAATTGAGAGGATGCTGTACATCGTATCATGTTTTGAGTTTTACCTAGCACTAGCACTAGCATGTGCATACTATTATTATTTTTACGTTGTAGATATTATCATTACTTTTAAGTTGTAGCGACAAACCCTCTCTAGAGAAATTTGGATCCCAAATTTTCCCATAAAACCATGAATGCAAAGTTTAAACGAATTTCTTTATGTCAAGTCAAACAAACTATAAATTTAATCTTGTATAATCCTACCAAAAAAGTTACGTATATATTTAAATTGAGTGTATGCAAATGTTTGTTTATCACGACCTATGTGTATGGAAAATGCCAGACCGCATAATAAAACTGATATAGTCAGCAAAATTTGGAAAAAAAAAACAATACGTGCCAAAACTTCTCAAACCCAAAATAGACGCCACGATTCCCTCCCAGAGTTTGCCGGCATTTCCCATCCCGCCAACTCCAACGCAAAAATGAAAAAGAAAAAAAGGCGCATATATCACGGATCTAACCTCCCCCGTACGTGCCTATACCTGCTATCCCCTGCAAAATTAGATCGCCATCTGGAACCCGTCGACGTCGCACGGGCCATGGCGCCGTTGCCGTCACCCGTCAGGACGCCCCCGACGCCACCTCCGTCCACGACACCCTCGGCACTGCCTCAGTCCAGGATGCACCGACGTCGCCTCGATCTGTCCAGGACGCCGTACGTCGGCGTCGCCTCCTCATGGCAACGACGCCACCACAGGGTTAGGGCTCAACCAATCCGTCTCCATCATCATTTTGATCTGATGTCCAGGTCCGATCCACAGCCAGTTCTGTTTTTGCGTCTCCATTACTATGTCCAGGTCCGATCCCAACCACTTCTCTCTTAAGATGTCCAGGTCCGATCCCCAATCAGCTCTATGCCCCGATGTCCAGGTTGTGGTAATTGTCGATCCCCAATCAGCTCTGTCTTCTCATGTCCATGTTATGGTAATTGCATATCATCTACAGGGAAGTCATGAGTCACGATGGAGTACCTGTCCAGGTCTGATCCCTAATCATGTCTCTCTTCTGATGTTCAGGCTGTGGTAATTGCATACCATCTTACAAAGGAGTGATAAAGAAGCACGACTACATGTAATTGGAGTGTTCAGGACGAACTTTTTGGTATGTCTCACCAAAGAACATACTAGATGGAAAGAAATTTAGCAAATCTATTTATTTCAATTCTATAATTTTTTTCTTTCTAAAATATACTCTTCTCAAGACTGATTTGTTCATGAATATATGTCAATGCGTGATTATCTTGCAGTCAGGACTCAGGTTGCCGGTCTTCAGTTTTAGTTCCAGGCTAAGATGCAGCCCTATCAATGTCGTAACTCTGATTTACTAGTAGCAGTAGCACTCTTATTTATTAGTACTTGTAATATTTTTTTGACGCAATAGTACAAGTAATATTGCTGCTGATACAGTAGAGCAATTTAATTAGTAGAAATATGGCTAGTAATCTGAACTACAACCTAGTTATCCAAATTTATGAGGACATAAATTGTAAGAATGACTAAAGCAGAATGCTACCTACCTTCAGTGTTATTTATTACTCAAGTTACTCTTTTGGTTGTGGGAATGAAATGTCAGTAGCCTTACAGTAGTTATAATGAGGGGAATATATGCATACAGATTGCATTTTTTTTGCTTAACATAGACAATCATTGGGCTTATTAGTGGACAAAGTGGTGTTGTTTTGGTAAAATAAAGCTGACATTGCTCCAGTTGTATATCATATTTGAGAGTCTATTAAGTATGTCTTAATCTGCTCGAAAATAGATACTTTTATTCTTACTCTATGCTGATGGTTCATATTAGTTCCTTTCTTGTACTGCCTGTATTGAAATAGGTGAAGTGAGCTCAATTTTAGGTAGAGCTAGCACTATTAGGCTTGAAAAGGCATTGGAGGTTCTAGGCACACTTGCAGCAACATGACAGGTTTAATTCTAGTTGTGGTTTTGTGTGAAGTTCTACATCAAAGGGAAGGAATTAAAATAGCCATGCTGGCTTTTGAGGTGGCAAATACTATAGTTAAAGGCTCTAATCTAATGTGTTCTTTATCTAGACATTTTTTGTTTCTAAAAAGTGCTATGGGTACACTACAAGAAATGCTTGATTTTGTGACATAAAATCCATTTATGACGCGGGTTTTTTGACATTAATTATCATACAGTTTATGTCATAATACGTTGGTTATGACATGATTTTATGTCATAAAACATGAATTATGTCATAAAATATACGCAATCTTCTTTTGACATTGCACTTTTGTCATAATATACATAACCGATGTCATAATTGACATAACTAATGTTATAATTCACATAACTATGTCATAATTAATGTCAAAAAACCCGCGTCATAAATGGATTTTATGTCAAAAAATCAAGCATTTCTTGTAGTGGTATTGCCAATGTTCTAATTATTGTCAACTATTTTTTGCAGGTTTTGTGAAATAGAGCGAAGGCTATGGAAAATTCATTTGTTAGATACTAGAGACTGAAGAAAGACAATAGACCAAGGTATTCCAACAATTCAGTGTGATGCATATGCATATCTATATAGAGTTCTAGATTATTCAATTTGTGACTAATGGCTGCACTTGTCTGATAAACTAGCACAAAGACATGTTTATACTACAATTTGTATGGCATGTGGTTATTAAATACATCTAGCTGAAACACTATTGACGTTGCAATGCTGCTGCTGACTCCTGTCTAGAATGCATGGCATATTGTGTTCCCTTTTGAACGTGTGGGCTTGATATTTTTTTTTGTATATATGTTGTCACCGGAACTAATGACACTTGCTATCATTAATTGTTCATGCACTTCTGTTAGCGTTACCTACTAGTGGATGGAAATGCACTTATGCTTCTAGGCTAATAACTATAGTAGTATAGTATCTCTGTGATTATTACAATCTAAATTCTATTTTGTGATTCCTATAACTATTACTTGCTTCATACTTTTAACACTTAATAGTTTGAGATAAATGAAGATAATTATAGTTCTAAGTTTTAGATAGTTCTGCTATTGAGCTTTTGTTAGATGTGTGACAACTAGATCTACATAGACTATGAATCATATCCAGTTTTATGGTTATAGTACAAGTATTTTCAATAAAAGCTTGTCCTTACTGTATTGAACTTGGACTTGCTTTTTCACTAAACTCTAATTTATCTACGTTAACTACTTATGTGCATTAGCTACTGATGTACATATAAATAATAGACTATTGGTTTTGTTGCTCTAAATAATTAGTCATCTTAAATTTGGACAATGAAATTGTTTTCTTCTATGTCCACATCTAATATGATTCATATTTTCCTTCATTTGAAACAGGGATAGTTGGACGCACACATTCTTTCTCAACAGGCTTACTTGAAGCAAACCAAGCTACATTAGTTTGTATGATTGAACATGCGTGATGAAACCTAGAGCTAGTGTGATGTTTGAACCTAGAAAGCAATTGTGTCTATTACTGGTTTGTGCAAGCAAGGGGTCTGTGTTGCTGGTGCTTGGCAAGGGGTCTGTGTGTTGTTAGGTGTATGCTGACTGAAATACTGGATTTGTTAAGTTATGGAAGCATTTGGTCAATTTAATATTATTTGCATTTTGTAAAAAAAAGAATAGCATGTGTGCCTGTGATGAAAATTCTAGGTTTTGTGATGTTATTGTAATGTGATCAGTGACGAAAAGTTTGGGTTCTGTGACCTTATTGTAATTTGATCTGTGACAAAAAATATTGGTTCTATTACAAAATGACAACCACTCACAACAAGCCATGTGGACTAATCACAGCGTGCCACATGTCCCATAAAAAGTGACACGTGGACCCTCCATGTCACCAACCACGTCAGCTGCCACGTGTTGTGCCACGACATGTTATCACGAAAAACAGGTTACATCCATGATGATTACTCTTCGTCATAGAATGAATTCGCTTCTATGACGATGTGTATTTTGTCATAGAATGATTGCACATCTATGACGAAAATTCACATTTTGTCACAGTAGACAATCAATGACGCTCATTCCATGACGAACACCTTTTCGTCATAAATTCGTCATAGAATATTCATTTTGACGATTTTGTAGTCTTTTGTGACAAAAGCATAGCGTCATTGATGAGCACATCCCTAGTAGTGTTGGAGCAAACACCTTTTGACATGCAGATCGAAGATGGGTTCAGAGGTCCGCAAGGTCCATGTATCATAAAAGAAGAGACGGCATCATATCCAATTTTATCTATTGCTGGATCAGGTAACTGGGCAGAAATGTAATAATCTATTTTTTCAGCATCTAGAAGTGAATCCTTTTGCAGCCATAATATGATGTGTGCATGTGGTAGACCCCGTTTCTGAAACTCAACTGTGTAAACAACTGTACAGAGAAAGGTAAATTTTAATTTGATAATTAATTGACAATGTAATTGAATGGGTGTATGGGAAATGTTATGGACAAATCAATACCTGCATTTATGGTCCCAAAGAACTTATGCTTTTTTATGTCATCCATTAGAATATCAAGTTTCATTTTGAATACCCTATCAACAATATCTGCACGATCAGATGGATGTTGACCAGAGAAGAGTGCCAAAGCTGCTGCAATCTCAGGCCTGGCTGTATTTGCTGTGAAGGTTATAAATAAATCAGGGCATCCATATTTCCTACATATGGCAATAGAGTCTTGGTATTTCTGATATAAATAGCGTGGGCTACCAGTGATGGATGCTGGTAGAATAACCCTCTGGCCAGTGGAAGATGCAGCTGTAACCCCCCTTGAAACAGATGCTGCCAAAGAATTATAGGGGGCTGATCTATATTTTTTTTGGAAGGTAGGTGTTCGGTAATGCCTGATTCGTTTGTCTTCAACACAACAATAAGCATCCACTTGATAAGCTTGGGTTAATCTTTTGCACCATAGAGGAGTATTGAATTGACCAGGTCTGTCATGCAATCTATATGCATAGTACTCTAAAATTGTTACTTTCTGACGTTGCATAGATGTGGATTGTGCAGTGGGCTGATATGTTAGCTCGTCATGGAAACCGTCCTCTCCATAAGGGAATAACATAGGATATTGCATGGCCATAAATTTGCAGTGGTCTTCGCTTATTTGTTGTAGGTTTGATGCATGATCTTCTATTATGAGGTCCCTACCAACATCAGTTGCTCCTATATCACCGACCACTAAGCCAACAACTTCAGATGCTACTGGTGCACTGTACATATCCCCATGAGCATCCGGGTTACCATATAATTTGATGGAGAAACGATCAGAAGAAGCACCGGATGATATTAGTCTTTCACGAGCAGTTCGAAAGAGCTTGACAATGGGATTATGGATATTAAGCATCTGCATGAGGGAGGTAACTATGGCCTCATTGGGACAAAAGGGCTCATTGTGGGAAGAGACAACATTTATTCTGTTTGCAATTTCATTGGCAGTATCATATATGTAAAGCTGTGCATATTCTGGACGGCGATCTCCTGCGGGGACTAAAGAGCCAATTCGATGGCACACTTGACCACTAATCTTGAATACGTATGGACCACATCCATCATTTATTGATTCATTGACCTTGGCTCCCATTGAAGTCATGGCGAATTATACCATCGGATGTTGTCAAAGGAGTGATTTGTAAGAGAGATGTTCTGAGAGGTTAATAAATCCAATAGCGGTTGAGGAGGTGTACTATACTGTGGCAACGATATTCTCCCTCCTTTACAGCACAAATTATATACTGGATTTGTTGTATTCCTGTCTTTGCGGAGGCGTTCTTCATACCAGAAGAAAGCACCACAATGTGAACAATTGTATTGAGGCCCACCAAGGTTTAATGAACTGAAAATTGTGCCTGAAAGGAATGTGCATTTTCTAAGGCATGTATTTTGGTCTGGTCTTGCTGTACACTGGGGATAATGGAAATGCTAGTTAATCTTACGTTTGTGTCTATAGTTTGCACCGGATGGAAGTATATGGTCTCCAATGAACAAATCTGATGCTTGTTGGGAAGTAGATGAAGAAGCAGAGAATGATCCACCTACTCTTGCGCGGACTGCACGGCGTTGTACTGCCAAGGAGTGTATTGTGTATAGATGAGTAATTACTATAGGCAAGCTACACATATATATAGTGTTTTCAAATTGCTGAAATTAACCTGAATCACTGCGACGCATATGTTCCCTACGTGTGCGCCGAGCTTCGGCTATGGAAGCACGGTCTGCCGTAGGGGTCGCGGCAGGTTGATGATCCAAGCGAGGGCGACCATTAACACGACCACGACCACGCGGAGGACGGAATGAATTTTCTCCATTGTCCATTATGTCGCAGCTTAAGAATTGGGAAGAACTGGTACTTAGACTTTTTTAGTTGCAAGTAAATAGGACCTAAGAGATCGATAGCAACAATTTTGAGTTGCAAATAAATAGGACCTAAGAGATCGATAGGAACAATTTGCTTGGAAAGGCATAATCATCAAAGAGCAGAAAGGCATAATAATCAAAATACACAGAATAATAATACATGAATGGTAGAAAGGCATAATCATCGTAGAGCAGAAAGGCATACCAATCAAATATCACAGAATAACAATACATGAATAGTATAGGTTTTCGAGGAGAACCTGATTAGAAGAGTGAACACCTCAACATAATGCATGGACTCCGAGAGATCTGTAATCTGCACAAAATTGGAGGTTAAAAATAGTTGATAAGTGCAGATGTTGACTAACTGGAATCTGAAAATGCGGATACAAAACTAACGCACCTGGAACTGGAAAGGGAATGAGAAACTGAAGGGCCATACGTATGGGGTGGGAGCATATAAATCACAGAAAACATGGAAACGAACAGATCGGAGGACAGCGGCCTTTGATGGAGCAGTAAAGGCATTGAGCTTGGTGGCGTGCGTTGCTGGTGGCCGTTACTGTAGAGAAGGGAATCAGGGCGTCAGCCCTGGACGACGGTGCAGATGCGGCGGGCAGAAGGGTGAGCGAGGCGGCGCGCGAGGTGGGATGGATGGCTTGAGTTGGAATGGAGAAGGCGGCTCGGCGCGCAAGAGCGGGAAGCGTCAGGGCGGTGCATGACAGTGGCCACGCGACAGCGGGCGGCGGCGGTCCGGCACGTGAGAGCGGGGGTGGAGGTGGAGCGGGACAGAGCGGGCCGAGGAACGACGGAGCGTCAGGCCGCTGCGTCCGAGCGGGCAAGGCACAGGAGGAGGCGGCGGGGCGGCGCGTGGGAGCGGCACAGCAGGAGGCGGAGGGCCGGCGCGTGGGAGTCGGACGGAGGTAGAGGAGGGACCGGATCCGTTCGGCACGGGTCGATTCGTTCGCACGATGGACTGGAAACGGAAAAGTAACGGAGGAGGAAAAAAAGGAAATTGCTGACGTGGCGCAAGGAGATCTCAGAGAACTCTCTTAGTGGGAGTTTTTTATATAAGATGTATAGATTCATTTCATCCAATTTTAAAATGAGTATTTAAGATCTTAAAACAATAAAAATAAAGAAAAAATTAACTGCATGATTATAGATATCATTGGGTTTATAACTTTAGTTTTGGCCATTTCTCTATCGGCAATCATTTGAAAATTTAAAATATGACTAATTTAGACATAATTTTTCTTGGATAAATAATTTAACTACAAAATTAAATAACTCTTCAAGATCTACAACTGTAGATTTTATCGTTTCTCCTTTTGAGGTCGTTTGAAAATTTTGATTTCAATATCCAAAGACTTCAAATTAAATTTTAGGACCATAGAATGTTTTAACTAAAAAAACATGTTAACTATGATCTTTGTATCATTTCAAGATCTATAACTTAGGTTTTAGTCGTTTATCCATATGTGGTCGTTTGAAAATTATTAAAAGTTTCAATTTCAAATTGTGAGAACGTCAAATAGCAGTTGCTTGATCCAAATTATTTCAAATGAAATGTTGTCATCTATAAGTTATAGATCTATTCATGTTTAATATAAAGTTTATCTTCATCTCACTTCGTTTGAAGAAGTGAATTTTACTGTGTTGTACTTATTTTTAGAGGTGGCTCTAGAGATCCAGGTGCCTCTTTAAATGCATTTGTCGAGTCGGCAAGATTTAGAGCCGTCTCTACAAAGAGGTGCATTTTTAGAGAGGCTGAAAATATTAGTGGCGCCTACAAATATATTTTTAGTGGTGGCTCGTTCCAAAAACAATATTTTGAGAGACGTTTTTGGATGAAGCCACCGTTTTTAGACTTTTTTTGTACTAGTGACATCTAGAGCTGTACTTAGGGTCTTGGACGATGTTATTTGGATTCAGTGTATGACACGAGGAATTGGGTTTCATTTGTGACAGGAGGGTATGTCCACACATCGAAAATTGATTATGTGAAGCACATTTAGACTTTCTAGTTGGTATATAAAAATCATGGGCTAACTATTAGCTCCCTCATCCAAACCCTCCCTTAATTGGTTATGAGTTTCAATGATTGGCCGTAGACCTAGCAAATCGGCTGGCTTAAAAAAAAGCTGATTTTTGGTTGATGCCTATTTGTTGTAAGATAAAGATATTGATCATGAAGCGCTGATTTTAGTTGATAAGCTTGAGCGAATAGGCTAATGTGTTGTCGATTCTTGGTAGCTCACTGGCCAATCGCTAAGGGCAGTCTTAGTAGGGATTTTATGTCTCTATTTCTAGGACACAGGTTTGGAAAATTGCAAACAGTTTTATCCTCATTAAACACAAAATTTTTATCATCTCTTTTCTCATTTAAATTATGCCATGTTAGCTTATTTAATGTTTATGAAACTATATATCATGAAACTCCTATTGAGACTGTTCTAAGACCAGTCTCAATGGGGTTCCGTCAAAGTTTCATGGGCATACTCCCTCCGTACTAATAAAGGAAGTCGTTTAGGAAAAGCTTTTGGTGAAACATTATTAGGAATATAAATCATGAATAACTTTTAAGTTGTTGAGTTTAAAATATGAAAACTATATAAATCGATTTATCTTGAAGTATTCTCATAGAAGTATGCATGTATCAGTTTTCAATAAATATTTTTATAGAAATATAAAGTCAAAGTCATGTTTTAGAGAACGTATGTGTCATTGTCCTAAACGAATTCTAGTCCCGATTGGGAAGGGCTTAGGCATCTCATGAGATTCGAATCTAGGACCTCATGCATAGTCTCATGTGTGATTTACCATCCTACACAACACATGTGATTGTAGACAAAATATTTTCCTTTTAAACTAACAAGTAGGTGTTCCTTTAGTTCCTGGTGGTGTTAGTTCGAGTTGGTGTTATAAACTAGGACTAAAGAGTCTGTGCCTTTAGTTTCGGTTAGTATTACTGACCGGAACTAATGTTGAATCCTTAATCCTCGATGGTATTACCAACCAGGACAAAAGATCTTTAGTTTCGAAAACAATACCAAAACTAAAGTCAAAACTTGATGCGGATCAAAAGGTATTTCTCCACTAGTATTATATGCATTGTTTCCAAAATCTAAATATGTTAGAAATTGTAAGATAAAATTACCCACTGAGACTAGTCTAATGAGGATCTCAAATAGTCAAAAGGTGACTTGTATGACCGTGCTAATATTAGCAATTAAAATTTTCATTTAATTGGTTATTAGTTTCAGTGATCGCGACCCTACACCTAATGTGGCGCTAGTTCCTGGGAGTTCACCGGCCAACCGCAAAAGAGGCACCCGAATGGTCAAAAGGAGATGTGACACTTAATTGACCATGCTAATTAATATTAACAGTTAATTTGGCTATGACTAGGACTTGTCGGCCACTGTCATCAGATTTGAGAAGACTGGACAACCCAAAGGGTCGCACTAACAATTTTGAACTTTGTAATATATAAACCCTAGGTATAGAAAAAAAGATGACGTTTAGAAAAACAACACGGTCTTTAACGCATAACTTTGACTTCACAATTTTTTTAAAATATTTATTAAAAAGTTATATATATATATATATATATATATATAGGGTCGAACTATTCAAAGCCCAGGGCTTCCAAGCGGTTTTGGAGAGCCTAGCAACCCCCCTAGCCAGTCCAACCAGCTGCTGACGCGCACATGTGTATCCAGGTGCTGACACGGCGTAGGTGGGCGACCCAGTAGATAAGGCGCATAAAATCCTGTAGCAGACTGCATACAGACTTTTTTTTGTCGTGATGATGCATACAAACCTATGTTTTGAGTGAATCAAAACCAGTTCATTGACGTATAAAAACCTCTCCATGAGCTGTACGTTCCAACAAACAGCAGCACCTGACATGAGCTGACAAGTGCTGACACGTTCTGACGCGTGCATGCATCCATGCATCCCATCTATATCTCTTCCGTTTTTTCACGATAATTACTAAACGAAACATCCGATTCAAAAACGATTTTCACCATTGAACTCCTGATATTTCTGTGCACGATTCAAGATCCGTTGTGAATATATTTTTTAAATTTTTGAAATTCATAAATTTGAAATTTGAATCACGTCATGTGGTGGCTGATTCAACGCATATAGTCACCTGTAAAGATGCGTATAAACGTTTTTAAAACCGATGTTGCATAAAATTTATTGGTTGAATGTATAAAAAATAATCCCGTCTCCTCTAAATTTGAAATTTGAACCACGACAAGAGTCATAGAACTTGAAGGGTTGATTGGATGCTAAGAATCACATGGAGAGATGCGTAACAATTTTTGACACCAACGTTGCGTACAAAATTATGATTGAATGAACAAAAGTTGCATATTTTACCACGTAAAGACATCTCCACAAGATGAAGGCTCTGTTCGGTGAAGCTGAAAAGCGCTGAAAGTACTGTAGAAGTGCTGATTTATTGTGAGAGGAAAGTACTGTAGAAGTGCTGAAAAATAAGCGTTTTTAAGCGCTTTTCAGCTCCAGCCGAACGGAGCCGAACATTGATTGACTCCCAACAACGTACTTTGAATTGTGGTAGTGTATAATTATCATGAGAAACATGTGTACAACATGGAGACCCTTGTGCTTCTTTAGACAAGACATACAAATGTGTTCCAACATATAAATGCAATATAAATATGTTCCAACATTCAATAAAAATGCACAAGGAGGTTGGAGCTCCTTGTGCTTCTTTGGACGAGACATACAAAAAGGGAATGAGACAAAAAAAGGATGTCGCCTGGACTGATTAAAACACCCATGGTCTCGGTCCCCCCTCGCTCCCCTCGCCCATACACCAAACCCGTTACCCCAATGCCGCGTGCGCGCGAGATGGAGGCCTCGTCCGGTGTGTGCGCCGAGGATCGCGGCGTCGAGGGCGCCTCCGATTTGGGCTTCCGGCGACGCCCGCTCCCTTTCAACGCGGCTGGGGCGTGGATATCGCCATGGAGCGGACCGGGGACTCCACCATCGCCAGCGGCTCCTTCAACTGGAGACTACATCACATCTATTTGAAATATGTGTATGGCAAGTCAAAATTGTATAATAACATATTTCACAATAATGCATACAAATCCAATGTTTCTGTGCATATAAAGCCAAGCATACGGGTTAAAATCTCTCCAAAACTACTGCTATAACCAGCAATGCATACAACCCCTGTGTTCCTATGCATACACACCTATTGTTTCATGTAATACAATGTCATTTGTGGAGCTGTCAACAAGTCAAAACTGTATAATAACAGATTTCACAAATACTGCATACAAACCCAATGTTTCTATGCATACAAAGCAAAGCATGCGGAATAATCTCACCAAAACTAATGCTATAACCAGTAATGCATACAACCCCTGTGTTCCTATGCATATACACCTATTATTTCATGTAATACAATATCATTTGGCTAGCTGTCAACAAGTCAAAACTGTATAATAACAGATTTCACAAAATAGTGCATACAAAAAAACGGGTTTGAATCTCACCAAAAACTGCTGCTATAAAGAACAATGCATACAACCCCTGTGTTTCTATGCATACAACCCTATTGTTTCATGTAATACAATATCATTTGTGTAGCTGTCAACATGTCAAAAGCTGTATAATAACATATTTCAGAATAGTGCTTACAAACCCAATGTTTCTATGCATAGAAAGCCAAGCATACGGATTAATCTCACCAAAACTACTGCTATAAACAGTAATGCATACAAACCCAATGTTTCTATGCATAGGGAGGCCGCGTCGCCGTAGATGGGATGAGGCGGGGCAGCGCCGTCGCCGGTATGGGCGGGCGGGGCCACGCCGCCGCTGCTCCGGCAAGGGTGTGGCCACGCCGCGCCGGTCGGGGTCGTCCTGGGGCAGCCTAATCCAGTTCATGATCAGCAGCTGCACACACACGCATGCACACTTGTTAATCGGAGCAGTCCAAATGAAGACGATTTGAGAGCAAACCAAAAAAGCTAAGTAGCTCACGCACAGGAGCAACGAACACGTAGAAGACGGCGAGATGCTGCAATCAACGAACAAGTAGAAGACGGCGAGATGCTGCAATCAACATGGGAACTTGGAATAGCAGGCACGGATGGAAATCTCACGCAAAAAAATAGTCGATTTGAATAGAAAATTCATTAAGAATGAGCAGATCCTTGAATGCCTCTAAATAGCATAGATATCACCCTTGCAATATATAAAAATTATAAATGACAATACTGTAAATCACACATTAATATTCTGAACTGAAATAATTTGTATAAAACAGTGCATAGAAAATCGGAGACATAGTTTAGCTGAGGCATAGAAACCTATATATACGTGAAAACAATGTACAGATAACAGCCAAAGAACTTGATTCTGAACTCAAGCTATTCATATACCTGAGGTTCGCACTACAGCAGGATACGTTGGGTCCTGGGAGTGAAAGCTCTAACTGGCACAAAGCATCGAACACCTCAAGCGCATCGCAACCAGACATCCACACCCAAAGAGTGGAAATCTCCCAGCTTGAACAGTGGAGATCCCAAGGGGAATGGCCTGGAGCCGGATCGAGAAATTCCAGGACAAAGAACAAATCAGGAGCACACCTGTGTCAGGAGATTTGAAGCGAAGGGACGGACACGCACGGCGCTGCTGTTCCTCCTGTTCGTGGAAATCCTCGGACGACCTGGACAGTAGCACCCCGTGCCCGGTAGGTCCACGGCCTCTGCAGGTCCGCCGCGTGCTCTGCTGTTGCTTGGTAGCTCCGAGGCTTGCCCGCCTCGGGATGGCACGACTTCTTTGGAAGCCGCGTCGGACCTGCCCGTGATTCGTCTTCTGGCGGCGCGAGAGCTCACGACGACGGCGCGAGGGGCCGCGAGCGCAGGTCCACGGCAGCGGTGGTGCGAGGCACGGTGAGGATGAGAAGCGGTGGTGGTGCGAGGGCTGAGGGCACGACGAGGGCCAGGGCCGCGCCGGCGCGCCGCCAGCCGGGGGAGCCATGCCGACGAGAGGAAGGAGAGAAAAAACGAGATTCAGATTCAAAATGATTTGAAATTGTGTCAGGTTTGGGAGGGCATGCTGATTTTGTGGTGGAACCGGTGCTGGGAGCTGACGAGTGGGCGAATCCGCGAATGGCGGGCTGGTTGGGTGGAACCAGCTAGCTAATAGGTAGGCTGGGGCTTCCTATTATTATTGGAAGCCCTAAGCTCCCAATAGTATATATATATATATATATATATATATATATATGATCGAACTATTTAAAACTAGGGCTTCCCAATCTTATTGAGAGCCTGAGCCACCCCATGCTATCCATCCCAACCAGCTGCTGACGTGCACATGTGGATCCAGCTGCTGACACGTGCAGGTGGGGACTACTCCAGACCCAGCAGATCGGACGCGTAAAACTCCCAGACCAGACTGCGTACAAACATTTTTGCCGCGACTATGCATATAAACCAGTTGTTTGAGTAGCTTAAAATCAGTTAGTTGTCGCATAAAAACCTCTTCGCGAGCTAGGCGTTCCACCTAGCATCACCTGACATGGGCTGACACATTCTGACGCATCCATGCAGGCATGCATCCCATCTAAATCTCTTCGGTTTTTGCGCAATAACTCCTAAACGAAGCATCCATTTTAAAAACGATTTTCACCATTGAACTTCTGACATTTCTGTGCACGATTCAAGATCCATTGTGAATATATTTTTTAAAATTTTTTGAAATTCATAAATTTGAAATTTGAATCATGTCATGTGGTGGCTGATTCAACGCATATAGTCACATGTCAAGATGCGTATAAAGGTTTTTGGAACCGATGTTGCATAAAATTTATTGGTTGAATGCATAAAAAATAATCCCGTCTCCTCCAAATTTGAAATTTGAACCACGACACTTGAGTCATAGAACTTGAAGGGTTGATTGGATGCTAAGAATCACATGGAGAGATGCGTAACAGTTTTTGACACCAACGTTGCGTACAAAATTGTGATTGAATGAACAAAAGTTGCATATTTTACCACATAAAGACACCTCCACAAGATGAACATCGATTGACTCCCAACAACATACTTTGAATTCTGGTAGTGTATAATTATCATGAGAACCATGTGTACAACATGGAGACCCCACGCATAAAACCTGTAGACAATCTCGTCTAATCTAAAATTTGAAATTTGAAAAATATCACATGTTGAATAATCTAGGTGGATGTTTAACTAATAGAGAAACAACGCATAAAAATGTAGACAAACAATACATCACAAAAGCATGTGTAATCATTCCTACAATGCATATAAATGTGTTCCAACATTCAATAAAAATATCCTCAAACCAGAAATTATGTTACAACAATGTATAGAAGTGTACAAATAACTGCTCCAACATTGTACACGTAGGTCACAAGTGTTCTAACAGTGCATATAACTGTGCTCAGATAGTGTGGTTCTGGCCGACAAAATCATATCAACCACCCTATGCTAATGGATCCCACCCATCATGTAGTTCTGGCCGACGAGCGTAACAGTTATGATGCTGAGCGCCTCATCGTGGCCTGAGCAGAGCCGACCTCCCTGCCTTGAAGTCGCCAGGGCAACTAGGTACGGAGACACCACGACCCAGAGGCGACCCACCACGACCCAGGGGCGACCTATTCCTCTATCCGGCTGGTCGTACCCAACCATCCTTGCTGCCATGAACAACATCCCTATAACCCACATCCAAGCAATGGAACCAGGTAAATATTACAAAAAATGAAGATATCTCAGTTTAACGATGCATAAAAACATATACTGGGTCGTCCTCAACAATGCATAATAATACAGTGGCTAATGCGAAATAACACATTCAGCTATCGTTCGTCCTCAACAGTTCGTCGGTGGGGTGTGGGGACGAACGAAGTGGCACCCCACTGCTCACCCCCCCCCCCCCCCATTGAGGATGTTGAGCTCACCACAACAGATCCGCCATGGCAACACCACTCCCATTTTTGCTGGTCCAAACAACACAACAGATGAAAAACCAAAAATTTAAAGAAAAGCATAAAAATAAAAAAAAATGCATAAAGACTATTACCATTTCTTTGCAATTTGAATGCAACCAAAACATAGCCCTAATTTATAGCATCCTCGAACAAGACAAATTAATCAATCTGGGGAAGCGTGGCAATGAGCATAGAAACTCATGTAAGCAAGGCGTAAAAACCTATTATTTTTTCTTTGAAATTTGAATCCAACTTGACATAAACATGCATAGAAACAGTTTCACCATGCATGTGAACAGGAATGTACCCATACTTAAAAATCAGCCCCAATTTTTGGCTCTCACGGTTCACACATGCATACAAACATTTTCGATCTCAATTTCACCATGGACATAACATGCATAAAAAACAGTTTCAACGTGCATAGGATCAGAAACCCAGTAGCATACGAACAAAAAAATCCACCTGGCATAAAACATCACCCGCAATTAACCATGTATACAAATCAGGATGTCCTCTGTGGTGCGCCACCGATCCTTTGCAGGGCATACAAACCAAATTATAAAGTGCATACAAACCAAACCCAAGCATGGAATGTATTACGTGATGGCCCCAACTCAAACAATTGATAGAACAATGTGCAGAATTATGTATAGAATTGTGTATAACCATGTATAGCCGACAATGTATAAATATCTTCCAACATGTGCATATAGGCGTACCGACATAGTGCATATAAGCATATTTAACATGTGCATACAAGCAGATGTTTACAGAGCATAAAAAGATTTTCTGTTTTGAAATTTGAATCCAACTCTTATAAACCTAATCCATATGTCCTCGAAACAAAACAACAGATCGCGACGGACTGAGGGATCTAGGGGGCTTCATGGCAAGGCATAAAAACTATAATTTTTCTTTGAAATTTGAATCCATCTTCCCATAAGATGTATACCAGATGCATACAAATCTACTGAAAGCTAGGCACAGGAGTTCGAAATGAAATGCATAGAAACCTACTGAAAAAGAGGGTTAAAATGCAAGATAGCAAGGGGTCGAGCTTAGGGAGAAGGAAAGGGCGCACCTTGTCGATCTGATCGTTTCTCATCCGGATGATCTGCTTGCTCCTCATCTTGCTCGATGATCTGATCCACATCCAAGCAATGGAACTAGGTAAATATTACAAAAAAAATGAAGATATCTTAGTTTAACGATGCATAAAAACATATACCTACAAAGCTAGCAAGCAATGGTCTAATGATTTTTATGCCAAACACTTCACAACTCCTATGCATCGAAAAATCTAATAATTTTAGAAAATGATCAATAATAAATCAATGAAGATTAATTATGCATGAACCTTCCACATCAAGCTGCAAGTATATAATAAAAAATCCAATATATGGTACAGTACACAAACTGATATGCTTGCAAACTATATTTACAAGCATAATAACCCCAAGCTACCATGTTTCTACAAAGCTGCAACTAAATATCAAGCATGCTACACAGCTCCTGCCTAATTCTTCAACGGTGCGTATAGACATATTCCAAGTGTGCATAAAAATGTGCTCTAAGTACAACAACAAGAAGAATTAGGCAGGTGCAAAAACCTTCAGGAGCAACATCTCAGAAACCTTACTTGCATTCATAACATTGGCCACCAAACAGCCAGGTTCACCGTCCAGATCAGCTCAAGATC
The DNA here is from genome assembly GCA_038502445.1 of Eremochloa ophiuroides. NCBI lineage: Eukaryota > Viridiplantae > Streptophyta > Magnoliopsida > Poales > Poaceae > Eremochloa > Eremochloa ophiuroides. The sequence goes on from JAHLJS010000204.1 coordinate 385,061, forward strand.
ATCACCATGGAGGAGACCTGCTCATCGGAGATCTTCTCGAGCTACATCATGCCTCCTGCAGCACTCCCGGCCCCACCCCGCCGCTTGGAATCAGGACCCTGCAGCCCTGTACAAACCAAAAAATTAGTCACTTTGGGGAGATGTAATTAATAGAAAAACAATGCATACAAATCAATTTAAAGCTAGTTAGGGGTTTGTATGCACAGTTTCACAGAAGAACACAATCCATCATGATTTGGTTAGGGTTGACAACATACTATGCAAGGCTGATCGCAAGGTTTCAGTGAAAGGTAGCCCAACAATGCATAAAGACCATAGCAGAATTGCATTGACACAACTAATCAATATGCATAGAACACTGTATCTTTGGATAAACATAAAAGTCACAACTTGGCTGAAAAACGACAGTATTCCTATGCATCCAAATCAATTATTCCTATGCATCCAAATAAATTATTCCCCACGGATGCATACTTAGAATTAAGATTTCAATTTCTATGAATCATTTGTGTCCCTCTTCTTCTCCTTGTTCTGGATGCTTCAATTACTATGCATCCAATGATCTAACAATTAAAGGAGAAAAAACTATTTTATGCAATAAAAGCATAACCCGCGTGCATAAAAAATTCCACCAATTACTCTATACCGCCAACCACACCCATCTATCCTAACCCCTAAAACATGCATTCAATTTGTACTTCCCTTGGAAATAAGAAAAAAATCAAGAACATGGCATACAAACTTTTGTATGCATGCTGCCCATCAGAGTGTGGACCGTCGGGAGTAGAAATTTCATGCTGTGTGGATCATGCATACACATCCATCACAAAATAACATGGGCGCCATGCATAGAAACTTATATACGCCGCAAGCACAGAAACCCCGCGTCGCAACCGGGGAAGCGAGACGTCGTCCGAGTGAAGGCCATGCGCCGCGGCTTAAAGAAGGTGCGGCTTTAATCATAGTGACACTGAAATCAATTGCATATAAACATGAGCACGGACGTATAAACTTATAGATATCAATATACAGTTAAGTTATGCATAGAAAGTTATACGTGGAAGCATAGAAAGTTATACATGCAAGCACAGAGACAAAAAACTAGCACATGAAGCATTATAATTAATTTAATCAACCATAAAAACTTTCTTAACAATGCATAGAACTTAGTCAGATTTTCAAATTATAATCACCTATGTGTAGAAACTTGTCTTCAGGTGAAATCATTAATGCTGAACCGAAATAATTTGCATAGAACAATGCATAGAAAATCAAAAGGATAGTTCAGAAGACGCATATAAACCTATATATGCCTAGAAACATCATCCATGACCAAAAGAGATCTCCACACTCGAAACAAGCAAAGAAAAAAAATGAGCGCAATAATGTAATGTAGCAAACAATCAATCACAATCTTTAGCAGATCCAATTCATCTTCACTGGAGCAAAGCAATTTTTTCTACATCTGGTAGCTAGAGAATGAAAACTAAGAGGAGAGCACCGAGAAGGGATTAGCACATACGATTCACATCAAGTGGCGCACATCCACAAGCGGATACAGAGAAAAAATCAAGGAAAAATAAAATTTAAATCCATCGGATACCTGCTGCTTGCTCGACGCGGAAGCGTGCTGCACATCGTCGCTGCAACTGGGTGCAGTGCGCCCAGATGCAGCCTGGGCACCTCCCCACCTCCACAACGAGCTCGGAAGTCACCGGCCACACAGATGCACACCGGTCAAGCGACCTGGGACACCGGGAAAGCAAGGAACACCGGTCCACCGGATTGGATCAGAAGCACATGGATACTTGCAAATGAAACATTTGGGCAGCGGATCAGAAGCACGTTGGCGAGGTGACGAACGCGCTCGTCCTTCGCATGCCCACGCCCAGCGCCCACTCGTCCTCCACCGTTGTGCCTATGCAGGACCTCGCGGGCGGCGGACGCGAAGGAGGCGACGGCGTAGTTCTCGTCGAGTGGGGGATGGGCTGCTCGTCGTGAGGAGATGGGAGCCAGGTAGCCGTCTGCTCCCCATCGTCAGATTCGGTGGCGACTCGCTGCAAGAAGCGGCGTCAGCACTGCGGATGGGGGAGGGAGGGGCCACGCGCCGCCACTACTCGGGGAGGGTTGGAGCTGCGCCGGCGCTGCTTGGGAAGGACGCATCCACGCGCATCGCCTCGCCGTTGGGGGAGGGGCAGGGCCGCTCCCGCACCGGTCGCGTAGGGACGGGGCTGGCCCGCTGCCGAACGGGGTGCGGCGGGGAAGCACGCACCGATGCCGGACGGGGAGGGGCACGGCCGCGCAGCCGGTAGGCATGGTCGAGCCGTGTCGCTGCGGGAGGACCGTGGCCGCCGGCGGCCTCGCCTCGGCCAGAGAACGAGAGGGGAGAGAAATATGGGATTCAGGGTGCGTTTAGTTTGAAAATTTGGGTAGTTTTACAACTGTAGCATTTTCGTTTGTATTTGATAACTTTTGTCCAATTATGTCCCAAGTAGACTCAAAAGATTCATCTCGAGATAGCCAGATAAAAAGTACAAACATGCAACAGCTGCTAGTTCATTTAGTACTCCATGCAGACTAAAAGTACAATCGATGTGATGGGGAGAGAGAAGAAAAGTTTCTCAACTAAACGCTGCCTCAAATGAATTTGAAAATATGCCTGGTGGCTAATTATTTGGGCGTGAGTGAGCTCACCCACTGACATCAACGTGGGGCCCACGCAAGGGATGCTGGCTGAACCAAGTTGGTGGGACTGTAGCACGTTGGTTAGGTTTAACCAGCTAGCTGCAGTTTGGGCTGGGGCTTCCAATAGCTTATTGGGAGCTCTAAGCTCCCAATAGTGTGTGTGTACATATATATATATATATATATATATATATATATATATATATATATATATATATATATATATATATATATATATATATATATATATATCTATCTTAGTACAACGTTTTTGTTATAACCTTAGATTAGTTGGAAAATTCAATTTTATATGTAATTAATTGGAATAATTTATAGCTACAACTTCTATGATCCAATTATGGTAAACTTTTTATTGTGAGGTAATTATCATATGTTTAAATTATAGATTGAATCATCATATATAATGTAGTTATAGTTTAAACATATATTTAACATAGAAAAATCTAATTTCGTGTTTATTAAATCTATACAAGTTTCTAAGTATGATGAATGCTCTAAGACTAACTTTGGGATGTCATTAAACTAAAGAATGTCTTTGATTTTATCAGTAAACTTATACATATCAGCTCCCACTGAACTAGATTTAACATGACTACATGGTTTACATGGACTTCAACAAATTTTAAGTCTATAAAGTCAAGTTCATCATTCCAACTTTTGCCTTTACTAAGCATCTGATCCATAATGAAAGAAACTAACATCCTAGCATGGTCATTTACAAGGAAGAGCGACCATCAGGGAGAGGAACCACTCCTCTACAAACTTTAATGTAGTGGACTGCCGCTGTAATATATGCAATTTAATTATTGGTGTAATGAAGACATAGGTATAGCATGATGTAAAGATGTTTGCTAAATTTTAGTCACTGATTATTTTTCCTTTTTAGTAAAAAAGTTTAAGCGTCTCATCTTGTAAGAAAAAAAATCACATTGGTTATTTTTGCTTTTAAGTAAGAAAGTTTAATCCTCTCATCCTGTAAGAAAAAAAATAAAAATACCAGCATTTCTATAACTTTAAACATGCAAAGGAGTGTTGCTCTAAATTTTGCTCTTGAATACTATGTGTTATTGTGAAATGAGGAGGGGTTGTCCTCCTTTTATAGGGTGACGGGGAATAATCCGCGCATATTCCTAGAATAATACCAGCATATTCTTTAGATCTTTCTCAAACCAACCTCAAACCAATATCCTACTTTCTCCAATGAAACCTTTCCGTCTAATAACGTAACCTCTTTTAATAATTTCTTCTAGTTCTCTTTAAGAAAAAATAATTATATAATCACCATGAAATATTAATATAGTAATCAATAAGAACAGAAATAAAATAATTAAAAAATAATACAAGCAAGTGGACATAAGCAACAAAAATTCTTACAACTCTACTCTATTTCTCTACTACTACTCTCCTAATCCTTGTCTACTACTGTGTTGCTATATTCTACCAGTACTCATAACGTACTACTGCTGCTCTATTTGCATTTTGTAAATTGTCAGTTTGACACACATTATGCTCATTGGTACAATCTGAAGGCACTACGGGAAATCCCATGTTTGCCGAGTGTTTTTTTTTCGGGCACTCGGCAAACAACTTGTTTGCCGAGTGTTTTTCAAAAAACACTCGGCAAAAAAAAACACTCGGCAAAAATAGGGTTTGCCGAGTGTCAAAAAAAAAAACACTCGGCAAAGATATTCTTTGCCGAGTGTCAAAAAAAACACTCGGCAAACAATATCTTTGCCAAGTGTTTTTTTTGACACTCGGCAAAGGTCCTGTTTGCCGAGTGTTTTTTTTTGACACTCGGCAAAGTCATAATTAAAACCACATTTTGAAGTAGTAAATCAATTCAAATTAAAAAGTTTTGAACTACAAAGTTGTATAACTTCTCAAGATGCTGAACTTTTAGTTTGGTCATTTCTTCATTCGACAAATTCATATGAATATTGTTCACAAAATCTAGATCTCTCGTAGAGTTTCCTGAAACTATAAGAGAGATCTATAAGATTTGTGAACAATGTTACTCTCACTACATCGGATGAAGAAATGTCATATATCAAAGTTGTAGATCTTCAGAAGTTATACAACTTTGTAGTTTAAAATTTTTTAATTTGAATTTGTTTTGCTAATGAAAAGTACGTTTGTAGTTCTCAAAATTTAAAATTTGAGTTTTTTCAAACGACCTCGGATGAAAAACAGTCAAAATAATAGTTGTAGATCACAATAAGTTATGAAACTTTGTAGTTGACAACTTTTTCATTTGAAATCATATAGTCAACGAAAACTAAGTGTGAATGTTCTCAAATTTGAAATTCAAATTTTATAAATGACCTCGGATGGAGAAACTACCAAAATAAAACTTGTAGATTTCAAAAAGTTATAAAACTTTGTAGTTGACAAGTTTTTAATTTGAAATCATTTAGGGCCTCAAACAAGTAAATTACACTCAGTTTAGTATAATACGGTTGGAATCAAAACAATATCTAGTCACAAATGAGAGTGTGGTGCAGTGGTAGAGAAGGTCACGCGCGAGAGAGAGGTCGCGGGTTCGAATCCCGCCGACCGCGTAGCGCGCGAATTTTCCGCGAAAAATGGTGCGACTTGCGACTTGATGGCTTGGATGGTTGGAGTCCTTCCCACATTGGAATAAATTTTTTTTGCTATTATTTTCGGTTTTTTTGAGCACTGGAAATGCACTCGGCAAAGGGTTTGCCGAGTACCCGAGAAAAGACACTCGGAAAACAGCTCTTTGCCGAGTCACTGTTTACCGAGTGCTGTTTGCCGAGTGTAACACTCGGCAAAGTGTTTGCCGAGTGCATTTCGGCCTTTGCCGAGTGCATCTGGCACTCGGCAAACAGCCGGGTTCCCGTAGTGTCGGTGTACAGGCAGAGCCGGGTAGCAGACGGCTCCATCGGGCCACTGGAGATCCGGGTCGTCCGGTCGGGCACCTTCGACGAGCTCACGGACTACGCCGTGTCCCATGGCGCGTCCATCGCCCAGTACAAGGTCCCCCGACGCGTGACCGCCCCGCCCGTCATCCAGCTGCTCGACTCGCGCGTCATTTCGAGCCACTTGAGCCCTGCCATGCCGCACTGGGCACCGGCTCAGACGTTCAACTTGGGTGGAGACAAGTGTTCAGCTTCGGCATAATATATAAAGGGTTTCACCCTATACCATTGATAAACTCTTTGTCCGGTCGTAACTTATCAACAATTAAGCATCACACAGCTTTATTACTCAAAAGATAAACCCTTAGGCCATTCCCAGTGGGGAGTTTCATCTCATTGTTTCCAAGAATGCCATGTCATCTAACTATGCTTGAGTTGATAGATGAAACATGGTCTCCCAATGGATAGTTTCATTTTGTGGTTTCATAGGCAAGACAATTCATTTATTGCGACACACATGATTGGATGGAGAGGAATGAAATGAAACTCTATAACTCCCAATGGCAGTTTCATGAGGTTTCATAGTCTTGGAAACAGTGTATACACAGTTTCATCCTGATGAAACTCATTCCCTCTCTTACTTCATTATTATCATGCCATGTCATCATCTATGCTGATGTGTCACCCTATTTAATGTGCATGAAACTTCTATGAAACCTCCACTAGGATTGACCTTATGTGCGAAGTTATGGAACATCCCCTTTGAGATCAAACCATTCCATCGAATTGAACATGACTGTATGTGTGAGGAATGGATGATGTAGGCATCGCTGCATCAAGCTTGGAGGCATCACCATGGAGCTCAAGGTCACAATGATAACCCGCAAAATGACAAAGCAAGATGTACTTCGCAGATTGTATGTTGACAGATTGATGAAGGATTTCAGATTGTGTACAGATTGATGAAGGGTTTCAGAGTGAGCAGGACACAACACAAGAGTGAAACATGTGATGAGAATGGTACATGCATGCTATATACCTGCTAGACTAAAAACCACCGGTAATATATGCACGTGCAACATGCTATAAAACCTAGTGATTCCCATAACTACCACGACAACAAAATTCAGGTTTTCTCACATCAAAACAACACAAACTATTGGTCTACATGCAGTTGGTTTCTGTCTACAAGGACGACAAAGATGCTAGCTGTATGGAGGAGTATGGTTAGTCTTCGTCATCAAGCCAACCACAGGAGCCTGGGTATGGATGCATGAACAGGGAGCTTGGAGCAAATGTGAGGGGATTGGAACAGCAGCACTGATTCTGGTTGCTTGCAGCCGGTGGAGGCAGCTGAGATTGCTCAGAAGAAGGCTGGTCGCCCACCTCTTTTTCCTTAAGTGTGTCTTGATCCATGGGTTCACCTTCAATCGTTTCTGGCATGTGGAGTTCATCAGCTTCAGGAAAGATGATATGGTCCCTGGCAGGAGTTTTTAGTTTCCTTTCGATCCTATGCTTCCTGCAAAAGGTTTTAACAGAATTCAGTAACTCTGTAGGGGACAATAGGATATCAGCAACAAAGGTAAGAGAATTAACATTACATGCAGAATATTAAAATTCGGTCAGGAAGAATCTTCTCCCACGCCCTTTGCAGTGAACCATATTGACCTCTCCTCGATTTTAAAAGGATATCACTGCAAAAGCAAGTATAAAATGTCAGGAAAAAAGGGACCCATTTTCACGGTACAACATAAAGGAACAGAGTATATGGGCTTCTCCATTATCAAGGAAAACAAACCTTGGCAAGCACTTCCGGTGATATACAGTTGGGCAGCGTCTGCAGACTGCAAATTGCATGCTCTTATCATTCTTATTCTTTACAGCCTTGCACACGATACATTCATGCATAGGACAAGTGAACTCTCTGGCAGCAGCAACTTCGATCTCAAAATATGTGGCATCTTCGCCATCAGGGTATAGCAGCTGAGCAATACACTTAGGGTGGTAAAAGTGCGCACAATCATCACGCTCACATTGGAATACCTGACAAGCAATGCAGGGAATTAGTAAAGAATTAGATCCAGGAAATGGATTTTTCCCCCTTCTTTCCTTTACCTTCTATTTCATCTCTCCATAAGTAAATCAAGTTCAAAGGTTCCAACAAAACATGGTATGAAGCCCGATTCGAAATAAAATGATCAATCTTATACATTGTGCTCCCTTACCTCCTGTTGTGATGATGAGTTGTCAGAAGACCCCAACAATCCACAAGCGAAACACTGATGTTGCTTGTACTGGCAGTTCTTGCATATAAAACCTTCCGCCATATTGATAATCATCTAAATTATCAATGAGAAACATGAAGTTCTGTGTCAATTATAATTAAACATATACAAAGTAAGAGTGAACTTAAAGAGCCTTGCAACTCAAACAGGACACACCTTTGCCTGTTCTATAGTTAGCCCGAGTTTTTCTCCGCAATCATGTTCTTCATCGACTAGGTGGAAAGACCTTTGACAAACACCCTCGCAGCTAAAAATTATCATGGAGAAAAAGGTATATTAATATTAAGCACGGAGCCAGGATTTCATTCACACATCACTGCAGAATTTATACTTATCCTAGCAAAGGAGAGGGAGTGGATCAGTGAAACTTTGTAATGAGTACACTTACCAAGTTACAGAGCCACCATCGTCGCAAATCACACAAGCATCATATTCCTGCAAGAAAAGAACACTAACCTTAATTAACATTTTCAGAAAGGCAAAAAGGAGGCACATATCTAGAGGTCTAGGCATGCTTTAACATATGTCTAATCAGTAACCAGACTAAGTTTTGGTCCAGATTTTTTTTAAAACGAAGTTTTGGTCCAGATTTTTTAAAAAAACGAAGTTTTGGTCCAGATTAAAAAGCATTGAGTAAATCGAACTCCAAAACTCCTCTCTGGGCCACTTCTTCTGATATAAATAAAAAACTGGGTGCAGTAATTCAAGTCTTTAGGTAGGAAAAGCAGCACATAGAGGAGTTTTACTTCAAAGTTCCTCTGCCAATTTGGACCAAAATTCTGGTGCATATATAGCACGGCACATACTGAAAAGGACTTGCCAAAACATTTCCCTTCAAAGTAATGAGGTCAGTTACCTTGATTTGGCCGTCCTCCTCTTCCTTTTCTGCCTTCTGCATGTTTTTCCTTTGCTTGATTTCACGGGCCTTATTCAACCTCTGGAGCTCCTCCGCGGTTACCTTTTTCCGAGCCATGACCTCCTCCAAGAATGGATCAGGCGGGGTTTGGTTGCCAAGAACTAAGCTCTCAGTTTCAGGGGGAGAACTATGCAGATGCTCTGCTCCAGCTTGATCGGAGACCTCTGCACAAAATTAAGGCAAGAATCTTCAGCTGATCAGTTCTAACGGGGGCACACGTACGTTACCCAAATCAATGGCGTGTCGCCGCATTACATTGCTGCTAGGTCACGGCGCGGCGATCAGAGAAAGAGAGTTGCTGGCTAATCGAATCGAGACAGAACGAGGGATCGAGGGATTTGACGCTGAATACTCGATGAATCAGCCGAGAAAACCACGACAGATAAACCCTGATGCAAAGGAAGGAAGGGTTCCGTACCGGCGAGCGGAGGATCCGATCAACGCAACAGGTAGGCCCCGATCGGGACACCAATTTGGACAACGGCGGCGGCGCGTTCGTATATATGAACCGCTGGAAAGCCGAAGCGGCGGCGGTATCTTAAAATACGCGGTACGGGCCGTATATATAATATAAAAAGAAAAAAAAGAACACGAGACGGATCCTAGTGTGACTCGGTGGATGTCAACTCGAATAGCGTAGGGAGTACAACCGTGAAGACAACAACGAAAATATAATCTCTTAAACATTCACGGACACTACACGTGCCCAACGAAAATAGAATCTCCTTCACTAGGGGGTCTGCCCTCCTGTTGCCTCAAAAAAAAAATAGAATCTCTTAAAAATTCACGGACACTACACATGCTGGCGGAGCAAAATGGGAAAGCTATAACATACCCACGTATTTGTAAAGTCTCTTGCACCCGAATATTTTCCTCTTCTTCGTGTCCATCTTCGCCTCCGAGCTTCTAGGGTTAGGGATCAGAGCTTCCTGGAGTCCGCTAGGCACGGAGGAAATGTCATCCATGTATTTGCAAAGTCTCCTGCACCCGAATATTCTCCTCTTCTTCATGCCCCTCTTCTCCTCCGAGCTTTTAGGGTTAGGGGTCGGAACACTCTGGAGTCTGGTAGTCATTGAGGAGAGGTTGTGGTAGTCGGACTGACCGACCGCGGTGGCGAATGCAAGGGTGAGGTGGGGCTATGACTTCAACATCTACGCAAAGCTTAGCACGGAAATGGAAAGTGGATCTAGTGGCGGAAACCCCAAGAGACGGGAAAGGAAGGGGGAGTACGGCCAGGGCGCCGTGAAGCACATATGCCGAGGTCACAAGAAGAGAGGCTAAGGGAGGTGGAAGGGGCAACAGTTCGCCAGATCTGGCTAGCCGGTGTCGGAGGCGAGATCTGATAAGTGGATCTTCAATGGCGGCGCAATTCGCATTGGGGTGGAATGGGAAAATTTGGTAGGAGATAACCTAGGGTTATATTTGGAAGGGGCAAATAATAAGGTGTTGGATCTTAATCTAATGGATGCTCTAAGTGAGACATGGGCCACAAAGTAGATGGGCCATTTTTAGCAGGGATGTGAAATCCACAAATATATCTAGACACCTTAGCTATTTTCTAGTTACTTATTGTAACTTACCGTTTTCCACTATCCAGTACAATAGTTTAATAATTGCAAGCCCATTATTGGCACAAAACAACCTTAATGCCCCTCCATTTCTTCTCAATTACTCATCTTTCAAGGGTGAAGGTAACCATCATTGACAAGCCCTCCAATGGCGAGGCCCATGGAACCTATCGTCCAACGTCTAACTCACAAAAGCATGGAGCCTTGCCCTGGACTTGAACTCCCGGTCAACATAGGTCACTACTCTGTGGCCACCAAGCGCCAGCACGCACGTTGTAGAAGGGGAAGGAGCAAGCCGCAGACGGGCCATTCTAACTCCCCCCAACCTTTGGCACCTTTGTCGCCGCCACTAATCCCATCCCCTTTCTCCAACTTTGGCAGAGCTCCCCCGCTACCACCGCATCCTAGAGCTTTGATGTTGCGCCAGTTCTCTCCATTATTGTCGTTGCTAAACTCCGCCATCATCTTCTCAAACTCTGGCCAACCTTCCCCACGCACCATCCCCACTTGACCACAATCCTCTATTGCCTGGCAGGCGGTGGTGGCCCCGACCGCCCCAGCTCACCAGCCCTGACCGCCTCCACCACTAGTTCGGCGACCTCCTAGCCACATTCTCTAGGGTCAGCAGCCATGAAGACCAAAACAACCCCCATCCTAACCTCGAAACCCTAATCCAACAGCACACTAAGTGGCGGCAGGGGAGGAGGTGAAGCTTCCCTTGGACACGGTAGGTAACTTTTAGGCCTTCTGCGATGACTACACGCGTGTAATTCCAACTATTCCCGGTCAAAGTAGGGTGCAAAAAATTTATCCCCCATCTGAACACAGCCAGAATTTTGTAGTGTAGATTTCTTTTTCTCTTTGAAATGAGTAAAATGCACCACGGAACACTAAACTTGTCCCGCATGCTCATCTAGGTCCCTAAACTCTCAAAACGTGTATCTGGGTCCCTAAACTTTGATAGAGCATCTTCAACAGCATACCTAAACAGGATACCTATACCTAAAAACTGACAGATACCTAAAAACCAACAAAAATTTGCTCCAACAGCATACCTATATCGATACCTATACGTAAAATTTTTAGGTCTCAACCTAAATTTCTCTCTCCTGAACCAAAATATAGCAATCCAAAGGCTGAATACCTACTTCCCTCCTGAGAGGAGAATGGACAAGGAAGGAGAGGGGCACTGATAGGCGGGTCCTATTCGTCAGTGTCTTGTATCTAGAAAATAGGTCTCTAGTTTTAGGTATGCTGTTGTAGAGAGCAAGTATTATGTACCTAAATTTTTCTCTCTTCTGGCCTCAAGCAAATTTTAGGTCTCCAATTTTAGATATGCTTTTGGAGATGCTCTAAAGGGGTCCATTGCAGGTCCCAAACGCGCCACGTAAGCTCCCTATGTTGATGTGGCAGGCCACGCTGCGGAAAATATACAAAAAAGACCCTCAATTTCTTCTCTACGGTTCTTCTCTATCTCTTTGGAGGTGCGGATGGAGCAAGAGCGATGCGGCGGTGCAAAATAGTGAGCGGCAGCCGGAGCTGCAGGGCAAGGCGCGACCGCCGCCCTCCGCTCCCTCCCCTTGTCGGCCCGCACGACGACCGCTTCCTCCACTGCCTTGGCAACAGTGGCGGTGGTCGCCTCCCCGTCATCGCGGACGGAGAGCGAGGCGAAGGCGGGGAGCCGAGGCCCGTGCGGAAGAGGACAACACCCCTGCGTGGCTCCACGGCCGATGCCACGAGCCGCAGGCCTCGACCCGCTGACGGCTGCTCATCGTGGAAGGGAGCGCGCAGGGTGGGATGGGTCGCGTGAAGCGATTGGAGTTGAGGTCGATCCCGATGACGGCGAAGCCACCGTCGGCCAGGTGTGGCGCACAGAAGAAGTCGTTGTGGCCCCAGTCCATGAGCCATCGATGACTTCTCCCTGTAGCTCATCCGCGCGAGCGCCGCCTCCTGGCCTGCGCCGCCGAGGAGAGGAGGGGCAGCGGTCCTAGGGCCTCGTGCTCCACGCCAGGGAGGGCGGCGACGGCCGCAAGACCCCAGCGCCAGGTTGACAGCTAGCGCCGGCGGACGGGGAAGCGCGGCGCGCCAGGCCGGGCGCTCGCCTCGTCTGTTAGATCCACCGCCGCGTCTCACCGGGGCTGGCCCACACGGAGGGGATGTGTGAGCCACGCGACGCGCTCGGGGCCTCAGCGGTGGTGTGCGACAAGAGAGTGGAGGCCATGCCACCATGGCCAGGGACTAGGCGGCCTCTCCGCGCGCGCGCCTCGCCAAGCCGGAGGCAGGCTTGGACCTCGGCGACGCCGCCTGCCTTGGGGCCGGTTGACCAGGGCCGCTGCGTACCCGCACCTGTGGGCAGAGGGGCCGCCGTCTGCGCCGCTAGGGGCCGGTCAAGGCCCGGAGGCCTATGCTTCCCTGCCCGCTCCCTTGTCACTGCTGCCCGCTGTTGCTCTGTTTTGCCGCACTTTATGGTGGAGAGCAAGGAGAAGAGGGAGGAGGTGGAGATGGCGCCGGCCATGGCACGGTGCCCACCAGGAAGGGGAGGGGAGAGAGAGAGGAGAGGAGAGGGGATTATTGTGAATGATTAGATATTTGAGGGTGTTTTTTGTATATGTTTGCCAGCGTGGCATGCCACATCAGCATCGGGAGCTTGCGTGGCGCGTTTGGGACCTGCAATGGACCCTTTTACAGAATTTAGGGACCCAGATACACGTTTTGAGAGCTTAGGGACCTAGATGCGCATGCGGGGCTTGTGCGATATTCATGTTTGGTGGAATGTCCCGCTTGCACAGAGAGTTGTGGCTAAGGCATTGATTGTGTGGTGATGTTGGTCAAGCTTGTGAAGGTACTAATCGTATGCCGAGAAATATGGTAAACTGGTAAACCTAGTACTTGATTCAAACTGACGTCTGACGGGTCTTGCTACTCCATTGGGCGAGGGGTTGATGGCGAGTGTAGCAGTGGCCGCGACACAGGGTTGCCTGGGGCACCTGGGATCCGTTGGGGCGTGCACTCGGGTGGAGTGGGCCCTGATGGCAGATGGCAGGGAGAGATGGGAAGGGTTGGCTCGTGAGGTCCTGGGTGTCTCTCACGGGTCGTGCGATTAGGTTGTTCCATGTATGGTTAAAACCAACTCGAGTTGTCTGTCCTTCGCGGTTATATGAAGCTGCTTGATCTCTTTTCACACATCAGTGTGCTTGGGCCAAAATGGGTAGAATTGTGGTTAGATGAGAAATGTTGATATCATATTGATCAATTGTTTTTCCACACTGATTGTTGTTGGATAGTTTGGCAACTATAGTAATGGTTAGTCTCACTTTAAACTTGGCTAAAATATTGAAAAAAGGGATCAACTTGTAGATGCTTTTGGCAAAACAAACCCCACAGCCATAAAGCCGTGCATGTCTAGAATTAACCTTGTCGGGTAAGTCTTGCTGAGTATTAGTATACTCAGCCTTTCTTGTGGCTTATTTTTTTTTTCAGATAATGGTGATGGCTATGATCCTATTGCTGCTCTTACTTGGCCTTGTGTGCTTCCTGATGGTTGGATCGTGGAGCGGGTACCGTCTGAGTCCGACTCAGGCTGCGGTGATCAGATGTTGTGCGAGGGCTCCGCATAATGTCATTTGTTTTGACGTTAGATTTCCGCTGTATTATAACTCTGGCTTGTAATAATTAAAACTTATGCACTGTGTTTGTATAATTACCCATGAGATCCTAGTGATGTAAAATTTGTGATGAGTTGTACTTCCTGAGCCCATCTTTGAGTGGGACTGCTGCTATTTCGTTTCGGTCAAGAGAAATGGTGGTTTGATCGGGAAGGTATCCGACGGATTGCATGATTAGTTCGGTTTAAGGGTGTGGGGCACCGCTGTAATAGTGGTCCCATGCTTTTAAACTGAATTAATTGGGGCGGTCTGCCACAATAAATTGCCCCTTTGCGAGGGATAGCTGGTTAACCTCGGGGATTCAAATCTTAGCATTGGATGATCCATTTGCAAATCTGGAAGCTTTCAAGATACAACTGGGAGTTCCCTTCTTCATGAAAATCATTATCACTATGTGTTGGAGTATTTGGATGATGCGTAATGATCTGATTTTTAGAGATTTAAACCCTACACTCTACAGATGTCAAGCCCTGTTCAAGAAAGAGTTTGCTCTAGTTATTCTAAGAGCAAAGCCGGAACTTTCTAGAGATGTCAAGCCCTGTTCAAGAAAGAGTTTGCTCTAGTTATTCTAAGAGCAAAGCCGGAACTTTCCCTTCTAATGTCTCAATGGCCAGAGCTCTTTGCTTAATCTTTTTGATTTTTTTATTTCTTTTTTTTGTTTCATGAGCTTTGTGTAATGACTCGTTGTGCCTTTGGCTTCTATTTTTAATATATAATCAGTAGGGGGGCAACCCCTCCTGTTCACTCAAAAAAAAAAAAAACAAGGGGACCCTATAGGAATGGCGTGTGACACATAAATTCGAAGAGTACGAATGTGCCATAATGGAAAGTGGTCCCTAAAGGAAAAAAAAAATAGTTGTTCCTTGCCGAGCGTGCACGCATGCATCAGCACTAGCTAATAGTTGTTCCTTCTGGTACAGCTTGTGCCCGCTGCCAATTAGCTGATGCCTTGATACGAAGTTGATGAACCATGGTGGAACAAAGTCTAGCTTAATGTCGATATTAGCTATTGCCCTGAATGAAGCATTTTTTAAAGAAAAATAATGAGTAGCCGTGTATTTTGGTTAAAGCGTCGCAAGGATGAAGCCGGCGGGCTGCTTGGGCCGGGCTGCTTCGTAGCAATCTCTACTTACTAAGCACATAAGGGAATTTTTTTATTTTTAATATTGTTGGCGCAAAAAGTGGTTCCTGCGCTTAGCACACCAGCGAAGCCGAATGAAGTTAGCTTCGTCTTCCGGGCTTGAGCGTACCGGAGTCAACCAAGCGTGCCAGTCAATTTGACCTGCAATTGACAAGGAAACAGAGATAATCAGTAATACAAGGCGGAACCAACTGGTGGGGCCAGATAGTTCCAACTGTACGGCTCAAAGAGCCAGTGTAATCGGTGATCGACTAAAAAGCCGATTCCGTCATGTTATGAACCGATAATATAATAATGAAGTAAAACGGCTATCAAGATATTCAAGGAAGGGTAACAACATGCTAGCCGATCTAATTCAATTAGTATGCATAAAAGAAATAGATCGTACATGTACGTATAATCCGAACACCAAATGAAC
Organism: Eremochloa ophiuroides; assembly: GCA_038502445.1. Classification (NCBI taxonomy): domain Eukaryota; kingdom Viridiplantae; phylum Streptophyta; class Magnoliopsida; order Poales; family Poaceae; genus Eremochloa; species Eremochloa ophiuroides. Next base: position 400,639 of record JAHLJS010000204.1, read on the forward strand.
AGAGACCGATTAAAGCTGGTCTAGAAGGCCGGCGGCTTTAATAGATCTTTTTCGTTAAGCTCATCAGATCTGAATTCACCTGGTCTAAAAGGTCAGCGGGCGTCAACAAACCCAATGAGCAAAGCTATTTCATTTAATATGCGAATAAACACACATGCACGCTCTATTCGTGAAGGCATAACTGGATCGGCTCTTTTTAGCCGATACAGGGTCCATGAAGCAGAACACTTGACGGTGATTAAATCCAGATGCAAATTAAATACGAACATAAAGTTGGTCTAGAAGGCCTGTGACTTTACATACGTCCAATATTACCTCCGCAAATAACCACGAGCAAATTTAGTAAGAATACAGAGCTGGTCTAGAAGGCCGGCGGCTCTCCATTCTCCTAGATCGACTCTTGCCAAGTCTCCACAACACGTACGAACAAAATTGCAATAGAACTAGCCAATGACACGATATAGCAAGCATCGAACCAAATTATTCATATGGGATAAACATGTAGATGCATACTTTAAAACAGATCTAAGGCCAATACTAAGCAATCTTGATCGGGCAGAGATATTGTTACAATTAAATAAACCAATCCAAACAAACAATATCGGTAACTTGATGAATCTAACTAAATTGCCATATTTAGTAGAGCCGATAACTGATCCATGCATGAAAACCATCTCTAATCTATATCCCGTCCACCGGATGACGTAAAACATAGATTAAATCAAGAAAACAAACACGAATCGATAACTAATCCACACGTGAGAACCGTCCTAATTTGCATCTCGTCCACCGGATGACGGTTAACGCAAATTGATCGGGTAAACCCATGTGAATCACCCTTGACTCACTATGCTCCCCGCGTCCACCGGATGACGCCAAAAAAATCATAGCTTAGCAAGGACCCTGCTCTTCCATGCTTCCACGTCCACCGGATGACGCTAAAAAGACATATCTTAACAGGGGTTGACGGTACTTACAAGCAAGCCTGCGTCCACCGGATGACACCCAGCCTGAATGAAGAAACTCGTCGACTCAACTAGACTTTAGGGTTTGACGGCCGGAGCCAGAAAAGGGTTGTTGTATTGATTGTGTTGATTCATACAATCAGCCGTGAACTTGTGTATTTATAAGCGCATACACGAGTCCACCGGCCCAGTACAAGTTGGACTTTATTTCCAACGGACTAGACTTGCCTAACAAATATCTAGAAATATGGAAATATTAAAATACATGAGCATTGATTTCCTCTTTTTTTTGGCCGGCGTATCTCTTGCTGCTTAGTCCCACCGACAAAAAGTCATCTGGCTAAGTACGTAACCCCACACATGTACGTATAGGATACGTGTCCTTGCTTCTCGCCGTTCTGTTGCACCTGGATGTCACGTTTTCATGCAAATAAAAATATCTTCTTTCCTTCACGTGGAGTCTTTGCCAAAGACGATTTAGATGCATGCGTAATTAACTGGATATAATATCTCCAAATCTCCGCTTACTCGGCCGTGTCCAATACAACTTTCTTTGCTTAGAATATTGGCCGAGTCCTGATCCGTAGATTCCATCTTCTTCCTTGTTTATACGCGCATGATGTGTGCTTGCATATCTCCTTTCTTGACGTCAGGGCCTCTTCCAAAATATATTAAATATTAAATAATATCACGATGCCTCTCTCAGATATACGTGATACGACCCGAGTCACTCCTGCCAATGATATTTTCCGGCTGACCAAATTTCGGGATATACGTCAGGGCCTCTTCCAAAATATATTAAATATTAAATAATAGCACGATGCCTCTCTCGGATATACCTGATACGACCCGAGAAGGCAATATCAAAGAATTTCGCCTCTCACAGCGTAGTGCTTGTTGTAATCTATCCAATAAAAAAAGGACCCCAATCGCCCGTCGGTCGGAAAAGTTATGGCCATTTACGTGACTGGTCTCGTTTTCGTGTGTTACACACTAGGAGACCTAGAAAATTTTTGCTGGAACTAGGACGGAACACCCCTGTGGGCTAGATTATGTTCCTTGGAGACTAGACAACCGGAAAATGCTAGAGATCGTGTTCCGTACGCACCGTAGGTGTCGGGAACGATGAAGGAGAAGCGACAGGAGAGGCGAAATCCACTGCATTGGACTGTTCACGGTCAAGAAACCTCCTTATTTTTTGTGTACGATTATAGGCAGACAATATCAAAGAATTTCGCCTCTCACGGCATAGTGCTTGTCGTAATCTATCCAATAAAAAAAGGACCCCAATCGCCCGTCGGACGGAAAAGTTTTGGCCATTTAAGTGACTGGTCTCGTTTTCGTGTGTTACACACTAGGAGGCCTAGAAAATTTTGCTGGAACTAGGACGGCACACCCCTGTGGGCTAGATTATGTTCCTTGGAGACTAGAAAACCGGAAAATGCTAGAGATCGGGTTCCGTACGCACCGTAGGTGTCGGGAACGATGAAGGAGAAGCGACAGGAGAAGCGAAATCCACAGCATTGGACTGTTCACGGCCAAGAAACCTCCTTATTTTTTGTGTATGATTATAGGAAGGCTATATGAAAGAATTTCGCCTCTCATGGCATAGTGCTTGTCATAATCTATCTAATAAAAAAAGGACCCCAATCGCCCGTCGGACGGAAAAGTTATGGCCATTTACATGACTGGTCTCGTTTTCATGTGTTACACACTAGGAGACCTGGAAAATTTTGCTGGAACTAGGACAGAACACCCCTGTGGGCTAGATTATGTTCCTTGGAGACTAGACAACCGGAAAATGCTAGAGATCGTGTTCCGTACGCACCGTAGGTGTCGGGAACGATGAAGGAGAAGCGACAGGAGAAGCGAAATCCACAACATTGGACTGTTCACGGCCAAGAAACCTCCTTATTTTTTGTGTACGATAATAGGAAGGCAATATCAAAGAATTTCGCCTCTCACGGCATAGTGCTTGTCGTAATCTATCCAATAAAAAAAGGACTACAATCGCCCGTCGGACGGAAAAGTTATGGCCATTTACGTGACTGGTCTCGTTTTCGTGTGTTACATACTAGGAGACCTGGAAAATTTTGCTGGAACTAGGACGGAACACCCCTGTGGGCTAGATTATGTTCCTTGGAGACTAGAAAACCGGAAAATGCTAGAGATCGTGTTCCGTACGTACCGTAGGTGTCGTAAACGATGATGGAGAAGCGATTGGACAAGCGAAATCCACAGCATTGGACTGTTCACGGCCAAGAAACCTCCTTATTTTTTGTGTACGATTATAGGAAGGCAATATCAAAGAATTTCGCCTCTCACGGCATAGTGCTTGTCGTAATCTATCTAATAAAAAAAGGACCCCAATCGCCTGTCGGACGGAAAAGTTATGGCCATTTACGTGACTGGTCTCGTTTTCGTGTGTTACACACTAGGAGACCTGGAAAATTTTGCTGAAACTAGGACGGAACACCCCTGTGGGCTAGATTATGTTCCTTGGAGACTAGACAACCGGAAAATGCTAGAGATCGTGTTCCGTACGCACCGTAGGTGTCGGGAACGATGAAGGAGAAGCGACAGGAGAAGCGAAATCCACAGCATTGGACTGTTCACGGCCAATAAACCTCCTTATTTTTTGTGTACGATTATAGGAAGGCAATATCAAAGAATTTCGCCTCCCATGGCATAGTGCTTGTCGTAATCTATCCAATAAAAAAAGGACCCCAATCGCCTGTCGGACGTAAAAGTTATGGCCATTTACGTGACTGGTCTCGTTTTCGTGTGTTACACACTAGAAGACCTAAAAAATTTTGCTGGAACTAGGACGGAACACCCCTGTGGGCTAGATTATGTTCCTTGGAGACTAGACAACCGGAAAATGCTAGAGATCGTGTTCCGTACGCACCGTAGGTGTCGGGAACGATGAAGGAGAAGCGACAGGAGAAGCAAAATCCACAGCATTGGACTGTTCACGGCCAAGAAACCTCCTTATTTTTTGTGTATGATTATAGGAAGGCAATATCAAAGAATTTCGCCTCTCACGACATAGTGCTTGTCGTAATCTATCCAATAAAAAAAGGACCCCAATCGCCCGTCGGACGGAAAAGTTATGGCCATTTACGTGACTGGTCTCGTTTTCGTGTGTTACACACTAGGAGATCTGGAAAATTTTGCTGGAACTAGGACAGAACACCCTTGTGGGCTAGATTATGTTCCTTGGAGACTAGATAACCGGAAAATGCTAGAGATCGTGTTCCGTACGCACCGTAGGTGTCGGGAACAATGAAGGAGAAGCGACAGGAGAAGCGAAATCCACAGCATTGGACTGTTCACGGTCAAGAAACTGTACGATTATTGGAAGGCAATATCAAAGAATTTCGCCTCTCACGGCATAGTGCTTGTCGTAATCTATCCAATAAAAAAGGACCCCAATCGCCCTTCGGACGGAAAAGTTATGGCCATTTACGTGACTGGTCTCGTTTTCGTGTGTTACACACTAGGAGACCTGGAAAATTTTGCTGGAACTAAGATGGAACACCCCTGTGGGCTAGATTATGTTCCTTGGAGACTAGACAACCGGAAAATGCTAGAGATCGTGTTCCGTACGCACCGTAGGTGTCGGGAACGATGAAGGAGAAGCGACGCGAGAAGCGAAATCCACAGCATTGGACTGTTCACGGCCATGAAACCTCCTTATTTTTTGTGTACAATTATAGGAAGGCAATATCAAAGAATTTTGCCTCTCACGGCATAGTGCTTGTCGTAATGTATCCAATAAAAAAAGGACCCCAATCGCCCGTCAGACGGAAAAGTTATGGCCATTTACATGACTGGTCTCGTTTTCGTGTGTTACACACTAGGAGACCTGGAAAATTTTGCTGGAACTAGGACGGAACAAAAGAAAAAAAAGAAAAAGGTGACAAGGGAACTGATGCTTAAATAGTGGCGCGGGAGGGAACCTCAAATTTTCGATGGAAAATGTGGAAAGAAATGGTAACATTGAGTGGCATGCGAGGAATTCTCTCAGGGTGTAAAGACTAAAGAGTGCACAAAAAAAAAATCTTCACGTGTTCTTCATAAATCACATACATTCGTTTCACATTCGTGTGCCCAAACATATACTAACTCACGGGTGAGAAGAGATACTTGAACGTACATGTATGATTTATCCTTTCATACCTTCACCTTGTAAGTCATCTGTGACGGTGTTTAGCCGAGATCGCTGCTGAAATGAAGCTGAATACCAAGGGCCAGAACACCACCACTGTTTGAAGGATGATAACATACGCAAAGATACCCGGTGCCCGGTTCCCCAGCCTAGCATACAACGCTCTGGCCACAGCACAGCCTCGCAGAAGATCCATGAATGCGCACAGAGCTATTGTAGATGCCACCACGCTGATACCAACTGCTAGCATGTAAGCAACTGGAGCCAGGGTCACGTACATGCCTAACACAAAGGCTGTACCCAAGCTTGTGGCTGAACCATGCGCGAAGAATAGAGCTATGTTGAAGTGCCGAATGCGCAATGGGATATCAACAATATCTGTCCCGGCATACATGAGATGAATGGTGGCCAAACCAGCGCAAGCGAATCCCAATGAGTTGGCCACTATGAACGCATCAAAAACATACCTCCCAGAAAGAGCTGGTGCGCCATTGTCTTTGTAGCCCCCAGGCAGAGTGAAACTTGCACCAAATGCCACAGTTACCATTAGCACTGCTCCAAGGCCTAGAGTCTGTGTGGCCGTCTTCAGTTTCTCTTTCTCTCTCTCTTTGTCCAGTGGCCGAATATTTAGCTTTTCAAAGTGATCCAACCGATGGCGAGTGCCATGCTTAGCGTGGCAATACTTCAATGCGCTGTTTATCAAGAATCTGGGGTTCTGTATAAGAAGAAGGAAAAAAAAAGAGTCATATGCAGTGCATGTGGATGTTTGGATGAAAGCAAGCCTGAAATAACCAAAAGAAGTGGAGTATATATATTACCCATGAATAAAAATACCCATCAAGAATCTTACTCTCCGCCAGGTCTAGAGGAGTTTTCCCCTCATTGTTAGCTATATTCAAATCCATTTCCAGATTTTCCAAGAGCAAACAGAATATGTCCTTAAATCCAAGTTTTACAGCTAGGTGTAGCGCAGTTTCTCCACCATTGTCTTGCATGTTCAAAATCCATGATAATGACGCAGTTTTGCAGGCATGCGAGACCACATGCCATCGGTTCTTCTCAACGGCGACATGAAGGAAAGTTCTCCCCTTAGCATCACGCAAGCAAGCGATGTTGGGGCATTTCTGTAGAAAAGTGATGACGGCCTTGACCGCTCCTTTGTGGGCAGCGATGTGTACGGGGAATAACCCATCGTTATCTGCCTGGTACATTGCAGCTACGTTAGCTTGCAGCACTTGGTCGAATGGTATGTTTCCCTCTGAATCCCAGAGATCACGGTTCCAAGGAAACCACAGGATCCAAGAGCTGTGGATGTGGATCCAGTAGCGTACACCTCTTGGTTGTAGCGCTGATGTGGCGAAGTGAAGAGGCGTGCTTCCGTTTTCATCCCCTTGTGTTGTAAGGCCAATGTTCCAACTCAGTACCATCTCTGTCATATCTGGAATTGACGCTTTATGTTAATTAAGACCATCAATCTCGTTTGAAAAAAATAAGCATTTAATTAATTAATACAAGGAATGTACTTCAATATACTAGGAAACTTATGACAGTTTGTATCATTTGGAAACTCTGAGGGCCGGGAGCTCATATCCGTCTCCCGGAAGGTGTACGAAGGTTTTATCTTTTACCATTACAGCCCACCAACTTCCACCGTGGATGTCTTTCAACATTTTCATACAGCTAATTCAACTATCAGAAAACACTAGTTCAACATTTCAGATAGGCTGCTCCTCGCCTTTTACGTGCTTCAACATTTTCTTACGTTTGATTCAACAGTCAGCAAAACCTGACTCGACATTTTTATATAGCCCGATTCAACAAAATTCAAAAAAATTAAAGGCACATGAGCTAGATTATTTTTAATATTATTTTTTTGATTTTGCAAAAATAATTATGCCTAACAAAATAATTATTACCCGCGGTTCATAATTCTGTGATTTTTACCGGCGGTTCAACCGGCGGTATCTCCCACTGCAATTTTAAAAAAATCATAACTTCTCCATACGAACTCGGATAGAGATAAAATTGATACGAAAATTGTAGATCTTATCAAGATATACAACTTTGTACTTCAGACTTTTTTCATTTCAAATCATATTGGTGCTAAAAAAAAGCGACACAAGTTTCAGATCTAAAATTTAAATTTTAGATCTGAATATTATGTCGATTATTTGAGTACCAAGATAATTCCAAATGAAAATAGTTTGAGCTAAAAACTTGTAGATCTCATCGAGATCTATAAGTTTGGTATAAAGTTTATCTCCATCCGAGTTCGTATGAAAATTTTACAATTTTTTTTTCAAGATGTGCTGTCGAAATAAGAATAATTCATTTGAATTTTAGATCTGAACATTGTGTCGATTATTTGAGTATCAAGATGATTTGAAACCAAAAAAGTTTGAACTACAAAGTTGTAGATCTAGACACGATCTACAATATAAAGTTTATCTCCATTCGAGTTCATATGAAGCAGTTATGATTTTTTTAAGGTGGACAGGAAGATACCGCCAGTTGAACCGGCGGTAAAAATTTCTACGGTACCCTACCGCCGGATGAACTGGCGTTAGAAACAAACGGCGGTTTTTTTCTTATCGTCGTTTCAAACGACGGTTTTTTCCTTATCACCATTTCAAACGGAAGTTTTTCCTTATCGTTGTTTCAACTGGCGGTTGAGGGTCATTTTTGTAAAATTTTATCAAATGCAATTATTTTTGCAAAATCATAAAAAAATAATATTAATAATAATAAAATTCGAACTTACGGAGGATGGATAGGAATTGTGAACCGAACATGCAAAACTCAGTGAGATTATGCCCATAGACCAGTTTGTGGACACTTGCCCTTAAACGAGCCTCTAGGCCCATGATAAATTCAGCCCAAGGAGGAGAGAAGAAAATGACATAGAGGTAGGGAGTTTAGTCTTATATTTCTATATCAGTGTAAGAGGGGGTACGTTCACCTCCCATATAACGAGGGGAGGCGTTTCCAAATTATAAGTTGGGAGGTATTGAACAAATTATCTTTGTGCTTTTTTAGCTATTATTGTTTGCACGATAATGTGATTTTGCAACACATTACAATCACGAGAGTGCCCCGCTAATCATGTGTGATTTATATTACAGCATGTTTCAATTAAAAGTTTTAAATTATGTTCTGACAAAGATAACGATATCGATCTTTGCCCTCTCTAGTCGGCCGGTAGAAGTCCCTTCCCCTACCCACCCCATGGATTGGGTCATGCCTTGGCACGCTCACCGATTCTTGCCACTACCGACATGGTGGGTGGCTGAGCTCACCATCATCACCTCGAATTTTTGCCATCTCTGAATTACGCGCTCCCGCCACGTGTGAATCTACCGAAGTGCACCACGCTTCTAAGCGCCAGTTGGCGGGATCTCCCATGGATTCACTTAGGCCTCCTCTAATGATATGGAAGAGACATAAAGAAGAGACATCTCTTGTTCAATATTTTAATAAGACAAAAATATTGCTACATATAACAAGACAATTTTTGAACCTTGGAAGTATGAAAAAAAGTGCCCACAATTTTTTATACGAAACCTACTACTAAAGAAACATTTTTAGACATGGTTGAAACCGCATTTTAAGCGGTGGCTCTGGCAACAAATAAGCCATTTGAAGGAGTGGATGGTGAGTCGCCTCTAAAAAATAGATTTCTAGAGGTAGGTCATGCCCTCGCCTGACCCTAGAAAACAATTAAAAAAGTACACAAAAAGAAAAAAATTAAAAAGAGCGACAAAATGGGCCACCTGCTCCCCCGAGGCCGCGCCATCGTTTTCGGGCCGTTGTGCCCCTAGGAGCACCGAAAAGTGCAAATCGCTCCCCGAGGCCGCACCACAGTTTCCGAGCTGTTGCGCCACGCAGGCGCGCTCTCGGGCCATCATTACCACACGGGGCCGCGCAGCCCACCGTGCGCTCACTAGCCGCGCCCTCGCCCGCCGCCTTGTGCTCGCCTGCCGCCCGCCATCCTTACCTCGCTGACGGCTGCTTGCTTGCTGGCCACATCCCACTTGCCCCGCCTCCCCGCCCCACACGCTTGTTGCTGGCCGCCCGCTCGCCCCTCCCCCCCACCCCACACACGCACGCTTGCTGGCCACCCACACGCTCGCCAGCCTCGCAGCTGACTCGAGAAGGCGACCCTTGCCCAGTCCGCTCACGTGCTTGCGGCTCTTGCCTCGCCGGCTGCTCGCTCGCCCGTTGCAGCCGCCGCTCAGAGAAACAACCCCACGGTGATTCAGCTCAAGCACCCGCGGCCCTTGTCTCACTGGGCGTGCACTTGTCTGCCAGAGCCGTGGCTCGGAGAGGCCCCCGGCCAGTGCGGTCCACTACGGGAAACAGGATCTTTGCCGCCTGCCAGTATCTTTGCCGACTGCCATATCTAGGGCTTTGCCGACTGCATAAGTCAAAACAGTTGGCAAAGAAAGGCAGTCGGCAAAGAAAATCTTTGCCGACTGCCAGCCTGCTCCGAGCAGCTGGCAAAGAAAGGCAGTCGGCAAAGACAGTCTTTGCCGACTGCCAGCTTGCTCCCGGCAGTCGGTGAAGGGAAGCAGTCGGCATACCTTGCAAGGGTCGGGACGGCGTCCGTCTCCGTCTTCTTTGCCGACTGTCACGCCGTTTGGCAGTCGGCAAAGCAGGCCTCTTTGCCGACTGCCAGATCAGCGGCAGTCGGCAAAGAGGACCTTTGCCGACTGCCCCAGCTGGCAGTCGGCAAAGTATTAATTTTTTTTTTGAATTTTGGTTTCAAACTTTTTTTTGACCCATATATATTGTTTAAGAGTACATGTTCATATTTGGAGCCTTTTTACACAAGTTTACTATATTTCGTTCATTTTTTTTATTTACTTGAATTTTTCCGCACAGTGCCGAATTGAACTGCAGGTGCATGAAATAATGAAATGTAGCCATTCAAAAAATGATATTCATGTTGGAGAATTTATTTTGAGGCCGTGTCCATAAAGTCACCCAAAAGTTTGAAAGTCTTGTCCACGAAACATGACCGTCCACGTGCGGTAGAAGTGTGTTTTAATTATATTAAATCGAAACAAAGTCGGAAAATCACGAAACTTGACGAGGTGTTATGTTATCGCATGTGAACGCTATGATAAAAATTTGAAAAAGTTTGGAGCAAGTTGCGGCATTGGATATCCAAAACCCAGACATATCACATGTGATCACATGCGCATATGTCTACGTTTTGGACATTCGACATCGCAATATGCTCCAAACTTTTTCAAATTTTTATCATAGCGTTCACATGCGATAACATAACACCTCGTCAAGTTTCGTGATTTTCCGACTTTGTTTCGATTTAATATAATTAAAACACACTTCTACCGCACGTGGACGGTCATGTTTCGTGGACAAGACTTTCAAACTTTTGGGTGACTTTATGGACACGGCCTCAAAATAAACTCTCCAACATGAATATCATTTTTGGAATGGCTACATTTCATTCTTTCATGCACCTGCAGTTCAATTCGGCACTGTACGGAAAAATTCAAGTAAATAAAAAAATGAACGAAATATAGTAAACTTTTGTAAAAAGGCTCCAAATATGAACATGTACTCTTAAACAATATATATGGGTCACAAAAAAAGTTTGAAACCAAAATTCAAAAAAAAAAATTAATACTTTGCCGACTGCCAGCTGGGGCAGTCGGCAAAGGGCCTCTTTGCCGACTGCCGATGATCTGGCAGTCGGCAAAGAGGCCTGCTTTGCCGACTGTCTAGCGAGGCAGTCGGCAAAGGAATTTTCGTGAAAAAAAAAATAAAAAAGCAAAAATCCCTAAATCCTAAAGGCCAGGCCGCGCGCACGCACACACCCGCACGCACACCACACGCACGCACACCAGCGCCGCCGCCGTCGCCGCCCCGCCGCCGCCGCCGCCCCGCCGCGCGCCCCGGCCCAGATCTGCCGTCCGCGCGGCGACCCCGCCCCGGATCTGCCGTCCGCGCGGCGACCCCGCCCCGGCCACCCGCCGCGCGCCCACGGCGCCTCTCCCTCCCCCGCCGCCCCGCGCCGCCGCCGTCCATCCTGCCCCGCCGGCCCGCGCCCGGTGCCGGCCCGCGGCTCCTCCCCGGCCGCCGCCGGCCCCTCCCGCGCGGCTCACCACCGCCGCCCGCGCACCGGCCGCGCCCGCGCGCCTCACCGCCGCCGTCCGCGTGCCGGCCGCCGCCCGCGCGGCTCGCCTCCCAGCGCCCGGCCGTTCGTCGCCGCGCGTCCGTGGCCCCACCCCGTCGCCCCCACCCTCGCCGTTCCTCGCCGGCAGGCTGCGCCTGCTGCGCACCGCCGCGCAGCGCCGGCTGCGTCCTCCTCGCCGGGCTGCAGTGCCGCCCCCCCGCGACGTCCTCCTCGCCGGGCCAGCCTCCCCGCGACGTCCTCCTCGCCGGGCCGCAGCGCCGTCCCCGGCCGGCCTTGCTCCCTCCAGTAGGGGGAGCTGCAGGCAGTAGAGAGGAAGAGGGAGAAAGTAGGAAAAGAAGGAGAAAGAGGAAGAAGAAGGAGAAGGGAGGAAGGAGGAAGGAGGAAGGAAGAAGAAGAAAGAGGAGGAGAGGAAGGAGGAGGTTTGTCGGCCATCGACTCTTGACTAGGTATATCGCCATGCTCTCATTGTCGGCCTTCGTGCCGCTCTAGTCATCGGCCTTCGCGCCGTTCTGGTCATCGGCCTTCGTGCCGTTGTGATTGCCGGCCTTCGTGCCGTTGTTTGTGCATGTCGGCCTTCGTGCCGTTCTTTTTGCAGGTTTTCGAAACCTCCCCGTGTAGGGGAGGTTCTGCCGAAATTTTTAACTTATAGTCTTATGTTTTTCTTGTTCTGCAGATACTAGCCCGTGGGAGGTGACTCGGAGGACGCCGTTCGTCTTCGTCGACGTTGCAGTTCTGCCTGATCGTCTTCGGCCACCGACTCGCCTCTGCGCCGCCACCCTAGGTATAAATAATCACCGAATCGCCTCTTCCTTATACTTGTCGGTCTTAGATCGCGTAACCGAGTTAGGCGTCTCCCGTCCGAAAGGGATACGCGGTCGTTGGTATGCTGATTAGTGCATATCTGCGACGGTATCTCTTTCGGATTGTCCACGTTTCTTGGACAGCCCTTGGATGCGTAGATGGGTTAGCTTCCATGTTCCGCCCCCGTCCGAGCTGGAGTTTCAGCAGCACCTCCCCGTTGTTCTCCGGATACACACTCTCCCTAAACCGGGACGTGTATCAGGAGAACAGCGGGGAGGTGCTGCCGAAATTCCGTCTCGGACGGGAGTGGAGCATGGAAGCTAACCTCATCTACGCATCCTCGGGTGGGTTTAGGACCTATCCTTCACCTATTAGATGGTAGGAACGCCTTGTACATGCAAATGCTGGTTTTATTACTCACATACATTGGCGCATGACAGAAGATGGCTGGCCGTGAGTGGATGTACACAGGCTGGACAGAAAAGAGGAAGAGCGCTGAATGGGTTCATGGGACCAATCAATTCCTGCAGCAAGCATTTGGCCCGGCTGCTCATGGGTCCGATCGGACGCTGTGTCCCTGCAAAGACTGTAAGAACCAAAAAAAAAGTAGAGAGGGAGGTACACAAAGATCTTGTGAAGCATGGATTTGTGGAAAACTACGAGAGGTGGATCTTCCATGGTGAAGCGAAAGCGAATGTTAGAGAGGAGGAGGTGAGAGCATGCCTCGAGGAGTTTGATGGAGATGCCGGGGTGGTCGACATGGTGGTAGACTATAACGAGGCACGTGGCAATGAAGGATTGGTGGAGGAGGATCCAGAGGAAACCGCAAAGGCGTTCTATGAAATGATGTCTTCGGCACAGAAGCCCCTTCATGAGAAGACAACAATGTTCCAACTGGATGCCATTGGACGTCTTCTAGGGTTGAAGTCGCAGTTGAGTCTGAGCCGAGACGGCTTCAATCTCATGTTGAAAGTGATCGGCACAATGCTTCCGAATGACCACACGCTGCCGAAGAGCACGTACGAGTCAGTGAAGCTCCTCCGTGCACTTAAGATGCCATATGAGTCGATCCATGCTTGCCGTAACGGGTGTGTCCTATTTAGGGGCATTGAACTAGTGGCAGCAACGCACTGTCCAAAGTGCAAAGCCTCTAGGTATGTGGAGGTGGACGTTATTGATGGCAAGAAGGAACAGTCTAAGATCCCCGAGATGGTCGTACGGTACCTTCCACTCACACCGAGGCTCCAACGGATGTTCATGACAGAGGAGTTGGCGAAGCAGATGACACGGCGAGGGGGCCCGACGCCATCACCAATTTGTTTATTTATTCAATTGATTGAGTCATTCATTCTCATTACGTGTAATCGTGCTTGTGTTTTCCTCGCAGACCCAGTCGCATGACGGCCAGGTGATCAACGAGTTCACGGGCTATATCCTGTCTCACCAGGGCAAGGTGACAGATCCAGAGAACGTCTACGACACGGCGAGGGGGCCCGACGCCATCACCAACCAAAACGTCTACGATAGGGTGGTCCAGTACACCGAGGCGGTTCGCACGCGCCATGGTGCCGACTACGACCCGTCGACCGAGCCCCTCGATACGGACGTCCTGATGAGGACGGGAGGAGGAAAGCAGCACGGCCGGTACCTTATTGCCCACAGCGTCATCGACCCGGCCACCGTTCCCTCCCTTCGTGAGGTTCGTCGTTCGGATAGCAGTGCCGGTACCTCCTCCGATGTCCCCATACAACCTCGGCGGGCAAGCTCCACACAGATGATGGCGGCGCTTCAGGTAACTATTCGTCGTTCATTGGTTTTACATATGTTGCCGAATGTTTATGCATTGTTTAAACATCGCTTGTGTAATATTGCAGGTCCAACTGGAAGAGATGCGGGCCCAACAGGCGGCCCAACAGGCAAGAGAGGCGGCCCGAGAAGAGGCCTATCGGCAGCAGCTGGCGGCCCAACAGGAGGCCCATCGGCAGGCGATGCTAGCTTTCCAGCAGCAGTCCCAGCAACAGATGACGCAGTTTGCCTCCTCGATTTCCAGCTACTTTCAGGGCCTGGAGATCCCTAACTACAGACCCCCACCGTTGCAAGTGATGTTCACTCCACCCCCGGTTGTTCTCCCTCCACTCCCTGATCTTCCACCTGCAAGGACTCCGGTGAGTTACTGGCAGCCTATCTATTGTTTTCGCTTGTGCGGCCATCCCTTAGGTACTAATGAGATCGCTTATCCGTACAGCTGCAGTCGGCGGCTTCGAACCCGTCTCCGACAGTTGGATCTTCTCCACAGCCGCAGGTCGGACCGTCCGGGTGGTCTTCGTGGCCGACAGGGAGCTCCTCACACCACGGTGGTGGCGACTGGTCGCAGGACGAGTGAGTGGCTCGGTGCATGTTGTTGGATAATGGATGTAACTTTGTTATGTTAGACCCTTTTGCAACTTTGTTGGATGTTGGACTTGTGCGACTTGTTGGATGTTGCATTCGTGCGTGCGACTTGATGGATGTTGTGGTTATGGATTATTTGTGAATCTCTGTGATGTATATGTGGATTTCTGTGATATGTACATATATGTGTTTTGGTTGCTGCGATACGTGAGCTAAATCGGCAAAAACAGCAAAAAAATTGCATTTTCCAGCTTTGCCGACTGCCACGGCAGCTGGCAAAGCTGGGAACAAAAAAAGCAAAATACCCAGCTTTGCCGACTGCCACGAAGCAAGGCAGTCGGCAAAGCCTTTGCCGACTGCTGAATTGGCAGCTGGCAAAGATATACACATTTTTTTTAAAAAAATAGAAAAAATCTTTGCCGAATGCCAATAAAGGCAGTCGGCAAAGGTCTTCGATTAAAAAAAAGGAAAAAAATATTTGCCTCGATTAAAAAAAATGAAAAAAAATTCTTTGCCGACTGCCACCTAGGCAGTCGGCAAAGAAAACTCTAACGGCTGTGCGCGTTTGCTTTGCTGACTGCCAGAGCGGCAGTCGGCAAAGGCTTTGCCGACTGCCTTTCATGGCAGCTGGCAAAGGTGGCCTTTGCCGCCTTGGGCTTTGCCACCTCCCCTTTGCTGACTGCCTCAAGAAATGCAGTCGGCAAAGCCTTTGCCGACTGCATTTCCTCCTTTGCCGACTGGTTTCAGCAGTCGGCAAAGAGGGCGAATCCAGTAGTGGTCGCACAGATGGCCCTTGCCTCACCATCACGTCAGGCTACCCATTGTGTCCGCTCTGAGGCCAGGTAAGAGAGAAGGGAGAGAAAGCCGCCCCCACCAGGCTACCCATCGCATCCGCTCCGAGGCCAGATAAGAGAGTAGAGAGAGAAAAGATGAGAAGTGGGTGGGGTAAGGATTGAGTGGAGAAGATAAGGTAGGAGATAAGGATTGCCTGGGAGGCTTGGCGGTTGGCACAGAAAATAGTCTATTTTTAGGGATTTTCAAGAGCAGTTCGTCTAATCATCCACCTCTAATAATCTATTTTTAAGAGCAAATGGAATGCTACCGTAACTTCTCTTGTTTTAATTTTTTTTTTTTGGTGCAGCGGAGGCTCTCGTCCGCCAAAAATAAAAATTGGGTACACCTGGAAATCAAACCAACTAATGCTATTTTCATGTGGCCATGAACATACATATATCTGGAGTTGGGACTTGGGCCGTGCCATTGGTGGGCCGCACGAAACACGACGTTTTGGCACGACCCAAAGTACGGCACGACACGATAAATTTTGGGCCGTGCCAGCACGACACGAATGCTAGGGTCGGGCCGTGCCTAGGATCTCGACATGACGGGTGCACGGCACGAAATATATATCAATTGAGAAGTTAATTATATACTAATGCAAACGAAATATATTCAGAGTTTGTCCGTACCTTGGCCTCGAAGAACGGCTGTATGCAATGTATTCTGTCCGTTTGGTCCAGAATAAGAAAGATTCCCATCACTCATAACAAATAGGGACCTGGCAATGTCAATGCGCTGCAGCGTGATGGCAAGATACAATGGCGACGGGCCTTCTTTAGGAAAGAGAGCCAGTTCCGGATCCGCCTCCATTAGAAGCTCGACCATATGCTTGCTACCAAGGCGTACAGCCTCGTGCAAGGGCGTCTCCTTGCGCGCATTTTCCTTCCTCACGGCTTCCTTGAGCAGCAGCTGATCTCCGACGCTGCCGTCGTCGTTGTTGCCGGCCGCCTCATCATGATCGCCGGCGCCGGCGAGAGCAATCAGACGAGAGACCATCCGGGGTCGCCCAGCTCGGGCGGCACAGTGCAGTGGCGTATCACCCTTGTGGTTCTGTGCGACCAGGAGGCCTCTGGCCTTGCGGCAGACCACGCCGGCGCTGCCCAAGAAGGCGTCGCCGTCTCCGCAGGTGGCGAGCACGTGCAGCGCGGTGTCCCCGTCAATGGTGACACCCTCCAGGAGCGGCGCCGCCGGCCGCGCGGTCTGATGGTCAGCGCCTTCTTCGACGTCAGAAGCTCCCTGCAGTGTCGGCGCCGCTAGGGCTGATGATGAGTCCCCCTGGAGCAAGTCGAGGAATTCTGGGGTCGGCAAATATGGCGCCGGCGGCCCATCGCCGTCTTCCCTGCTGAGAAGAAAGCTCAGTGCCTGCCTGGAGCCAGAGCATGCTGATGCTAGTAGCAAGGGATTCATGGAAGACGGCGAAGGGGTACTCATCGCTGTGCCTGTCTAGCTAGGAGAGGGAGGGAGGGAGCCTCTGCTGCATGCAACAAGCTTTAGAAAGTACGGAGTATGTATGTATTAGCTAGTGCGGATGCATGCGTGCACGCTCGGCAAGGAACAACTATATTTTTCTCTTTAGGGACCAGTTGTTTCCGTTATGGCACATTCGGACTCTTCGAATTTTTGTGTCACACGCCATTCCTATAGGGTCCCCTTGTGGGTTCTCATATGCGAATCGTATCATTCTTTGGATTAGTAGCTGATGCGGGCATTTTTTGCAAACAAGTATCATGAAAATACAAACGAGTCTTTTTATTCCTAATGTACATCATCAAGTTACATATAGGTGGGTGGTTCCAAGCCTACAGATAGCATTGGTGGCGGCGTACTCCAGATGCTAGGGGGTGCTCCCAGGCACCATATGTTACTTGCATCCATTGGATGCATCATCAACGGTGCAGGTGAAGGAGCTGTGCATCCTATGACATTTGCCCATCGTCTTTTCTGGAAATTGAGCGCAGTCCACTGTTGGATTCGCATGCACCGTGGATGATGCATCCGACTGATGCAAGAGGCCAGGTGCATGGAAGCACCTCAAGCACCGGGAGTACCAGAGACTCTCTTGGCGGGGAGGAGGTGCGGCGCAGAGCGGAAGGGGAGGGAGTGCAGGATGGGCCCAAGCAAGAGGTAGAAAACCCGGCCCAAGACTAACCCCTTATGCGGAAATTTTTGTATTTTTAATATTTTTTATTTACGATTTTGCAAAAATAATTTTGCCTATCAAAATTTTTCAAAACTAGCCCTCTACCGCTGGTTGCGGTAAGGTGCTACGGTGCAAAAATCGGCGGTTTACTGTAGCACAGCAACGCACCGCCCATTGAACCGGCGATAGCTGCTACTGCACCTTGAAAAAAATTATATTTTTTCATATGAACTAAACTTTTTCCATTTAAAATCATCTTGATGCTCAAATAATCGACACAATGTTAAGATCTAAAATTCAAATGAATTTTCCATCTCGACAGCACATCTTCAAAAAAGTCATAACTTTTTCATTATTTTTCTTTAAAAAATGAGTAGCCGTGTATTTTGGTTAGAGTCTAACTCAAATGAATTCAGATGGAGATAAACTTTATACCAAAACTATAAATCTCGACGAGATCTACAACTTTGTAGTTTAAACTATTTCCATTTGGAATCATCTTGGTACTCAAATAATCAACACAATATTCAGACTTAAATTTGAATTTTAGATCTGAACATTTTATCGATTATTTGAGCACCGAGATGAATCTAAAATGAAATAAGTTTGAACTAAAAAGTTGTTGATCTTGATGAGATCTACAACTTTCATATAATGTTTATCTCCATTCAATTCATATAAAAAAGTTATGATTTTTTGAAGGTGCAATATCAACTACCGCTGGTTGAACCGGCGGTAGATGTTGTGCTACAGTGAACCACCGGATGAACCGGTGATCACCGGTTCATCCGGCGGTAGGGGCTAGTTTTAAAAAATTTTGATAGGCAAAATTATTTTTGCAAAATCATAAATAAAAAATATTAAAAATAAAAAAAAATTGCCTTATGCGCTTAGTAAGTAGAGATTGCTACGAAGCAGCCCGGCCCAAGCAGCCCGCCGGCTTCATCCTTGCGACGCTTTAACCAAAATACACGGCTACTCATTATTTTTCTTTAAAAAATGCTTCATTCAGGGCAATAGCTAATATCGACATTAAGCTAGCTGGACTTTGTTCCACCATGGTTCATCAACTTCGTATCAAGGCATCAGCTAATTGGCAGCGGGCACAAGCTGTACCAGAAGGAACAACTATTAGCTAGTGCTGATGCATGCGTGCACGCTCGGCAAGGAACAACTATTTTTTTTTCTTTAGGGACCACTTTCCATTATGGCACATTCGTACTCTTCAAATTTATGTGTCACACGCCATTCCTATAGGGTCCCCTTGTTTTTTTTTTTTTTTGAGTGAACAGGAGGGGTTGCCCCCCTACTGATTATATATTAAAAATAGAAGCCAAAGGCACAACGAGTCATCACAAAGAACAAAAGCTCAAGAATTGAGCAGCAACGGAAGGGATAAGATGGTCAGCTTTGAACTGTCTCGAGATCAAATTTCCATGAGTTTATGAGCTAACAACCAGAATTCAGGATAACTGACATTAACAGATAGTTGTTCTAACGACAAACATCCATAGCAGATGAACATAAAGCTATAAGCATGGATAACTTCAGGTTTACATGACAAACAAAATAGAAAGAAAACAGAGATAATCAAATTCTGGTTCCATTTCCGCAGTGTCTACCAACAATGGAATAGAGAAACTGTTGCTGACCTTGAAAACTCAAGAACAAAGCCCCAATGAATGCCGGGATTCCAGAGTCAAGAGCATGCCAAGATCAAAACTTGAGCGGATTCGCGCGCTCCCAGCATCAGTCCAGGCAGCCGGCCCTCCGAAAGCATTCCAAGGTGGATTTTTTTCCCCCTATGGCGTCCTCGACCACCTCCAATTCACCGCTGCGCAGAGATTCTCAGGCAGGACCGGAAAGAAGAGACGGCGCTACCGCGCATGCGCTGCACGGAGGGGAGGACGAGGACCGGACCCTCACACAAAGCACAGGAAAAAAAAAAGAAATAAAAAAATCAAAAATATTAACCAAAGAGCTCTGGCCATTGAGACATTAGAAGGGAAAGTTCCGGCTTTGCTCTTAGAATAACTAGAGCAAACTCTTTCTTGAACAGGGCTTGACATCTCTAGAAAGTTCCGGCTTTGCTCTTAGAATAACTAGAGCAAACTCTTTCTTGAATAGGGCTTGACATCTCTAGAGTGTAGGGTTTAAATCTCTAAAAATCAGATCATTACGCATCATCCAAATACTCCAACACATAGTGATAATTGTTTCCATGAAGAAGGGAACTCCTAGTTGTATCTTGAAAGCTTCCAGATTTGCAAATGGATCATCCAATGCTAAGATTTGAATCCCCAAGGTTAACCAGCTATCCCTCGCAAAGGGGCAATTTATTGTGGCAGACCGCCCCAATTAATTCGGTTTAAAAGCATGGGACCACTATTACAGTGGTGCCCCACACCCTTAAACCGAACTAATCATGCAATCCGTCGGATACCTTCCCGATCAAACCACCATTTCTCTCGACCGAAACGAAATAGCAGCAGTCCCACTCAAAGATGGGCTCAGGAAGTACAACTCATCACAAATTTTACATCACCAGGATCTCATGGGTAATTATACAAACACAGTGCATAAGTTTTAATTATTACAAGCCAGAGTTATAATACAACGGAAATCTAACGTCAAAACAAATGACATTATGCGGAGCCCTCGCACAACATCTGATCACCGCGGCCTGAGTCGGACTCAGACGGTACCCGCTCCACGATCCAACCATCAGGAAGCACACAAGGCCAAGTAAGAGCAGCAATAGGATCATAGCCATCACCATTATCTGAAAAAAAAATAAGCCACAAGAAAGGCTGAGTATACTAATACTCAGCAAGACTTACCCGACAAGGTTAATTCTAGACATGCACGGCTTTATGGCTGTTGGGTTTGTTTTGCCAAAAGCATCTACAAGTTGATCCCTTTTTTCAATATTTTAGCCAAGTTTAAAGTGAGACTAACCATTACTATAGTTGCCAAACTATCCAACAACAATCAGTGTGGAAAAACAATTGATTAATATGATATCAACATTTCTCATCTAACCACAATTCTACCCATTTTGGCCCAAGCACACTGATGTGTGAAAAGAGATCAAGCAGCTTCATATAACCGCGAAGGACAGACAACTCGAGTTGATTTTAACCATACATGGAACAACCTAATCGCACGACCCGTGAGAGACAACCAGGACCTCACGAGCCAAACCTTCCCATCTCTCCCTGCCATCTGCCATCAGGGCCCACTCCACCCGAGTGCACGCCCCAATGGATCCCAGGTGCCCCAGGCAACCCTGTGCCGCGGCCACTGCTACACTCGCCATCAACCCCTCGCCCAATGGAGTAGCAAGACCCGCCAGACGTCAGTTTGAATCAAGTACTAGGTTTACCAGTTTACCATATTTCTCGGCATACGATTAGTACCTTCACAAGCTTGACCAACATCACCACACAATCAATGCCTTAGCCACAACTCTCTGTGCAAGCGGGACATTCCACCAAACATGAATATCGCACAAGCCCCGCATGCTCATCTAGGTCCCTAAGCTCTCAAAACGTGTATCTGGGTCCCTAAATTCTGTAAAAGGGTCCATTGCAGGTCCCAAACGCGCCACGCAAGCTCCCGATGCTGATGTGGCATGCCACGCTGGCAAACATATACAGAAAACACCCTCAAATATCTAATCATTCACAATAATCCCCTCTCCTCTCCTCTTTCTCTCCCCTCCCCTTCCTGGTGGGCACCGTGCCATGGCCGGCGCCATCTCCACCTCCTCCCTCTTCTTCTCGCTCTCCACCATAAAGTGCGGCAAAACAGAGCAACAGCGGGCAGCAGCGACAAGGGAGCGGGCAGGGAAGCATAGGCCTCCGGGCCTTGACCGGCCCCTAGCGGCGCAGACGGCGGCCCCTCTGCCCACAGGTGCGGGTACGCAGCGGCCCTGGTCAGCCGGCCCCAAGGCAGGCGGCGTCGCCGAGATCCAAGCCTGCCTCCGGCTTGGCGAGGCGCGCGCGCGGAGAGGCCGCCTAGTCCCTGGCCATGGTGGCACGGCCTCCACTCTCTTGTCGCACACCACCGCTGAGGCCCTGAGCGCGTCGCGTGGCTCACACATCCCCTCCGTGTGGGCCAGCCCCGGTGAGACGCGGGGTGGATCTGACGGACGAGGCGAGCGCCCGGCCTGGCGCCCCGTGCTTCCCCGTCCGCCGGCGCTAGCTGTCAACCTGGCGCTGGGGTCCTGCGGCCGCCGCCGCCCTCCCTGGCGTGGAGCACGAGGCCCTAGGACCGCTGCCCCTCCTCTCCTCGGCGGCGCAGGCCAGGAGGTGGCGCTCGCGCGGATGAGCTACAGGGAGAAGTCATCGATAGCTCATGGACTGGGGCCACAACGACTTCTTCTATGCGCCACACCTGGCCGACGGCGGCCTCGCCGTCGTCGGGATCGACCTCAACTCCAATCGCTTCACGCGACCCATCCCACCCTACGCGCTCCCTTCCACGATGAGCAGCCGTCAGCGGGTCGAGGCCTGCGGCTCGTGGCATCGGCCGTGGAGCCACGCAGGGGTGTTGTCCTCTTCCGCACGGGCCTCGGCTCCCCGCCTTCGCCTCGCTCTCCGTCCGCGATGACGGGGAGGCGACCGCCGCCACTGTTGCCAAGGCAGTGGAGGAAGCGGTCGTCGTGCGGGCCGACAAGGGGAGGGAGCGGAGGGCGGCGGTCGCGCCTTTCCCTGCAGCTCCGGCCGCCGCTCACTATTTTGCACCGCCGCATCGCTCTTGCTCCATCCGCACCTCCAAAGAGATAGAGAAGAACCGTAGAGAAGAAATTGAGGGTGTTTTTTGTATATTTTCCGCAGCGTGGCCTGCCACATCAGCATAGGGAGCTTACGTGGCGCGTTTGGGACCTGCAATGGACCCCTTTAGAGCATCTCCAATAGCATATCTAAAATTGGAGACCTAAAATTTGCTTTAGGCCAGAAGAGAGAAAAATTTAGGTACATAATACTTGCTCTCTACAACAGCATACCTAAAACTAGAGACCTATTTTCTAGATACAAGACACTGACAAATAGGACCTGCCTATCAGTGCCCCTCTCCTTCCTTGTCCATTCTCCTCTCAGGAGGGAAGTAGGTATTCAGCCTTTGGATTGCTATATTTTGGTTCAGGAGAGAGAAATTTAGGTTGAGACCTAAAAATTTTACGTATAGGTATCGATATAGGTATGCTGTTGGAGCAAATTTTTGTTGGTTTTTAGGTATCTGTCAGTTTTTAGGTATAGGTATCCTGTTTAGGTATGCTGTTGGAGATGCTCTATCAAAGTTTAGGGACCCAGATACACGTTTTGAGAGTTTAGGGACCTAGATGAGCATGCGGGACAAGTTTAGTGTCCCGTGGTGCATTTTACTCATTTCAAAGAGAAAAAGAAATCTACACTACAAAATTCTGGCTGTGTTCAGATGGGGGATAAATTTTTTGCACCCTACTTTGACCGGGAATAGTTGGAATTACACGCGTGTAGTCATCGCAGAAGGCCTAAAAGCTACCTACCGTGTCCAAGGGAGGCTTCACCTCCTCCCCTGCCGCCACTTAGTGTGCTGTTGGATTAGGGTTTCGAGGTTAGTATGGGGGTTGTTTTGGTCTTCATGGCTGCTGACCCTAGAGAATGTGGCTGGGAGGTCGCCGAACTAGTGGTGGAGGCGGTCAGGGCTGGTGAGCTGGGGCGGTCGGGGCCACCACCGCCTGCCAGGCAATAGAGGATTGTGGTCAAGTGGGGATGGTGCGTGGGGAAGGTTGGCCAGAGTTTGAGAAGATGATGGCGGAGTTTAGCAACGACAATAATGGAGAGAACTGGCGCAACATCAAAGCTCTAGGAGGTGGTGGTAGCGGGGGAGCTCTGCCAAAGTTGGAGAAAGGGGATGGGATTAGTGGCGGCGACAAAGGTGCCAAAGGTTGAGGGGAGTTAGAATGGCCCGTCTGCGGCTTGCTCCTTCCCCTTCTACAACGTGCGTGCTGGCGCTTGGTGGCCACAGAGTAGTGACCTATGTTGACCGGGAGTTCAAGTCCAGGGCAAGGCTCCATGCTTTTGTGAGTTAGACGTTGGACGATAGGTTCCATGGGCCTCGCCATTGGAGGGCTTGTCAATGATGGTTACCTTCACCCTTGAAAGATGAGTAATTGAGAAGAAATGGAGGGGCATTAAGGTTGTTTTGTGCCAATAATGGGCTTGCAATTATTAAACTATTGTACTGGATAGTGGAAAACGGTAAGTTACAATAAGTAACTAGAAAATAGCTAAGGTGTCTAGATATATTTGGGGATTTCACATCCCTGCTAAAAATGGCCCATCTACTTTGTGGCCCATGTCTCACTTAGAGCATCCATTAGATTAAGATCCAACACCTTATTATTTGCCCCTTCCAAATATAACCCTAGGTAATCTCCTACCAAATTTTCCCATTCCACCCCAATGCGAATTGCGCCGCCATTGAAGATCCACTTATCAGATCTCGCCTCCGACACCGGCTAGCCAGATCTGGCGAACTGTTGCCCCTTCCACCTCCCTTAGCCTCTCTTCTTGTGACCTCGGCATATGTGCTTCACGGCGCCCTGGCCGTACTCCCCCTTCCTTTCCCGTCTCTTGGGGTTTCCGCCACTAGATCCACTTTCCATTTCCGTGCTAAGCTTTGCGTAGATGTTGAAGTCATAGCCCCACCTCACCCTTGCATTCGCCACCGCGGTCGGTCAGTCCGACTACCACAACCTCTCCTCAATGACTACCAGACTCCAGAGTGTTCCGACCCCTAACCCTAAAAGCTCGGAGGAGAAGAGGGGCATGAAGAAGAGGAGAATATTCGGGTGCAGGAGACTTTGCAAATACATGGATGACATTTCCTCCGTGCCTAGCGGACTCCAGGAAGCTCTGATCCCTAACCCTAGAAGCTCGGAGGCGAAGATGGACACGAAGAAGAGGAAAATATTCGGGTGCAAGAGACTTTACAAATACGTGGGTATGTTATAGCTTTCCCATTTTGCTCCGCCAGCATGTGTAGTGTCCGTGAATTTTTAAGAGATTCTATTTTTTTTTTGAGGCAACAGGAGGGCAGACCCCCTAGTGAAGGAGATTCTATTTTCGTTGGGCACGTGTAGTGTCCGTGAATGTTTAAGAGATTATATTTTCGTTGTTGTCTTCACGGTTGTACTCCCTACGCTATTCGAGTTGACATCCACCGAGTCACACTAGGATCCGTCTCGTGTTCTTTTTTTTCTTTTTATATTATATATACGGCCCGTACCGCGTATTTTAAGATACCGCCGCCGCTTCGGCTTTCCAGCGGTTCATATATACGAACGCGCCGCCGCCGTTGTCCAAATTGGTGTCCCGATCGGGGCCTACCTGTTGCGTTGATCGGATCCTCCGCTCGCCGGTACGGAACCCTTCCTTCCTTTGCATCAGGGTTTATCTGTCGTGGTTTTCTCGGCTGATTCATCGAGTATTCAGCGTCAAATCCCTCGATCCCTCGTTCTGTCTCGATTCGATTAGCCAGCAACTCTCTTTCTCTGATCGCCGCGCCGTGACCTAGCAGCAATGTAATGCGGCGACACGCCATTGATTTGGGTAACGTACGTGTGCCCCCGTTAGAACTGATCAGCTGAAGATTCTTGCCTTAATTTTGTGCAGAGGTCTCCGATCAAGCTGGAGCAGAGCATCTGCATAGTTCTCCCCCTGAAACTGAGAGCTTAGTTCTTGGCAACCAAACCCCGCCTGATCCATTCTTGGAGGAGGTCATGGCTCGGAAAAAGGTAACCGCGGAGGAGCTCCAGAGGTTGAATAAGGCCCGTGAAATCAAGCAAAGGAAAAACATGCAGAAGGCAGAAAAGGAAGAGGAGGACGGCCAAATCAAGGTAACTGACCTCATTACTTTGAAGGGAAATGTTTTGGCAAGTCCTTTTCAGTATGTGCCGTGCTATATATGCACCAGAATTTTGGTCCAAATTGGCAGAGGAACTTTGAAGTAAAACTCCTCTATGTGCTGCTTTTCCTACCTAAAGACTTGAATTACTGCACCCAGTTTTTTATTTATATCAGAAGAAGTGGCCCAGAGAGGAGTTTTGGAGTTCGATTTACTCAATGCTTTTTAATCTGGACCAAAACTTCGTTTTTTTAAAAAATCTGGACCAAAACTTCGTTTTAAAAAAAATCTGGACCAAAACTTAGTCTGGTTACTGATTAGACATATGTTAAAGCATGCCTAGACCTCTAGATATGTGCCTCCTTTTTGCCTTTCTGAAAATGTTAATTAAGGTTAGTGTTCTTTTCTTGCAGGAATATGATGCTTGTGTGATTTGCGACGATGGTGGCTCTGTAACTTGGTAAGTGTACTCATTACAAAGTTTCACTGATCCACTCCCTCTCCTTTGCTAGGATAAGTATAAATTCTGCAGTGATGTGTGAATGAAATCCTGGCTCCGTGCTTAATATTAATATACCTTTTTCTCCTTGATAATTTTTAGCTGCGAGGGTGTTTGTCAAAGGTCTTTCCACCTAGTCGATGAAGAACATGATTGCGGAGAAAAACTCGGGCTAACTATAGAACAGGCAAAGGTGTGTCCTGTTTGAGTTGCAAGGCTCTTTAAGTTCACTCTTACTTTGTATATGTTTAATTATAATTGACACAGAACTTCATGTTTCTCATTGATAATTTAGATGATTATCAATATGGAGGAAGGTTTTATATGCAAGAACTGCCAGTACAAGCAACATCAGTGTTTCGCTTGTGGATTGTTGGGGTCTTCTGACAACTCATCATCACAACAGGAGGTAAGGGAGCACAATGTATAAGATTGATCATTTTATTTCGAATCGGGCTTCATACCATGTTTTGTTGGAACCTTTGAACTTGATTTACTTATGGAGAGATGAAATAGAAGGTAAAGGAAAGAAGGGGGAAAAATCCATTTCCTGGATCTAATTCTTTACTAATTCCCTGCATTGCTTGTCAGGTATTCCAATGTGAGCGTGATGATTGTGCGCACTTTTACCACCCTAAGTGTATTGCTCAGCTGCTATACCCTGATGGCGAAGATGCCACATATTTTGAGATCGAAGTTGCTGCTGCCAGAGAGTTCACTTGTCCTATGCATGAATGTATCGTGTGCAAGGCTGTAAAGAATAAGAATGATAAGAGCATGCAATTTGCAGTCTGCAGACGCTGCCCAACTGTATATCACCGGAAGTGCTTGCCAAGGTTTGTTTTCCTTGATAATGGAGAAGCCCATATACTCTGTTCCTTTATGTTGTACCGTGAAAATGGGTCCCTTTTTTCCTGACATTTTATACTTGCTTTTGCAGTGATATCCTTTTAAAATCGAGGAGAGGTCAATATGGTTCACTGCAAAGGGCGTGGGAGAAGATTCTTCCTGACCGAATTTTAATATTCTGCATGTAATGTTAATTCTCTTACCTTTGTTGCTGATATCCTATTGTCCCCTACAGAGTTACTGAATTCTGTTAAAACCTTTTGCAGGAAGCATAGGATCGAAAGGAAACTAAAAACTCCTGCCAGGGACCATATCATCTTTCCTGAAGCTGATGAACTCCACATGCCAGAAACGATTGAAGGTGAACCCATGGATCAAGACACACTTAAGGAAAAAGAGGTGGGCGACCAGCCTTCTTCTGAGCAATCTCAGCTGCCTCCACCGGCTGCAAGCAACCAGAATCAGTGCTGCTGTTCCAATCCCCTCACATTTGCTCCAAGCTCCCTGTTCATGCATCCATACCCAGGCTCCTGTGGTTGGCTTGATGACGAAGACTAACCATACTCCTCCATACAGCTAGCATCTTTGTCGTCCTTGTAGACAGAAACCAACTGCATGTAGACCAATAGTTTGTGTTGTTTTGATGTGAGAAAACCTGAATTTTGTTGTCGTGGTAGTTATGGGAATCACTAGGTTTTATAGCATGTTGCACGTGCATATATTACCGGTGGTTTTTAGTCTAGCAGGTATATAGCATGCATGTACCATTCTCATCACATGTTTCACTCTTGTGTTGTGTCCTGCTCACTCTGAAACCCTTCATCAATCTGTACACAATCTGAAATCCTTCATCAATCTGTCAACATACAATCTGCGAAGTACATCTTGCTTTGTCATTTTGCGGGTTATCATTGTGACCTTGAGCTCCATGGTGATGCCTCCAAGCTTGATGCAGCGATGCCTACATCATCCATTCCTCACACATACAGTCATGCTCAATTCGATGGAATGGTTTGATCTCAAAGGGGATGTTCCATAACTTCGCACATAAGGTCAATCCCAGTGGAGGTTTCATAGAAGTTTCATGCACATTAAATAGGGTGACACATCAGCATAGATGATGACATGGCATGATAATAATGAAGTAAGAGAGGGAATGAGTTTCATCAGGATGAAACTGTGTATACACTGTTTCCAAGACTATGAAACCTCATGAAACTGCCATTGGGAGTTATAGAGTTTCATTTCATTCCTCTCCATCCAATCATGTGTGTCGCAATAAATGAATTGTCTTGCCTATGAAACCACAAAATGAAACTATCCATTGGGAGACCATGTTTCATCTATCAACTCAAGCATAGTTAGATGACGTGGCATTCTTGGAAACAATGAGATGAAACTCCCCACTGGGAATGGCCTAAGGGTTTATCTTTTGAGTAATAAAGCTGTGTGATGCTTAATTGTTGATAAGTTAGGACCGGACAAAGAGTTTATCAATGGTATAGGGTGAAACCCTTTATATATTATGCCGAAGCTGAACACTTGTCTCCACCCAAGTTGAACGTCTGAGCCGGTGCCCAGTGCGGCATGGCAGGGCTCAAGTGGCTCGAAATGACGCGCGAGTCGAGCAGCTGGATGACGGGCGGGGCGGTCACGCGTCGGGGGACCTTGTACTGGGCGATGGACGCGCCATGGGACACGGCGTAGTCCGTGAGCTCGTCGAAGGTGCCCGACCGGACGACCCGGATCTCCAGTGGCCCGATGGAGCCGTCTGCTACCCGGCTCTGCCTGTACACCGATCGGGCCAGATAGGGACTCCCATCACCCACAACGAAATCAACAGCCACATAGTTGGTCCCGTGGCAACTCATCCATTACATCTGGAAGAGAAGCTCTGACCTCGGTCTCTCGGCCTCTATCGAGGTGTGGAAGGAGTCCTGTGCACTCTACACGAGACCGTGCAGACCGGGGGCATGGTGAATCAGCCTCATGGACACTAGGTGCGACGCACATGAGCTGTTGCAGCTGCCGGCCAGCCCCTTCTCTTGTTTCTTCACCTGCGGAAACCCCGAAAGATTTGATGGCAATGTTTTGGGTCACAATGTGAGAGCACAAAGAAATCAAAGGAACAAATGGCAGGTAGCCTCATGTGACGACATAGATTTGGTCATGCCAAATAACCGAGGAATAATACCTTAGGAAGAAGAGCAGACCAAATGCCGAACTGCAGGCTAAACATAAAACTTTGTTCCTGTAATCAAGCTGGAGCTGAGAGATATTACATAAATCAATAAACTCCCGTGGAATAACTTGGCCAGCCAAGAGTATCAGATTAGGAACTACAGTATATCGCAACCGTTGTTTGTCCACAACCATTTGCCCATGCGCTCAAAACCAAAACTAGACGGGAGTATGGATCAAAGACCGACAACCGGTTTGTGTCCACAACCGGCTGAAGGCGGGAGTATGGAGCAGAAGACCGACAATACCTAGCTTGCTATGTTCCTCCCGGCTGGTTCGAGGCCGCGAGAGCTCTGACGATCATGGCCCACCTGGTTTGTTGTTTGCCGGTGAAAGATGGGACTGCTGTAGGAGGATTCATCGCCTTTCGTGTGAGGCGGCCCGAGGAAGAGGAGATGCGGTCGAATGTGAGCTCCTTGATGACTACAGCTAGAGACCTAGAGTTGGATTTGGACCCCGAACTATGACATGAGAAGGCTTAAACGCCACCCTCAAAACTAAAAGACCCCAAGAGCTACGGAGCTCAACCAAACTTACCACACCTGCTCCTCGTGTGTTTTGGATAAAGATGGGCATGGTACGTTGCTCCTTGGATCGAACCATACCCGAGCCATTGATCCATTCAAAAACTACTGGTTTATCCATAAGTTAAAGTTGTTCGGGTCTAATGCTCCAATGGATATATGGATTGACCCATGCGTGCATGCTGTTCTAGCCAACTATTATTTTCTCTTCCCCCCCCCCCCCCCAGCCTCTTGTTTCTTTTTCGTCTCGCGCTACGGAGCTTGCGCCGTCCATTGTTTTTCCATCGCTTGCATGCAGGAATGGCCCCACCTGCTAGTCACATATCCCTGCGCGGCCACTGTTTTTCTTCCCGCAATGAGCCAATGACGACGCTCTCTTTCTTTCTGCTAGTCTGTGACATGGGCCCGCGCAGCAGGCTTTGGTGTAACTCTTTCTGTGTCTGCATTCCCTTCTTCTGTGTGATAGCGTACGACGCATCTCTGTGACTCTGTGCCTGGCCAAGCCTTGCTCTGTGAGTTCATGACGGGGTGGATGGATTGTACGACGCGTCTTTTGGTTCTATGGTTTCTGATCCACTCATCCTAGAATGCTTCTGAGTAAGGCTGGACGAAAAACTCGAAGCTTGTTAGCTCGCTCGGCTCGTGGCTGGCTCGGCTCGGCTCGGCTCGACTCGGCTCGTTAGGAGATAACGAGCCGAGCCGAGCCAAGATTTTAGCTCGTTAGCTATAACGAGCCGAGCCGAGCTAGCTCGCGAGCCGCTCGCGAGCCTAACGAGCCTAACAGGATCTTATATATATCATGTTCGTTGTTGAATAATGCATATGAATATAAGTATATGATGTATAAATATGTGTCGTGTAGGCCTAAATATGTATAATATGCGTGTATATACCCATAATATGATTGTTGTTAAACAATAGATCTAATGCTTGAAGTATAAAATAGAATAAATTGCATTTTTATATTATTTTGTTCCTGCCTCACGAGCATAACGAGCTAAATCGAGCTTTTTTCGAGTCAAGCCGAGCTGAGTTTTTAGCTAGTTAGTTCTAACGAGCCGAGTCGAGCCGAGCTCGATATCATACCAAACCTAACGAGCTGAGCCAGCTCGATATCCAGCCTTAGAGCATCTCCAAAAGATGTGCTAAATCTATTTTGAAGTCTATTTTAAAGTTTAGATCGTAAAAATGAAGCTCCGACAGATATTGTATCCCGTTTTCTAAATTGACAAGCTAGCTATTCCGCTCTTTCCGCTGGCCAAAGAAAGCACGCCGGGCTCGCTCGCTATCCTCCGATTCTTGCGCACACGAGCTCCCCCTTTCCGTGCATGTGCGAGCTTTGTCCGCAAGATCGGGTATTCTCATAGGCATGCAAGCAACGACAGCCACGAACTATGTCTATCGGTTGAGATTTAATCATATTTACCTCAACGTGGCTAGCTTAAATATTGAAAATTTTTAAAAATACCTAGTCTGTTGGAGTAACATACTTTTTTTAAGAGTTTTCTATTTTACATAATAGCTAAAATATAGACTTTGTCTATTATTTTTACAACATCTCTTGGAGATGCTCTTACTTCTGGGTTGGAGAAAGGCCCGTTTGGGCCATTTCTGTGGAGCGGTTCCAAGAACCCTTGGTGCAAACCGAACCACCCCCATCTTTAGTTCCAGACCTTGGGAGGCTGCCAATGCTTCATGCGGCCACATCTCGTCTGTGAGCCCGCCAGAATCAAAAGTGGATGGCATTCATATTTCTATTTACTACATTTCAATTCACAAATACGAATATAGATATTCTCTCCGTTTTAAAATAAGTGTCGTTTTTAGATTTTGACTCTCACCTTTCAATCATTCATCTTATTCAAAAATTTTATGAAAAACTTAATTACTTTATTACAAAATGATTCATTATTAGTAGTACTTTAATCTTAATTTGTTTATTTTTATATTTTTGCAATTTTTTTAATAAGATGAATGGTCAAACGTCGATTTCAGAAAGTAAAAAACGACACTTATTTTGGGACGTATGGAGTATGTTTTATGCTTTCTCCGTATCGGATTTAGAAGTCGTTTAGGATAACGACACGGTCTTAATTACTTTGACTACATATTTTTATAAAACAAATTATTAAAAAATTATATATGCATATTTCTATGAGACAAATCTATTTATATACTTTTCTATTTTTTAAACTTAATTATTTTAAAATTATTCATGATTTATATTTCTAACTTATTTTTTGACCAAAACTTTTTGTAAATCGACTTCTATACTGGATAAGAGGGAGTACTCGTACAAAACATATATCTCGAATCCTGCGGTCCTCCACGGCATTCAATGCGTGCAGACCACATCGTGACCCGGCGCCGGCGGTCACAACATACAAATCTTGCGAAATGGTCCAAATGGACCATGACGTACGTCGTCACGATCTTCGAAGGGCTGGAGGATATGTATGGCCACGATGGCAAGGTGGGAACAAGCCAGCAGAGCAAGGTGATGCAGCGATTGTCCAAAATCGCCGAGATTTGCGCCACACTGGGTCCAACTATATCTGTAGCTAACGGCTGATTAGATCACCCCGTAGCACGTGACAAGGACATTGTGTCAAACATGTGCCACGTAATAGAATAACAGGATCAATCAGGGTGCTGCAGTGGATTCTTCACTAGCCGGCACAGTCCTTGGGGCCGGGGCTCTGTGGCAAGCTCAGCCCATGTTTTTTTGGTCCTTTTTAGGTTGTGGAGTGTGTTGCCCCCGTTGCCCACCGCCTGCACCTTCCTGAAGGCGCTCGAGTTCATGATGTCTTCCATGTAGGGGTGCTCAAGCCGTTCGACGGCACCCCCTCTGGCGATTACACCAGCCTTGTCACCTCGACACCACGGACCCGTTCGCCATGGCATGTGGTGGCACGTCCTCATTCAGTGGGAGGTCATGCTAGAAGACGACGCCACCTGGGAGCTGCTGAGGAGTTCCGAGCCCTCTTCCCCTCTTAGCTCGAGGATGAGTTGTTCGTCAAGGTGGAGATAGGAACATCAACCAATGCCAACATGCCAATCGTAGCTAAATGGTGGCCCTCGCCAAGGCGCGCCTTTGCATGGTCACCATAGATGTGCGATGCGCACCTGGATATTGGTGGCGCCCAGCTCTAGTTAATTATTATTAGGATCCTATCAGTTTGAAATGTGATCGATTTGAATTGTTAGACTTGTTATCCCATAAAGTTTGTAATGGTTTCTTAGGATTGACAGTATAAGTGTGGAACAATATTTCCTTGACGAAGTTAGCGAGAGATTGAGATTAATCTGATCTCTCTCACTCCCTGGCGCAGCTCTCGCTAGCTGGTCCTACCCCAAGCCTCGATCAGCACCGAGTATGTCGCTGGCTGTTCACCACCGGGCATTCAAGCCTCAGCCACTCCCACTCATAGCACCTATGCAGCAACCGAAGATCCAACAGCATCGGTAGGCTTTAGTTGGATCCCAAATGCGCTCATAAGCCATCTGTTGGTACTGACTCAATGCCTTCAGTTTCCTTGTTGTCGTCTATCGGATCCCACTCAATACCATATAATTGCATGTGGTTTTAGAGTTCTTTAGAGTCTGTTATTGATGGTGGTACATGGTAGGAAGTACTACACTCGCTCTGGTTGTAGGTTGAGCTGGTCGATGAATCATATTCTTTTATAATTGTGTTGGTAAGTGTTATGCCGTAATCCTTCTCTTTCCCACTTGTCATGTACTTCTCTGCCCTTCTAGGGTCACCCCATTATTAGGTGTCCAACGCCCTTTATTCCGAGGTCGCGGATATCTATGAAAAAATCATTCCAGTGGGGCTCTCACCTCTTCGATGACGTCCTAAGTCTAAAGACGAAATTCGGGTTACTGAATGGCGCGAATATGACAAAATCACAAGTTTTCAGGGTTCACTGGGAACTCGTATGTGTCATGCAGCACAGGAAGTTCATTGCATGTGTCCTGGACAATTTTAAGCACATGAACTCACCTGTAACATCTGCTCATTTGGAAGTGCAATTTTAAAAGTACAAATAAAAGAAGTGTGTAAACTGGCTGAATACTGAGGTGAAGGACAAATGAAACAGATAGAAACGGCCTATAAGGCAACTAGGAGTAGTTCGCACGCCTGCCAAGAAACGATGGGTCTATCACTAGTACACAGGAGCTCTACAGTGGCGTCCTGGTTTTTTTACTGGCGGTTTAAATCAACGGCCGCTTGTGCAAATAAATCGGATGGGAAAGAGACAAGGACCGCCAGTGCAAATCCATTTACACTGGCGGTTCTCTTAAGTAAACCGCCAGTGTAAATGGTGACTTAACACTGGCGGTTCTCTTAATGCACTGGCGGTCCTTGTAAGCCAACCGCCAGTGATAAGTAGATATCTTTACTGGCGGTTTCCTTACGAGAACCGCCACTGTAAATTGATTTGCACTGGCGGTTCTCTAGGCCAACCGCCAGTGTAGTCTCTGCTATAAATACCCAGTCTTCTCCACCCTGACCGAACAGTAACTTGCAGGCAGCCGCCATTGGCAGCATTATGGAGGTCCAGATCTGCCTAAATACAAGGGGGGAGGTTTTCTTCTTCATTTCTTTGGAGGAGGTTGCTAAGAAAGGTTAGTTTATGTATCTTTTGCCTCTATTTAGTCAACTTTGCTCAATTTTTGCCACTTTTTGGATCTAGGGTTTGCCATGAGTTAGAGAGAAAGATTACTAGATTATTACCTTTTTATGTTCAAATTAGATTGTTTAGGATGGTTAGATGGTGTCTCCCCTCTCTTCCTTTTCATAATTACTTGTCAATTTAGGTTATGTTAGTTGTTTTCATGAATGGTGTGTTGTACATAAATGTAGGGAGAGCTAGTTTTTTTCGTTTTTTCTATTTTGTTTATGTTAATTGGGTGTCTATATTCAATCCTTTCATAGAACACATGATTCTGCTATTTTTTTAATTTATATTAATATGTTGTTAATTAGTTTTTGATTTTGGTTTTATAAATTATGTATATTATTTGTAAAATATTAAATCTTTGACGGTGGGAATGAGTCTTAACATGCATTATTCTTCTAAATTTTAGTGAACTAAGATTCCAAAGTTCTACAAATTCAAAAAATCTCAAGTGAACAGTGTCCATCTGCATTTCTTGGAACAAGGTTGCTGGGAGAAAGGTTCGTTAATTATATAATTAATATGTATATATATAAACAATCATATTTATTTTGCATTGTTCATACTAAACTCATTGTTTTTGTACAGTTAATGATGGAGAGGTCATTCTGGATGTACAATTTATCACGAGTTGATCCATCATACATACCTCAGGTGCAGAGGTTCATCGATGCCGCTAAGATTCATGCTTGGAGGTCAAATACGAAGCACATATATTGTCCATACATAGATTGCAAGAATGTTGTCGTATTTGATGACACGAAAACAATATTTTCTCATCTCATGTGCCGAGGATTTATGGAGAATTACTTAATTTGGACAAAGCATGGAGAGGGTAGCTCTACAGCTTACACAACTGATACACCTGTGAACATCGGTGTTGATGATGCAGATATGCTTGCTGACGACAGTCATTTTATACACGAGAGACAAACACATTGTCCTCAGAGTGAACATGTTGAGCCTAATGATAATGAGGACATCAGAATTGATGGTCCGCCCAATGTTAGTGCTGAGGAAGATGCAGACTTTCTAAATGTAATATTGCGTAGTCATCTGGATCCATTTATGTTCTTCATGAAAGGTATGGAGGAAATGAGAAAAGCAGCACAAGAGCCTTTTTTCGATGAGTCTAAGGGTTGCATGAAAGATTTCACGACATTGCGGTCAGTGCTAAAGTTATTGATGGTAAAAGTCCGGTATGGTTTGTGTGATGCTGGCTTCGATGCACTCTTGAGTATTCTCGCAGACATGCTTCCAAAGGAGAATAGAGTTCCTGCTAACACATACTACGCAAAGAAGCTAATCAGTCCGCTTACAATAGGTGTCGAAAAGATCCATGCATGTAGAAACCATTGTATGCTATATCGAGGTGATGAATACAAAGACTTAGTTGTCCTAATTGTGGTGCAAGTAGATACAAGACGAATAAAGACTATCGAGAGGAAGATTATGCCACATCTATGTCTGCAGGGAAGAAGCGAAAGAAGACCAAGAAAAAGACCCAATCCACCAGGAAAGATAAAGAAGAAGTAAACTACTACGCGCAGAAGAAAATTCCTGCTTTGGTGATGTGGTACCTTCCCGTGATTGATCGATTGAGGTGTTTATTCGCAAACGCTGAGGATGCCCAACTTATGAGCTGGCATGCTTCAGATGAGCACAAAAACGATGGAAAGTTACGACATCCAGCCGATGGCAAGCAATGGCAAGATTTCAATGCTAACCATCCAGAATTTACTAAGGAGTCAAGGAATATTAGGTTTGCTCTGAGTACAGATGGAATGAATCCATTCGCCGAGAGGAGCTCCAAGCACAGCACATGGCCGGTGATCCTCACCATCTACAACCTTCCACCGTGGTTGATGCATAAGCGTAAATACCTTATGCTAACCATTCTTATTTCTGGACCTAATCAATCCGGCGTTGACATAAATGTATTTTTGGAGCCGTTAATGCAGGACATGAAAATTTTGTGGGAAACAGGAGTCAAAATATTGGACCAGTACCACCAAAAAACTTTCACATTGTATGCAATTATTTTTGTGACCATCAACGATTACCCTGCTCTCTTTACCTTATCAGGGCAGTTTAAGGGAAAGT
Source organism: Eremochloa ophiuroides (assembly GCA_038502445.1). Taxonomy (NCBI): domain Eukaryota; kingdom Viridiplantae; phylum Streptophyta; class Magnoliopsida; order Poales; family Poaceae; genus Eremochloa; species Eremochloa ophiuroides. Next base: position 436,907 of record JAHLJS010000204.1, read on the forward strand.
TTGGATGACACCGTGCTCCACTTTGTTTCTTTTCTCTTTTTTTATTCTCTCACATCAACACATCTACAGTCGATTTCGTAACGCGATTTCGTAGGACCGTTTAGATGGTGAAAAGGATAAAAAAAATGCACTATAACATTTTTATTTGATATTTTTTTCTAGCATGGTCCAAGTAGACTCAGCCTCCGTTAAGTTCCTAAAATATGCCACTATTCTTCATCACATCAATTGTACTTTCCACTTGTAAGAAGCACTAAATGAAGTAACAACTGTGCATATTTATATTTTATACATGGCTAGCTCGAGATGAATCTTTTAAGTCTTCTTAGACCATCATTGATCAAAAATTATTAAGTACAAACAAAAGTGGTATAGTGCAACTTTTCACCCTTTTCCCCATATTTTCCCTCAACTAAACGGGGCTCAAAAGATTCATCTCAACCTAGTCAAGCAAAAAGTATAAACATGCAACAGCTGCTACTTCGTTTAGTGCTCTATACAAACAAAAAAAATACAATCGATATGATGGGTGAATAGTATCAAATATTAAGAACTAAACAGGGCCAACGGGCTGTCCAGTCTCTTCTTAATCTGAGCATGTCAAGTTGGACAGATTCGGAGACCAATGTATGCCATGCCATCTTGGCATCATCCATGCATGCATGCCTCTGCCGCGCATCGCATGGAACATCTACTCATTTGCATTTGTGGCTCGAAGGACAAAAAGAGACTATAGGCTAGCTAAATTGTTAATGCAACTCTTTGGGTTGTCCAGTCTTCTCAAATCTGATGACAGTGACCGGTAAGTCCTAGTCATCGCCAGACTAACTGCTAACATTAGCACGGTCAATTAATATTAGCACGGAGTAAAATGATGACATTTCGGAAAAGACGGTAATGGTCAAATATAGGTAATGTAAATCATAAATAACTTTTAAATTATTGAGTTTAAAAATATAAAAATTATATAATAGATTTGTCTTTAAATATATTTCATATATATATATATATATATATATATATAGAGTATTACTATATAACACCCGGGTACTACTGACTTATTTGGTACCCTGTATTTTAGCTAGGCAAAATACCAACCAGCGCTCGTCCGGCCCAGCCCACTCGAGGTACTCATGGACGAGGCACCAGCTCTGAAACTGCCCCACACACCCACGTTCCAGTTTAGCGGTTCCTGCGTTCTCGCTGCTTCGCGCCGCTGTCGTCAGTCGGCCTGCCCTCTCTTCTCGGGGATCCCCTCTTCTCGGTGCGTTCTCGCGGCCGCGGCCCTCGTCGTCCACCGCCGTGGTTGTCCTTCCTTTTCTCTCGCAGCCTCGTCGTCCGCCCGCGCAGCCACGCGCTGCCCTCGGCGTCTCCTCGCACCACCGTCGCCGCCAACTCCACGGTTGTCGCCCTGTGCTCCAGGCGCCGTCGCCGTGCAGTCGCGCCTCGAGCGGACGCACTCTCCGTGTGCTCGCGCGGCACACGACGTGCGCCCGTGCCACCTTCATTTGCGCTGGGATGGAGCCGCCAGGTACCTCAAGTTTACTTTACCTCCTCATTCATGCCTGATTTGATGTTTTATCGGCCCGCACCATATTATCATCAGATCCAGGTGCCCCTCGTCCAGATCCCCTTCCCCAGCTCTGCTTTTGCTTGATTTGATGATTCGAGTGCAGGATGTGTCCTCTGCAAGTGTTCGATTGTCGGCGCAGGTCGTGGCTAGGAGTTCCTCTCCAGTTGCAACAAGGTGAGTTTTGTCTCGGCTTCTAATGCTTGTTCATGTAGCTTTCAGTTATCGTGAGGAAGGATTTGGTGAACTGTGACCAATAGCAACTATGAATGCGATTTGTGGATGTACTATCCTCATTAGTGATAGCAGTATTAACAAAAGAAACATTTTTGTTTGCGTTAACGATTTTAAAAATTAAGAGTGGTGCTGATTAAATACTATACCTAACCTTATTTCTTTATCAAAGTCACTAAGTATGTAGCTACTTTATTTGACTGGGCAAAAGAAAGGTTAAATGATCTGTTTATTTTATATGGTAGACTGGCAAATTCCTTATGCAGGCAAGAATTGGCATTTTGATTAGTTATTCTTATAACTAGCAACCATTTTTTCCCCTCTGTATGTGTGCTGTGGAAGGGGCTGCAGTAGTCTTATATCTGGCCATCTTGCTTACTTTAGAGTATTAACAACCGTATAGCACTTTTCTTCTTCCTACTTCAATAGCTTCCTTTCTTTTTTGCTCATCAGCTTAACATTGGGGATGAACTGATCTGGGAGGTAACAGGTTGAAGGGCATTGTGAATTTGTGATGCAGACCGGGTCTTACATATTACAAGTTTAATCTCCATTCGTGGTGTTATTTGTTTGTTGCAGATAATCCATCTCTCCTTCGCTCCTACTGCTGGCTCTGCCCTCGTGTTGCTAATGCCTCGCAAACCTGTCCTACACACCGAGGTAAGACAGGTCTTGAGGCTCTGGAATTTTATTTTTGCATTAATTTGTTAATTAAGGGAGGAATACTCAGTTAACCTATTCTATGGGAGACCCTATTTACATCGACTAGTTGACTAAGGAACATAACTAAAAATTTATGGTCTATTTTATGAAAGGAATAAAATCATGTGCTGCTATATTTTTATTTGTGAATATAGATGCCAAATATTTATTGTGTTTTCAACTGCAAATGTGTAGATATTTGTGTTCCGTTTCGTGAGAAACTCATTTTTTCTAGATTACGAAGGATAACAACTTTATAAATATTTGTTTATTCTATATCGTAGAATGGGAAATTTCTTATGCAGGCAAGAGTCACCATTTGGATTAGTTACTCTTATAACTAGCAACCATTTTTTCTCCGTACTTGTGCTTTGGGCCATTGAGACTTGTTATGTTTTTTACTTGAACACCCCTACTATGGTTCTAACATTATGAATCGTATCGTATAATCTATGCAGCCCAATTCCGTAACTAATCTCTAAGTGGTTGCTGTGGGTTTCGCACCGACAAGCTCGCTGCCCCTCATGGGTCACCCTGTACCACAGCCCTCCCCTTCCCTTGCCTTGTCATCGTGGCAGCAGGTGCTTGCTGGGTGTTGACAAAGCTTGGGTGCTACCAGGTATTTTTAGATGCTGGCCCGCTCCATGTCCAAATGCCCACGCTACCTGCACCCGGTAGTCATATGCCAAGAACCCAAATGCATGTCTTCCCTCTAGGTAGTTTTTTCCTTCCTTTGTTTTGTTCTACTAAAATTGCAGCCACCAATTAGTGATATTTGTGTGACTAAAACTAACCTAATTAATTCGCATCTTTCGATTCTGGCCCAAAGGCTGCTCTTGACCAAATTGGAATTACCTTCCATTTTCACTATGAAGATATTGTGGGCAATTTCAACTTACCTAGCTGCTCCACCTTGAAAATTAAAGTGTAGGCTTGTAGGATTTCTGTGTTAAGCAAATTGATTATTCCAGTTCAAAAGTTAATTGTTTGCTCACTGAGCTGCTGTGTGGTGCTTCCCTCACCAGCAGCCTTAACCTATCAAAAATTAAAAATGTATATCGTGACTGAGATATGGGATGGGATTGTAACTGTATACACTCCTCTGCCCAGCGGTTCTGCCCCTAACGATTCAAGGGCATGTGTTTCAGTGACATTTGGGACGAAGAACATAGGCTGTGAGTCGCTGGGATGACCCCTCCGCTGCTGTTTTGGTTCCGATCAAATCCTTGCCCTGGATTTTGTACAAGGTGAAACAGTGCTCGTTTTTTAAAATTTTTTTGTATGTTCAATTATCGGTTACTGACATTATTACTAGTCAAAAAATCTCTTGGACATATGAAGTATTGTATCAGTTCACTTTATCGTTTCCATTGGATTGTGGGAACATTTGCATTGCAGCCAATTGTGATGATTATTGGGGATTAGTAAATAACATGATAGTAGATTTCTCTGATCTGTTCAAAGTATGATGCTTCGTTTATAGAAATTAGTTGAATAAATTAGATTGGTCTGGTACTGTAGTTGCAAGATAACTTGAACATTTAAACCTGGACTACAGTTTAATTTGGAAACATGGAGCGCGCATGTTCTCCTAATTCCATTTAACTTTGCCTAGAGACCACACTCGAACTGCTGGATAAATTAGTAGCTGAAATGGTTCCTACCATTGATTCCACTTTATAAACAATACTTGCTGTTATATGTTTTTTGGTTTATTTCAATGCTCCATTAGCTCCTACTCCCTGGGTCCACAAAAGTCTACAACTATGGGATTTGTGCCAGTCTAATTAGCCTAAAATTGACCAAATTCATAGTGAATAGTAATATAGTATTCACATTTATGTCTCCAATTAGGTTTATTATGAAATTATATTTCATTTGGTGGTATTTATTTTGTATCCTAAAACATAAGTATCTTTTTATATAACTTTGGTAAAAGTCAAAGATTGAGAATTGCATCTTTTATGGACATAGGTAGTACATCACTGATGCTCTAAATCTCGACAGCACTGGTTTCAAGCCCGTATGGGGGAAAGAACAGCAAGCAAGCTGCAGCTAAACCTCATCTAAATTAGATTGTAATACATGGTTTCAAATTTTCTTAGGCACTTGATTTAGATGTTTTGTGTATTATATATACTCTGACTGAGTAGAAAACCATCTTCAGTACTATGGAAATTGTGTTTGCTACCTGATGAGCAAGTTAGTACTAGCTCGGACAACGGCACGCGATGCATAATCTGCTCCATATCTTACTGTTGTTCCTTTCAGCTGAAGGATGTGGTTTCTGCTTGTTAATGAGTAATCATCCAATAGTCTGTCAAATTGGCAACATATTCAAGTGACTTTCGCAGGTGGTGTGGTGCTGGCCAGCTTCATTAGTGTTAAAAAAATGTTTCTGTCATCCACGAAATTCCTCAGGGTCATGATGAGGCTGGAATATGGAAGGCATCCTGCACATGACGTAATGGCATCCCCGAACAACTCCAATTGGAATTGTTCATTTGATTGAACTTAGTGTTCTATACAGTGAAGGCTAGAGCTATCGGATTACCTAGTATTTATTTGTCCATGGATAAAGTTGTGTATTATTTTTGTACTCCAAAAATTAATTGAGGTATAGACCTCCAAATTGTTCTATTCTATTGCGATATGATATGAGATGTCATTATGATGTATACACGTGATTGATGCTCGATCTAACTATTCCCTGCAAGTTTACCCGCCTATTTATCACGAGAAACTTGAGACTGGAAGGAAAAGAAAAAACAATTAAATAGTTGTACTATCTTCCATTCCTTGGTGACAAAAAACCGGACAGGCACACGGAATAGAAAAAAAAAGCAGCAAATTGGCTTACCAAAAAAGCGAACCCAAAGAAATGATGAATAAATAAAAAATCACTCGGTGAACAAACAACTACAAACAGACAGACAAGAAAAAAAAATGGCTGTGACGTGGGTTCTCGGCGGGTGGTGCGGCCTTGCACCGTGCACGTGCAGTGAGCGGGTGGTGCAGTAAGGTTGGGTGCCAAATAACAATTCAGTACCCGGGTACCCAAATAGCGTTTTATATATATATATATATATATATATATATATATATATATATATATATATATATATATATATATATATATGAATGTGGATTTTCTGCAATGGAGGGTAGCTGCCCACCGGGGGGTGGTAGCTACCACTGCTGCTAGATCATGGACGCGTGGCTTACTAATGCAATCTGACGGACGGTGCTTGTTGCATACCAATGGCATAGTAGGATGTCGGTCTTTCCTCTGTCTGCCGTTGTCAGTTCTGTTTTGGGCAGTTGGGACCATCAGTGTTGTGCTCGGTGTCTGGTGGAGTTTTGAATCATTTTTGAAAAGGAGAAGTGATGCATGCTCGCAGTCACAGTTCGGGCGTCCCGTGTCCGCTTAATTTTTTTATTTTAAATATGATTTGCGAACATTCTGAGTTGCAAAATGTAACAGTTGAGGGATAGTGTCAGCTTGGATACGGGATTAGAAAATACTGTGTTGATGGTTCGAGACAACCATGCGGCCAGTAGTACGACAATGCTAGCTTTCTTCACTTTTGTTCAGTTCAGTTTTGGGGAAGACAGAGAACACTTCGCTAGCAAATCTGATGGTAGATTATTGATGCGTTGTCCGTAAGCGAGTCACATGCTTCGACTGGGTGGCTGTGCATGCATGGCAGTATGGGCCCCCTTTCATCTACGCGCAGCAAAGTGTGGTTCAGTGTGGTCTGACCGAATTTCCCAAATGAGACATTGTCTGCCACGGTAGCAGTGTGCTTCGACATTTTGGGGAGGGCGGGTAGCTACCGCACCCCCGGTGGCAGCTACCCCCTTCTTTTATATATATATATATATATATATATATATATATATATATATATATATATATATATATATATATATATATATATATATATATATATATATATATCCGCTCCTGTTAAGTCAACAAAATTGGATTTCCTATTTTATTATTTTCTATGATTTAATATGATTTTTAAAATATTGACCAAAAATAAATAAAAATAAGAAAAAGTCAAAACCATTGACACGAAGCTTTTTATAGTCTTGGGGGTGAAGTAGATCACCCATGATAGGTTGGAGTTATGTAAAGTTTTTTCTAGCTAGTTTTTGTTGTTTCTTGTGTGTGGTGTTGTTCACTTGTTCAGATTTTACCTTATTTCAGGCATAGAATAATGTTTTCTGTCATAACAAATCAGCATCGGCTGAAACCACCGTTTCTTTTCAGAGAGGCAAAGAAATGCGATTTATTTCACATGAACATGACTAGAATATTTCCGCTCTGAATGGAAATAAGATGTATTGCAGTTCATGGAAAAAACACACCGTTAGAATATTAGTTACAGTACCATAGCATGTTTCTGAGATCGTCAGTCTTCTATGCTAGAGTTAGATTTGTTGTTCCACGTGTTGTTTTTCCACTAGTATAGTTAGCATTTAACAATGGATATGTAATTTTGGCACCCTATCATGTATATAAATACGTCTTGCCCCGTACCGTACGTTTAGGGTGGTCAAGACTCAATAGTTTCAACCCCTAATTAATAAATTGCGCCGTCACCCCGGCGACCCTCGACCATTTACGGTTGGCGCTGGTTTCAGTTTTGATTTACGTTCAACACCTAAGCTAGTGCTTCCGTGTTTGCTTTATCTAGTTTCAACTTATTTTCAGTCATGAAACAATATATATTTTACTTTTCACAATCAACCACAGCCAAAATATACAAGTCTTGTAAAAATTAGGCGTGGCCAAAGTATTTTCCTCTTTGAGTTCTAAATTATGATATGTATCATTATATGTATCTAAATGTATAGTAAAAAAATTAAAACCATGTAATTTAAAACAAAGGGAGTAGATGCTTAGTTTGCCTTTAAGTTCTTGTGAACCGGTCGAGATTCGATCGAGGAAAGAGAACAGAGAGTACTACACCTTGCCTGCAAAGTTGCCACTTACTAAAGCAGGATTAATCATTATTCCTTGCTTGGCAAGGCACTGTACTTGAAAAACAATGGGGTGAGGCACATCCCTACCATGCATGGTGAGGACTGTGCAACTGACATGTGGACCATAATCACCATGCAGACGGTTAAAATAATACTGCATGTTGATTGTGGCCCACATGTCAGCTGCACAATCCTCACAGTGCATGGTGAAACCCGGGCCTCACTCAATTTTTTTCCCTGTACTTACGGTCAAAATTAATAGAGTATAGTACATCATTGGAGTTACTTTAACAGAAATAGAGTAGTAAATTCATCAGTAATATATAAGCAGTGCAAATATATATAGTAATAAAAATAAATTAAACCTACAATTAAAGTGTGACGTTATCGTTAGCTCGTGTCTTGCCGCTGCAGGTAATACACGGAGTGAAGTAAAGCAAACTACTTCCTCCATCCCAGATTATAAGTCATTCCAAGGATCTTGGAGAGTCAAACCATCTCAAGTTTAACCAAGTTTATAGAGATAAATACAATGATATATGATACTAAATAAGTGTACTATAAAAATATATTTGATAAAGAATCTAATGATATGTAGTTGATGTTGTAAACATTATTATCTTACTATATAAACTTGGTCAAAATTAAAATGCTTTGACTCTCCAAGATTCTTGGAATAATTTATAATTTGGGATGGAGGGAGTACTATGCACCCCGTGATGCTCGTCATCTTGGAGACCGAATTCGAACATTCCTCACCATAACTCCACAATTTCATTCGAAGCACCAACTGACTATATATACATACGCCAAGCAATGCAACTGCAGTCTATGCCACACACACGTATCCGATCGAGCACTACTTGTGTGATCAGCAGAATGAAGCTTGCAGGAGACGACGCCGCCACCAGCTGCAGCGCCATGGCAGCCAACAGTCGTAGCTACAACGGCCCTGATCGTCACGGAGAAAAAGACGATGTCGAAGACGAAGAACAGGACCAGAAACGACGACGGGCAGCATGCGACGTCCTACTCTCCCTCTCCCTGTCATGCTGCCCATCACATTCCGATGAACCTGCTACCGGCACGGCGGCGGCGCCGCCACCACTCTCAGTCAAGCGCCGTCGTCGTCGCCTTCGCCGGCACCTGGATGGCGTGTTCGAGTGCCAGACGTGCGGGCGGCGGTTCCCGACGTTCCAGGCGCTGGGCGGCCACCGGACGAGCCATTTCAGGCGGCCGGCGATGACCAAGAAGCAGCCGCGGTCCTCGAAGGCGGTACTGGTCCACGCGTGCGCGATTTGTGGGCTCGGTTTCTCCACGGGCCAGGCCCTTGCATTGGTGGCCACATGAGGAGGCACCGCCCGGGCCGGGCTGAAAGCACCGGTTCTGCTGATGTGGACCTTACGCAGATCATCGTGCATCGACGGCCCACTTCTGCTTCCTCCTCCTTGCAGCTTCTCAACCTGCTGGTGTAGTGTTAGATCCAACATGTGTCAGTTAAGTTAATTGGAACCAGTATCGCAATATGGTACTCCATCTGTCCAATCAATCATTTTATGTTTGACCAAGTTTTGGCAAAAAGTGTTCACAATTATAGCTTCAAATTCATATATTATTAAAATACATTTCATAATAATCCAATGATATTTATTATTGTAAATATTTATAGTTTTCTATCTATAATTGGTGAAACTTGATATACTAAAACACGCTATTTTGATAGAATTTATTTTTCTTGGACGGAGGGAGTATCTATGGTTTGAAACATCCAAAGGAGAGGAACCACTTTTTCTATAAAGGGTTTAACTAGATGCAGACGAATCCCCTTGATATAATTTCTTTAGTTTGCTACGACGACGACTAGGAACGGGCAAATCAAGAATTTCACTTCGGATTCCAAACCTCAACATCCTGCTACTCATGGTGTTTCAAGATCAGTATTGGAAATATGTAAAAGTAGATCTTTGAATAATAGATTGGTCAGGACTTAAAATCATTTTAACAAAGCATGATAGTTTTTCATGACTGCCTTGTTTTTATCCATCAGCTTCTATGAGGAAGGCGGCGTAAAGGAAGCTCAAGCGCTTGTTGAGGAAGGCGGCTAGGGCTGCTGAAGGAGGGAAAACGAAAGGCATTTTCTGGTCTCCCCTTCGTTGGCAGCTTAGGTACGAAACGGGACTAGTTGAATTCATTCCTTACCCTGCTTTTCGCACGCGCCTTCATTTCCAAACAAAGCAAGCATGCCACTGCAGCCTCGACTATGACAGCATCCAAAGCACCTATCGGCCATAATTTATCTGGTTTGGTAGGGTCCCATATTGACCAATGCCTACGAGAGAAGGTGTAACCCCCTTTTAGTAAGCAGCATATGACATGGCTAACCTTACTATATGAAGTGCAGTATTTAAATGAATAGATGAATACCTCCGGTCTTAGAGTATATATAGGCACAATTTAGCAAGTAACATGGTTGCTGTCACAATTCCTTAATCTTCTCGGCTGGAAACTACAATGGGCTATGTACGCCCTTGTTTTTGAATCACAGAAATGCAGAGAATTAGGGCTTACCTACAGTCCACCCTTTATTTGAACCTTGTAAATGATCGAATTTTTAGATATGAACTGAGTGCCATTTGATGAATAAGATCGAACAAGGGAGAGGGATATGGAAAGGATGAAGTATGAAAGAGGAAGTCATTGCTAGTAGTAACGACTTGTCATGATCCATTGGTTCATATAGAATCCATGTCCTATGTCTATCAAAAAACATATTGTTGGCACAAAAAGTGGTTCCTGCGCGCAACACACCATCGAAGCCGGAAGCAGCCCTTGAGACTCTCACAGGCCCAGCTAGCTTCGATCCCGGTCTGGAAGTGTCAATGTACCCAAGCGTGCCAGTCAATTTGACCTGCAATTGACAAGGAAATAGAGATAATTAGTAACACAAGGCGGAACCAACTGGTGAATCCAGATAGTTCCAAATGTGCGGCTCAAAGAGCCGATATAATCGGATATCAGCTAGAGGACCGATTCCGTCATAACAAATACAATGATGAAGTAAAACGGCTATTAAGATACTCATGCAAAGGTGACAATATACTTAGCGGATCTAATTCAGTTGATGGATGTGAAAGAAATACTCCACGCATACATATATAATCCGGATATAAAATGAGCAGAGACCGACTAAAGCTGGTCTAGAAGACCGGCGGCTCTAGTAGATCTTTTTCGCTAAGCTAATCGGGTCTGAATTCACCTGGTCTAAAAGGCCAGCGGGCGTCAACAAACCCAAAGAACAAAGCTATTTCATTCAATACACGAATAAATACATATGCACGTTATATTCGTGAAAGCGTAACTGGATCGGCTCTTTTTAGCCGATACAGGGTCCATGAAGTACGAACGAGTGCTAGCGCAGCCAAAAATAAATCTTAGATCAAAATAAATCTAGTCTAGCAAGCCCTGTTCAGGTCGAACCTGTTCCACCGGATGACGCTCAGTTTAACTTAATACATATGTCCACCGGATGTCATATGCTTAAACAAGGATACTAAATAAGACTTACGATGACCTCAGATTTACTTAAGTCTCAGCTAGCATCGAACGCACGACATGTAACGAACAAGATTGATATAGGATTGACCGACACAAGTATAACATTAATCATCATGACGAGATAGGTATTTAAAGAACATGAGCGTCAATAAGATTCAAGTAGATCCGAGGCCAAAACTATCAATCTTGATCGAGCAAAGATATTGTTACAGTGAAATAAATCAATCTTAAATAAACAACATCGGTAACTTGATGAATCTAACTAAATTGCCGTCTTTAGTTAGAGCCGATAACTAACCCATGCATGCAAACCATCTTAATCTACAGCTCGTCCACCGGATGACGTTAACTAATAGACTAATCAAGCAAACAGACATGAATCGATAACTAATCCACACGTGAAGACCGTCTTAATCTACATCTTGTCCACTGGATGACGGTTAACATAGATTGATCGGGTAAACTCAGGCGAATCATCCTTGACTCACTAAGTCTCCCGCGTCGACCGGATGACGCCAAAGAGACAGAGCTTAGCAAGGACCCTGGTCCGCCATACTTCCACGTCCACCGGATGACGCTAAAAAGACATAGCTTAACAGGGGGTTGACGGTACTTACAAGCGAGCCTGCATCCACTGGATGGCACCCAGCCCGAATGAAGAAACTCGCCAGACTTGACTGGACTCTAGGGTTTGGTGGCCGAAGCCGAAGGCTTGTTGTATTGATTGTTGTTGATTTCATTTACAATGGCCGTGGGTTTATATTTATACCCATAGGCTAGCATGGTAGAGTCCTAGTCGAATACAATCTAGCAAATAGATCTAGGAAACTATCCTATTTTTATGGTAGCTTGGAGCCCTATCTTTTCCTTTCTAAAACAGACTCCGATCGTGATCGCATCTTGGCGGCGTCGGTTGCATCTGACGTCATCAAATAATCGATATTGCTCCTGGTCACGTCATCGCAACTTCAGCCCGCTAACCGATTCCTTGTTCAATCGGCTCTTTTCGCTTTCTCCCGTCAGATGGCTTCTACTGAATCGGCTATTCTTCCTCTAGCATCGGCTATCGGTCCCCAGTCCAAAATCTGGTGTTAACACATATATAATAAAATAGAGTGAAAGGGTCCACCCTGAAACATAAACAGTGTATAAGGTGCTATACTAGATTATTTATGCTTCACACTAGGTGTATATAAAATAAAATATCAGTGACATTTTTCACAAAAAATATCAGTAATAACTATATATATACTCCCTCTGTCCGCAACTACATGTCGCCATTGGTTTCCGTGTCAAAAGTTTGATTTGATTTGTAGACAATACATACAACAAATTTATATCTTTAAAAAATTTATTAAAAGACCAGATTCAAATATTCCTATATAGCTCCACTGCTATATGTGTAGCTCCGCCCCTCGCAGGCCTCCTTTGTTGATGGAGCCCCTCCCTACAACGGTGGAGCTCCTCCCCATGTGGGCTGCCCTCGTTGTTGCGCCTTCTCCAGGGGCGGTGGTCCATCCTGCGACTATGAGCCTCCCTCGCTAGTGGCCTAACGCTAGTGGATATCCTCCCCACAGGTGGCCTTACTACCTCGAGTCCTCCTCTGCTCTCTAGCCGAGCTCCTCCCCATGTGCGCCCTCACTGATCGGACACTTCCTGCACCGATGACCTTCACCACTGGCGCCCTCGTTCCCCTCTCCCATGACAGCATTGATGGCCAAGTTCATGGCAACTAGAAGAGGAAGAGGATGGCATGTGGGATCTACATGTCATTAGCTATTAAACTGAATTTAGGTGCCACGGTTTAAGAAGTAATATTGGAATCCGAAGTAAAATTTATGTAGTATGAGACTATGTGGCTACCTAAACAGACTAATAGGTAGTCTGATTTAGCTAGTATGGTTGGCGGAGCTCTATGTTAGTGTTGTGCTACACCTAATGTACATCACAAGGAAACCGAATTTTAGATATGGTTTGGTTTAATCTTGATTTTTCCTGCACAACAACAATGGGAGATGAAATGCAGAGGACAAGAGGGTAAACCAATCATTTTTCTTGTTTGCATGTCTGGTCATGTGGATCGAAGTGACCATGGACATTGAGACTTCCCAATCCTTACCCTACCCTAACTTTGTTGCCACCGGTCTCACTTGTAGAATCTATATGTCTAACTTTCAAGCGCAGCATGAACTTCAATGGTTACAACCAAATTCATCAACCCGGATAGGACTCTAGGTGAGGAAGACGATGAAAAATCTAGTAACTAGCAAAGAACCAGGTTGCATATGTGATGATGTTTACAGCGCTTCTAGAGCTTGTAGACTTTGAAGTTCAAGCTCTCAAAGTAGAAATTCATATGCATGGTGAAGTTGTGATTGAGGGCATATGATGCTCCACTTTGTGAAAGCAAAAGTCGGTGCTGCTAAAGCACATGGCTAGGCTTGGAGCAAATCCACCAATGAAGTTGTTGAAGAAACTCATCTAGATCTTTTTTGTTTCATATGTTTTCTGCCCACACGCACAACAGAACTATGTGGTTGCACATGAGGCATGGAGCGTATATGCATTTAGGCCGTCATGAGGAGGCAATCACTACAACAAACAAGTTGGCTACAATAGGTTTCTAGAAGTGAGCATCCACTCCTATAGAGTTGTCTCTGTTAATGAAAAACTTCACAGGAGGACACTAACAAAATCACATAAAACAATAAAAATCAACTAGAGAATATGTTAAGCCCATCAATGTTACCGAGCTACCATTGTAGTAGCCATCGCCACAACTCTCATGATGCCTTATTGCATCACATCAAGCACTATCATCGCAACTCCTATGCTGCGCTATCACAGCCTACCGAGCCCGCCATCTTAGCAACTGGATCCAGGGTCTAGGTGGCAAAATCCGCAACAGCTCGTCAGATCCACTTGGCTTGGAGGCACCGCTGTGTGAGCTCGAGTGCCGAGCATGTGCTAGAGCCAACGCCGCTGCCCTATAATGGGAGGGAGAGATCAAGAGTGAGGAAGAAGGAGGCGAGGATAGGTGGGGTGGAGGGGCGATGAGAATGAGACCACAGGGATCTTGGGGTGGAGACAAAGATCGCGATCATCATCCCACAATGAGCCCAGCTGAATGACGTTGGCATGCAGTTGGGGAAGCACATGAAGAGCGGTGGCTACAAATGACCCATGTAGGCGATAGCAGGGGTGGTAAAGGAGGGTCTGTTGTGGCAGAAACATCTAGCCGCTTGCACGATGATTGAACCAGAGCACACACTACGATTTGGCGTGGGTGTGGAAGAGCGGACGGATCAAGTCGACACACAACCGATTCTAGCGGCGCAAAAGTGGAGATTCAATGGAGGAGATGGGGATTTAGGAGTGGGAGGATGAGGGGGCGAGGAAACTCGCGGTATTGGGTGTAAGAATTTCGTGGGAGTCGGGCAGCTGGCTTAAAAATGAGGGAGGAATGGGAGAAATCTAGCAGGGTCTAACTTCCTGAGTGAGAGTGGGTGGGCAAGGGACTTCTAGTGGCTCACTAACAGAGGCGGACCATAGGAGTATTGAGTACTATTTTATACATAGCAATAAAATAACTTATTATGGTCACCTAGAGGGTTTGATACTATAACATTATGATAAATGTAATCTTTTTCTCTCGAAAACCTGGAGTTATATTATCACATGTATGGTAAATATGTATCCACTCTCTCTCTCATATATATATATATAGAGAGAGAGAGAGAGAGAGACACAAAAACACTCATGACACATGCGGTCACGATCAATGAAACATGATAGATTGATAGGATACATTTAAATTAATACAAGAATTAAACAACATAGTGTAGCACGAACAAGTATGGGATCGGAATCAAACATGGATTACATATATCCATAGGAATGGGCCCCGGCACAGTTCGGCACCGCAGACCGTAGGCAGCACGCGCGCGGCCAGGCACAGCGGCAACTGTGGCACTAACGGCAGGGGCGCAGGGCGGTTCCGTGGCTATCCAGGACTGGCACCGGCGTCAGCGCACGGCAGCCAAGTTCCAGGCAGGTATCAACAATCGATTTCTAATTTTCTATTCTCATCCTCCTCTCCTGAGTACCCACCCCACACTATACGTCCCCTCCCCAATCTTTAATTCTTAATTTCAATAATTCATACTGCAGTTCTTCTTCGATTCCTTGGTTAGAGACTTTATTGATTTGCAAAAATGAAGAACAAATCTATGGAATGGAATTTTTGTGACTTCAATTATCATACTGCTTTTAAATCTAGGGAATGGAATTTTTTAATGTGTAAGTGTGAATACCCAGGTTCTAAATCCTGGCTCCGCCACTGCTATAGATAGCCATAAAATAACTTATTCTACGGTCACCTAAAGTTTCGATACTATAACATTATGGCGCCTGCGTAGAGCTTTTCTGTACTAGTGATCACAGGTATGGTAAATATGTATGCATCCACTCTCTCTATATAAATAGATATATATACACACACTCCTGACACATCCGGTCCATGAAACATGATAGATTGATAGGGATAGAGTTGAATTAATACAACAATCAAGCACAAGACAGAAGTATGGGATCGGAATCAAACATGGATTTTATATATATATATATATATATATATATATATATATATATATATATATATATATATATATATATATATATATGCGATATATAGATGAGTAAGTGAGTCGATCACATCTGATGTTTCTTGAGTGAGAGGAGCGCCTTGAAGATGCCGACCAGCACCCCGACGATGGACAGCACCGTCGCAATGGTCTTGGCGTTGTTGTAGAGGAAGCTGTAGACGGCTATCCATGGACGCCGCTTCTGCCTGTACGTCTCAAGATCGACGATGATTCGGATGTAGGCCTGGCCTGGGTACAGGATCGGGGTGAGGCTCTTGAAGAACTCAAGGGTCTGCTGGTCGCCAAAGAAGCCATGCACGATGTGCTTGACGCGCAGCTCACGCACGTCGTTCTCCTGGTTCATCAGCAGCGACAGCACGGAGAGGTAGGAGTTGACGGAGTAGTCGTCCCTGGAGCTCGCCTCCGTGCACATCTCATACGCCGCCATGTTGACGAGCCAGTTAGCTGTCAGGCTGTCGACGTAGAGCGGCGGCAGGGAGAGCGTGGCGAGCAAGGGGCCCTTGATGAGGTTCATATCTGATAGCTTGGTCGTCTTCTCGCTGGCTCTCAGCTTGATGCCCATCTCGGCCAGCTCCGCTGCACTGGTAGATATTGGTACTGCCTTGCCAGAGAAGCCGCCGCCCTCGTCTCCATTCCTGCCGTCGCCGCCGGCGGTTTTGTAGAAGAGGATGAGGCAAAGGAGATGTAATGGAGTGTAGCCGCTGCAGCTCTCGTCAATGTCAATCAAAGACAGTGGTTCCTGCGAGTCCCGCCACACTCTTCCTTCGAGGCCCCATGAGACCAGTAAGGCTATGATGCTCTTCTTCTGCATGCCCTGTAGGCGCATGAAGAATTCCATCACCGGCCATGGGATCTGGTTCTCCAGCAGCATCATGTCCCTCAGTATGCCCAGCACGTGTGGCTGCATCATGCTCCGTAGTGGAGAAGCGGCTGTCTCCTGTTCTCTACTACGGAGCATGATGTCTATGAATTGCACCAGAAAGCAACCATCGACAAACATCATGGTTGCAAACTCATTGTCACCAGCAGCAACAGTACCTGCACTGGCGGCGGCGTACCAGCCGCGGACTTGGCGTGCGATGGGAACCATCTTCTGGTAGGCTGACTCCAGCGATGATTCCGTAGTAGTAGTAGCCAACCTCTGGAAGAAGAGGTCGACAGCCGCGCGCTTCACTTCCTCCATCGCCTGCAGCTCAGGCTCGCCATGGTAGTAAGGACCAAGAGCCACCGTCCTCGGCTCCACGTAGTCCATGTCTTTAGCGATCCTTCGCATGTTCGAAGGAAACCTGAGGATCGACCTGTTCAGAAAGTGAATTCGTACCGCCACACCCTCCTCCATGGTTCTGCTGCCGTCACGCTCGCGCACCGTGTCTTCGATGACGCTATGGACCACCACCGCCGTTGGAGACGGACAGCGCCTGGCTGGGGTGATGACCCTAGAGCTGTCTGCCATTAATTCGTGTGTTTTGGACTTTGGATAGCTGATCATGAGTTTCAGTTATTCAGAGGTGATAAATGTATACATATATATACACACAGTTGCACTACACACAATCACATCAGTACCACTACTTGCTCGCAAATGATTCCATTATATATATATAATTACCAATTGGGAAAAGGGAAAGCTATATCCGGGGATCATGGTAAAGCAAAAGGAGATTAATTAAGGAGAGCTTGTTTGGGGGAATTCTTACATCTCCACTAATAGAGTTTATAAGCAGTTAATTGGGCACAGGGAAACTTACATTTCATTCAAGTGGTTATGGAAATCTACATGTCAGAACAAAAAAAATTTCTTCTTCTTGTTGGTTTTACATGGCAAGATTAATATCAGATCTCGGTTACGGCGTAAGAACATACATCTGCCAGATTATAATTGTGTCTTATGTAATGTCAACGTTGATGAAGAAACGGTGCACCTGCTATTTCACTGTACCTTCTCAGTGGCTTGTTGGAGTCTCATTCAACTGAACCCACCAAATACTAGTGAATCTTTGATCAGTATTGAAAGTTTCAGGGACTAACTTCAGCTTCCTCTTTGCAGCTATCTGGACCCATGAGAAATGATCTAATCCTCAAAAGTATTCCTCACTCTGTGCAGCGTTGCAAGCCTGTGTTCAAGAAAGAATTTGCTCTAGTTATTCTGAGGGCAAAGCAGAAACTTCATCCGCACATAGATTTATAGCTAAAGCTTTTGTGTAATGGTTTTAATCTTTTTTGTATCTTTCTTTGTTTCCTGAACTCTATTGTTTGGAATTTCGTGTTTCAAATAAAAATTTCAATAGGGGGTCAAACCCCTCCTGTTTCATAAAAAAAAGGTGAGCTTGTTTCATAAAAGGAGAGATTGTAGCACCACATATTCTGAATTAGCTGCTATTCTTGGCTTTGATCAAAATGACTTGTCTGGATACATGACGAGATGTTCCAAATGAAAAAATCAAATTCATGTATCCTCCTGCCCACTATTTTTTATTTTAATCCTTTTTTGTTCAATATTTTTAAAGTAATTCCTCCTAGAACTGCATTTAATCACATAATTGTGCTTCCTCTTGTGTATACTTGGTTGTGCGCGCATGTGTATGTAAGGACAAGCTGAACAAGTTACGAAACACCTATAGACACCATCAAACACATTCGAATGTAGTATGGGAAGAAGAAAGAAAAAAGGACAACTATTGTGCAGGTTCCAAAAAACAAGTCCAGACTAGTTTACTTAGCAAACTTATGGCCAGCAAGAGAAACCGGAAGGGACGATTTTGTCAGAGTATAATATTGCTGGTTCAATTGCTAATTTGCTCGAGAATTTTTGTAGAGCCCTGTTCACTACCCTAGGCCTAGGCATGGACTTGGTCCTTTCAATAAACTAAAAGAGGAGGGGAGGTTAAGCCACATGGTATATGAAAAATTGTGACATGGAGGTTATGTTTTAAACCTTAAATGAGCTTACAAGGTCTTAGATACTAGATGAACTTTGTACTGTTCTGTAGTGTTAATTTCATTTGTGTAGTATCTCCGGATTCTTGAAGATGACTCATGAATCCTGAATCTTTTTAACATCGTCGGCCAGTCTTTAATCTTACAATAAGTTTTTTCCAAGGTGCTAAATGCTAGATGATTAGTCACCCTTTGTTTAGCATTTAGTTGGTGTAGACGATAAATTATATTCTAAAAAGGGCTAAAAAATTTCCATAATGAATAAAATTGTCTCCTTGACTTATATGTTTCAATAATTTTTTCACACATAAGCCCCAAGTACAACCGGCAGGAAAATAGTATATTAATCGAATGACTATCAGTGACATTATTTCAAGAGGCTCACTACCTGCTAGCCCAAGAGAGAAAAAAAAATATTCCTTCTATTAGTTGTGGGCCTAATTTGTAAAATTAAAGGTAAAACAAAAAAAAAAGGCTAAAGCTGAAGGTTCCATTTGTTTGGTTAATAAAAGGAAAAAAAATGTCTCGCAAGGAAAGAAGCCGATTCCACTAATATGCACGGGGTCGCATGAAAGCTATAACAATCCCTATTGTATGGCTCAGCGATTATCAAAGTACAACATATTAACATCCACTTGAGCTGCTGGTTGTTGCCTTTTTTTTTCTGACGGCGATGGCTACCTTCCTTCCGTTCGGCCCACGCTCTTATTGGCCCAAATATGTTTTGTAGGTTGCTGTTGCTGCTCCCGCAAGCGAATTGCGCTTTGGTCCCCCACAGCTCCACACGACTGGGCAAAGGGTTTTTTTTTTCCTAGTCCACTTGCAAGCTTTTGAAAGTTTTGTTTTTTCTTTTATAGTTAATTTTCCCTTCGAGATTCTTTTTCCCATTCTGTTTCGATTATTATAATAAATTTAAATTATTTTGAGATCAGGTCACATCTAGTTAGTTGCGGCAATCCATGAGACACTCTCTCGTAACTAGGATTGCTCCACGCCTCCGCATCCTAATCGACTAAAACCATCCAACAATCTAGATGTTCTAACAAGAACGTGAAAAAAAATCCTCTCCAATGACTCGTTATATATCAACTCTCAATCTTTCCACGTTTTCAATCCAAACGCGGGGAAATATATGAGTGCATATCCATGGGCTAAAAGTGGCTGGAGTGATTTGTAGATAGTTTGAAATTCTTGATGCAAATTTGCCTTCTAGCTTTTAGGATTGATGAAATATTTGGAGATGGTCTCTGGTTTGTTCTGGGTTTTGAATGAATGGGCTGAACTTCAGCGAAGTCCGACCATGTTGGTTGGTTCCGAGACGATAAAACCAGCCAAAAAAATTGGGTTGGTTTGAATATTGGGTCAGCCCTAGTCCGAAAACCTTTGAGTAGTAAATCTTTAAAAACATAGTCTAACAGAGGACGTCTACATTCCTGTGGCGGAGCTGAAAATGAGCAGAATTACTGCTGGTGCACTGAGACTGAACCATGCACCGTAGCAATGCAGTTCAAATGACCATAAATAAGGGAATTGCTACAGTACCCTCAAATGACTGTGAGCCATTCATTTAATTTGATCGGACGATCACGATCAGATCTTACCTCCTATGAGGTAATATCTTAATTATATTTTTATTTATTTATTTATTTATAAAATAGTATAAAAAGGAATATTTAGGATATGGAAAATCTTTTTTAGATTTGATTACATGCGTGCGTGATAAAGTTTGCATGCGTGTGTGAGGAAGTTTTTTTTTTAATTCACGTGTGTGAGGAGTTGACATGTTTTGAATTTAGTCTTTGATTTTTTTAAAGTTGATATGTTTTTGAAACTTAAATTTTGAGTTGACAAAAGAAACTTAAATGAAAAGTTGACCAAAATAAAAGTTACAGATCCAAAAAATATACAATTTTGTAGTTGACAACTTTTTCATTTAAAATCACTATGTCATGATAAAACTATATTTAAAGTTCTTTTTTAAATTTAAATTTTGAATTGTACTAACAAAGCCGAGTGGAAAAACGACCAAAAGTTGTAGATCTCAATGCTTTGTAAAATTTATAGTTGATGATTTTTGTATTTGAATTCATTTATAACTTGAAAATTATTCAAATTGAATTTGAATAGTGACGTTGGGGCATTTTTTTTTACCCCAAGATTCAATCAAGTCTTGCGGCAACAACGCCGCCAAATCAGGCCATGCAAACAGCCGGTACCTATAGCCACCGTGATCTGAGGAGATAAAAAAGGAAAACAAAAAATAATTTCGATTTAGTAATTTATTACGTACTTTAGAAAATCCAAATATTCAATGGTTCAGATTCATTTGAGATATTACCTCTTAGGAGGTAATACCATGATGGAGGACCTGGAGGAGTGCAGCAAAGTGGGGAAATATTCGTGGTAATCAACAGCTACACAATTGACGTGCATCGATTGTGGTGGGCTGGTGGCCGACTGGCCTCCTCGCCTAGTAGGCTGCGGCCTGCGTCCATAATGAAATGGCCCATCCGAAGGGAGAAGGATATTTCACCCACATCCACATGGGCTTGGATTGGGCTTGTTTTGGTGTTGGTAGGGCTAGGCCCGCATATAACAATAATAATTGAGAAATAACTAATTGATCTTGTCTCGAGGACTCATTGGTTCAGTAATCGTAAGTGCTCACGTGGATAGAGTTAACATGCGTATACTTTCATACACGTGAGCGTGCGTGCACTACGATCGTTAGAAAAGAGGACTACCAGAGCAAATTGTCATAACAAAAATTGTAGAGACAATAGTATGGTGCCACAAATGAAAATACACACAGAAAATGAAACTGATAAGACTCTGTTTGAAATCTTGGAATTGAATTCAATTTAATAATCATAATTTAGGCACAAATAAGTTAAGCTCGTATACCTGTATATGGATTATACGTATTTGTATATTATTTTTGGGTATACGAGAGTGTGTTGCATTTCTACAATTCTACCGTAGAAAAGTGAGTTAAAGAGCCTGCTATAAGTTAAAAAGTAAAAATAATATACTTATAGCATAGTGATCCATATAATCAAATTTCATTTCTACCACCCAAGGAATGTGAGATAGACTGAACTCTACAAAGTGATGGAATGTCATATTTTATGATAAATACTCCAGTTTGTTTAGTAGATTTCAATTTCTCGAAATGAAAGCTTACAAACGGCCTCTAAGACAACAAATAGAGGATGCAGTCCAGAACACGAAATGACAACGGGTCGGAAGAAGAAACATGAGCATGATGAGCATTATTATCTGTCGGCTAAATCACCCCGCTAGATCAGGCAATAATGCTCTGGCCGCCGTCGATGAAAATGACTTAGACAGTGACGTAGGACGCCGGCGGCGTGCATAGGAATGACCATGGACGCCACCTCTGCTGCCTCGCTGGCCCTGCTGCATCGGGACCCATGATACAGATTGCTTGACGGTCTCCAGTGGCGCCTATTAATTACGAGTGGAGTGTAGATACATGTCAACTAATTTCAGGTTGGAAAGGACACTGCTCAGCGAAATGATCCACCGGCATTTTTGTAACAAATGGCACGCCGAAGTTCTTCCGGCATGCATTTGGCATTGCCGAGCGCAACACTGAAATCCAGAAACAGAGCATCTTAACAGGCACGAGCAGAGTATCTGAAGTAAAGCTGAAAAAGAGCTTGTGCTGCAGTGGCGAGCAAAATCCAGGAGCTCAAGTGATCATTCAGGTCAGGTCTCTCTCTCTTCCATTGATTACGGATCGAATAATACAAGAAAAGCAAAACCATTGGAAACAAGACTTGTATTTTATTTGGACAGCAAGAGGACTAAATCAGTTGTCATTGCATTGTTTGCGAGGTACTAGTACCTTGTCGCTACTGATGGATGATGCGCGCCTAGGCCCGTCTAGTACTGACGTGACATACATCACAGCACACCCAGTCGATCCTAAAGTCGCTACCAAGCATCTCGGCGCCGTTAAGCACATTGCAAATTCGGTAAACCCGAAGTTCTTGATAACAGTTTTTTTTTTTTTTTTTGCCCTAAATAACCGAAGATAGCACAGGCTAGATAATAACGTGCTAAACACATGCAGGGTCCCTAGGCCCCGCCCACCAAATCATCAAATACGATTTGGTGGACCACTTTGTCTTAGTAGCGCGGACGATGGCTCCTCCCCTGCCCTCTTTCCGCTCCCCATCCCTCCATGGCTTCGACATCTGATATACCTTAAGTTACGTTGACTTAGAACAGTCTTTATTGTAATACAGACAAAATCCCTCAAGTCAGAGCCCCAGTTGGCTCATTCTAGTGAAAGGATATAATGAAACTCTTTGGTAAATTTTAGAGTTTGTCGGTATGCTCTCATAACATAGTCAATACCCATTTGTTTCTTGTCAGATATATAGGTGGTTAAAGCCATGAAAGATAAATTCCCACAATTATTCTTTTTTGCTAGGAAACCCAATTCTCTACTCCAGATATTTGGAGCTTTATTTGGGGATCTCAAAAATTCAGTGGCAAGAAAGCCTATGTCAGACTTATTAGCCCACCAGCCAACCTCCCTTCTTCAAATGGTTTTTGGGCTCAAGCAATCTGGGGAAACATAAATTCTTCTTCTGGTTGATCATGAGGGGCAGACTCAACTCTAGGAGTATTCTAAAGTGGAAAAAAATATGGTTTTGGATGATTATAACTGTGTCCTGTATGACACCAATAGTGAAGAGGACTTGCATCATCTATTCTTTGGCTGCTCCTTTAATAAAGATTTCTGGGCCACCTTACACATTGATTGGAACCTCAATCTCAATCCTTTGGACATGATATACAAGCATAGGAGAATTTCCAAAGCGTCATTTTTAGGGAAGTCATCATCTCAGCCTGCTGGATGATATGGGTCACATGGAACAAAATCATCTTCAATAATGGACAAGCAATGGAAGAGGTTCTTCGAGGAGGAACTTAGCCTAGTTTGTATCATGGCTAAGCCCAATAAAAGACCAGCTCTTAATTTGTGGAGAGATAATTATTTGTAAAAACTTTTTCCTGTTTGGGCATGACGCCTTGTAACCTTTGCTTGTACGCCATTCTTTCATTTAATTGAAACAAAAGAAAAGGTAGAGGGCTCCCATAATATTCCTTAAAGAAAAACCTTTGGCTTAGTCAATCGATTTGGTAGTACGTGGCGTCCAGCTGATGGACGGGTAGTTCAATTTATGCCGAGTAGTACCTACTCGTAACAAACTATCAAACTCCGGCCAATACGTGGTTGGTTGTCCAAACGTACTTGTTCTTGAAACACCAGTTAACACCCCTAACGGAGGACTGCAAAGATATGATGTGGTCGAACGAGTCTCTGTCACAATATGTCGTCGTCACTGGATGGGAATTGGGAAAGAACGATGATCGAGCGGCTGAGACAGGGACAGATGGCCAACATAAATGCCCCCAACATGTTGTCATGTCGTGTCGTGTAGTCGTCATGATGCACACAGAGGACGATGACGATAAATCACCCTTTGTCTAGACTAGAACTGTGCTCTATCATCGCTTGGGAAAGTAAAAAATGTTCTTAGGGTATATGCCCCCACTACACGTGCCTTGCAGTGGGAGCATATGCCCCATATGAGAAAAAAACCGCCTTCCTCTATTTATCCCATACGGGCTCCTCGTCTCTCCATCATCGATTTCAACACACATGATTGCAACCGGTTTCTAAGTTTTTCTAAAATCAGGCAACTACATGATGGCCGACGTGGTGATGAAAATCATCAACGTGGCAATCACCATTAAAGAGGCGATCGACACTGCACACAGTATTCACATGGAGTTCAAGGCCTTCGCAAAGGTGGTGGACCACATCTGCGGGCTGATGCACATGCTGCACGCCAGCGTAGGGCTGGTGCACCACCCAACGGTTTTAGGGACGCTCTGCTTTGTCCTTGACAGCACGGAAGAGGCCTTGGAGCTAGTGATCAGCTCTGGCAAGAAGAACATTGTTCTTCAGCTCATCACAGCGTAGTCCACGGTGAAGAAGCTCACCAGGGTGCAGAGAGAGATCTTGCGGAAGATCCCACTAGGCAGTTGACGGAGCCAGAATTCTAAACTTGTGTTTTCCCGCTGGCAAAAAATATCTAATGCATAATAACAAAAATTTTAAGTATTTTTCATAATAGTATTTTTATCATAACAAAAATCAAAAGAACAGTAGAATACTTAATAACAGCTTGTTCATATCTAAGATAGTCATAAAAATAAGAAACAAACTAATAAATAGGAAAAATAACTTACAAAATACTATAAACTTACTTTAGCTTTACGATCCTTCATATCTTGAAAGCAATTAATAATTTTTTCGTCTTTAACTTGTAGAAAGAACTCCCGTTCAATTATGTTCAATTATTTATCTCTAATTTTATTTTTTTAATTTATTCTTCTCAAATAACCTATGACAGAATATACTCTCTCAACACTTGCACTTGCATGCAATTCGAAGCACTAGCACCAATTTAAAGAAACCGTAGTCAATCCAAATGTCTAAATCCTTAATAATAAAAAAATAAATAAAGGGACTAAATCCCTCACTCGGCCCTCACGGCCTCACATCGCTTTTCCTTAAGCCAACCGGCAGCGCAGGCCACCACCACTAGGCCACTGCCGCACAGGCACAGCCGCAACGCAGGCAACCACCACCACTCCACCAGGCCACTGCCGCACAGCCCTCACTGGCCACTCCAGCCGTGACACCATCCCGCCCAGCCTGGGATCCCGCGGCCTGAGCTACTGCGGCCGCGGCGCTGCGCCTCCAGCCTCCCCGCCTCCGCTCCCTCCATTCCCGGCGTGGCGGCGACCTGGCTGGGTGACTCGGCAAGCTGGAACTGAGTGCGCGGCGTGCCTAGAGCTGAGGCCGTGACGCCGTGTGACACGGGGTGGAGGCTGTGACCACGCATGCGTGAGTTGGGTGGGCGGCATTTGCTGGGCCTTGCGCCTTTCGTGGCTGGCCTAGAGCTAAATTGACTGTCCGTTTCACAAATAAATACCTATATATATTATACATATGAGTATATACATATATATACTTGTTGCTTTGCAAAAAAAAGTAGTAATACACAGGCATCACTATAGCTCCGCCCATGTTACTCGGTACCTTGGCCATCAACGTGGCTAGGGCAAGGGGGCAGTGCCCCCCCCCCCCCCCCACGATGATCCTCAATTCTCCACTGGCTCACTGTAGCAACAATGCCAAATTACCCTTAAATCTTCATTATCAATCAAGTGAACCTTGGGATAAATTCTTGGTCTTCATTGTGTTGATCCTTAGATTTCATTGTGGTCATCACCATCGAGTGATTGATATATTCATAATGGTGATTGGCTAGTTGAAGATTTCATTGTGGTCATCACCATCGAGTGATTGATATATTCCCACTAAGTTTAGTTTTAATGAGATCCAAATTCTTAAACAGGGCTAGACTTTGGTCAGTTCGAAGGCAAATTTAACTCCAACTCTGTGATGCAAATGGACAGTTAATATAGAATGCTCAATGGTTTCTTAAAACTGTGTATTGCATAATACATAATTGAAACTTTGCAACTCCATGTTTCTTCTTCATAGCATGCTTCTAGTGTTTAGTCTCCCTTTGAGAATAAGCCAAAAGAAAATCCTCTATTTGTTAAGGCCATGACATGGATCAATATGGCCGATTTCGCTGTCATTATTACATGCACCTCACAGGGATCAAACCAACAACAGACATGGAGCACGCATGTGATTGTATAACCGAGTACTACAACCGACCAACTCTAAGCGATACTTTGGATGAGCGACAGTGGAACTACACCTACATTGCCTAAAACAAGCACCCCGTACACAACTACAAACGGGAGAACAACCTCAACATCACGCTCATCAACAACGACCACACCCACCACTACAACACACTCATGATAATCGATAACCACATCCCTAACGACATAGGCGCAACCCACATCGATCTCAACTTTGTGTGCCTCATCGACCTCCAGGAGCAGCGTTTCAACACCACGAGCTATTGGTTCATCGAACTCCGGTAGCTTTGCAGACCTTGCTTGGTCCATTAACCAAAATCTGCGCTTCTTCGATGGGCGCATCTACATCTCGACTACTTCACCACTTCTAGCAGATATCTTGGATGCCATCCTACAAAAATGACGAACCGACATTCTCCACCACACCATCGTTCTACACTAACAACTGATTCCAGATACCGATGTAGGCTTCCCCTCGAGTGTCCTGCTAACAGAACCATGGCCACTAAGGCATTGTCCGTTTAATAGTGGTCATGTTCTTCGACAGTATGAGTAGCCAATTCCTACGCATCGATAACATCTACATCAAGTTGTGTTCCAACTCCGGCTATCCACAACTTTCAACGGACAAATTCAACGGAGGTGAGTTCATGTTTGGTGAATTGCTAGACTCTAGAGTAACTCCGACAATCCACACTAAATGAACAAACATTTGTCGCATTAACCACTATGTACTACTGGACACAAGCAGTGACATGTATGATTTCACCACACCTCTGCGGGAGATGCGCCTCTTCATCGTCGACATTAGCATTGACTGGTCACGGCTCATGGCTACCCACCACCAAGCAGCAAATAAATGGAGGGAACCATATTCATATAGCTACTACGTCTACATCGGCAACCTCTTCTATTGCTTCACCTTCAATATCGAAACACGCGAGACAACATAATGTGAGTTGATTTCGTCCACGGCAGTCTCCTTATCCAAGTAGAGGAGATCACTCCAAACATGCAGGTGCCTCCCAACAGCGTCAATAGCTAGGTGCAATGTCAGCGCGAGGACGCGCTGAGTGGAAAAGGGGAGAGATGTCATATGACTGATTGCCAGGGCCCACTAAGGGCCTAGGACAGTCATGTCCTGGTCAGCAGAGAAGCACCACTGCCATCATCGTTCCCCGCTGTCAATTACTAAATAAATAAATAAATCAACATTATTAGAGTTTGTTTAGGAAGGGAGGATCCATTCTATAAAGAAATATCTTATAGTTGTTTAGATTACAAGTCTTATGGGAATATAAGGAGAGGGATGTAATCATTCTAATCAAGAAAAGAATAGAGCGAAAGCTCCTTCCCTATCCCTCTTTCTCTCTATGTCGTTGCCTCCCTCCCTATCCTTGCACCAGCGCACGCCACCACCCCTGCCCTTGCCCTGCGCACACTGCCGCCAGAGGCCATCTCCCTACACCTCATCCCCAACAAGCCCATCACACTAAGCTTTCGATTTTAATTACTTTGTTTTCTTTTTTCTCCAAGAGAACATATTTATCGGCTCAATTCTATTGATCCTTAAAGTAAGTGAGAATTTTTTTCACTCGGACATCCACTCATAATATAACTACAAATATAATAAACTAATATTTCCACATGGCTATTTTCAATTGACAAAGGTTTAGGCATATGAGACTTACTATGTTGGTCAAACTTAGCATCTGCAATAAAATTTGGCATGGCAACATTAGATCTAATAACTTAACCGTTGTTGGCAACATTGACAACGTTAAATCTAATAAAAGCCAAAGTATCAGATAAGATAAGTAACATGCTTTTAGTTAGTGCTTGCAAATGAGCAAAATGAAAATATTGCAGTTATCCAAAGTCCCATGCTTGCATTTTGAGTTGCCATATACAAGTACAGGGTCCAGTTTTGGTTGTGCTGAAAATTCAGTGGCCATAGGCCTAAATTCACTTGGTTAAAGAATTCTATTTTTTGTATTCTTATTAGCATTTGGTTACATGACTAATGTGTAGATTTCTCTGTATATGTATTAGCACTTAGCAGAATCTAATGCTTTAAATAAATTCCTCACACATTCCTGATTACTATATTCAGATTCCTTAACTATTGAGTAATATAAATATTCTGAAACCGACCACACATTTTTCTTTTAATTTAAAGGTTGCAACAACATATCAATTAGACCCAAAATCAGAATGTATAGTTTCAAGCATACGTTACTGAAACCTTTCATATTTATTTATAACATTGTTACATATATTATAGAAATCGATTCAAAATCAGCCAGCCTCTAAAAGACATGCATATATATAGTGCAATGGTAAGGTACACCCTTATCTTAATCTTACCTCCTTAGGAGGCAATATCTCAAATGAATCTAGATCGTTGAATAATGTGATTTTTTTAATTACATAATACATTAAGCAATATAGAAAGAAATTTATTTCCTCAAATTATTACTCCTCGAATTATGGCAGCTGAGATTTGCATGGCACGATACCTTCAATGGCATGCAGTTTTTTGCGGAAAAATAGAAACCACTCGCTGCCCCCGCTCTCTACTTTGCGAGACCGGCTTGATCCGCGCCTACGCCATGACGATCACCAGTCATGGATGTTGCGCCGCCCCCGACGTCGCCCCGATGTCGCGATCTAGTGCCGCTGGCCCTGACGTCACGATCCTGCATGCGCCGCCGGCCTGGACGTCGCGTTTCGCCGCCTTCAACGACGTCGCGATCGGCCGTCATCCCCGACGTCAGGGTCACGTAGCCACCATTGCGGTCATTTGTCCACTCGGTTTTATTATAACAATTTAAATTTAAAATTTTTTAAAAATAAAACTTTAAATATAATTTATCATGGCACAGTAATTGTAAATGGAAAATTTGTCAACTACAAAGTTAAATGACTTTTGAGATCTACAACTTTTATTTTGATAAACTTTTCATCTGAGTTAATTTTTCAATTTAAAATTTAAATTTCAAAATATGCTAACTTTAAACAATATTTTCAAAGACTAAATTAATTCAGAAAGTTGTGTACATAAAAGCCACCGCAGCCCATTCAACGTGCATGCATGATCTTGTCAAAAAAACAACATGCATGCATGCAAACAAATCTATTAATCCGTACAAACAAATTTAAAAAGATTTTTCATATCCTAAATATTTCTTTTTTATCTTATTTTATATAATAAATAAATAGATAAAAATAAATTTAAGATGTTTTCTAGGATGTAAGATCTGACCACGAATAAAATAAAGACTTCATAGTCATTTAGCGGTACCGTAGCAATTCTCAGCATCGATAGTAATTATTCCTGCTCATAGAATGGGTGTTTCGAGGTAGCCGCATCTGGTTTTTTATTCTGTTTTCTAATACTGACGTACTATATCAAGATTAGACACTTGCTATTCAAACTTATTATAAGCTCGTCTGTAAGTTCGGCTGACAGAACGGGACATCAAATCAATTAGGATTATTATATCTAATTTATCACATAATACGAAGAACACCAGAGAGCATTTACAGTCCGGAAGTGGCGAACCCGTTAAGCATCTGCCGATGGGCACGATGAGATCGTCAGTCAACCAAGAGTAGTCAGGAGGGATCTGTACCTTCTTGAAACTCCATTCGGTTGAAATGCCAAGGCAAGGCATGAGGTGGATGGTGCAGCACGCTGAGCTCAAACTCATCACGATGGCAGAGGATGGTGCCACCATGACATTGCAATTGTCTCCATGGCAGAGGATCCATACCTTGCTCCACGTTCAACATGCTGCGCTGCCGATGTTGCTGATGCATCCAGTAAAATATAAATCACTCCAATTGTGCTTCTTCTAGTCCACTCTTCTGCATCACTCTAACCTCTTTTGTCTTCTGCATCTTTTCACTTAGGTCCCCACTGCATGAAAAAAGAAAAGTCAACAATGCAATCTAAGAAAAAAAAAAGTAATGCATATGCAACAATCCTACAAATAAGACCTTGCCTATCACAATTCACAAGCTCCAAGGAGCACGACTAACTGTTTTTCAGAGTCATGTCACTCGAGTTTACTGACAATTTTCAATTGTAGAACTTCAGTTATGGGCAAAGCCACCCTAATGCTTACTGTAGTTATGACGGTCAAGTTGGTTTGCTGATGAGAAAAACAAGATGAAGGTGTGTTACTTAGCTGAGGCAGGATTAATTTTTTTTATACGTGTTGATTTGGCATTGGTTTGGTCCCAGACAGTTACGAAAAGCCTACTGACACATCCAAAATCTGGCAGTCCGGATTCTCTCACTTGAGTTCAGTTTGAGGACGCGTAGTTGCCAGTGACTCAACGTCCCCCTGATGGACCTAAGTCTGGGAACCAGCAACCAAATGGTAGAACTGTGATGAAACAGAGTCTGAAGAATTTCTGTTGGTTTTATTACAGCATAGTGTTGTTTTGGCTTCAAAATAAGAATGTTTGCTTGATTAGCAGATAAATCTGGTTCTGTTACAACACATCAACCCACTTTTAAGAGATTTGCTAGTCATTTTTAACGGAGCAAAAAGATCCTGGTGATATTTTGATTTGATAATTGACCAGTCACTTTACACATACTCAGTTCACTTTATGTTTAAAATGAATAGCTTAAAAAACAATACAATTAGTAACAACATTAAGACTGAGAAGGGGTACAAAGAAAAAGAATACAAAAACTATTACCTTGTGATGGCGTCCTCACTCAAGTAAGAGGAGAACTCGCTGGGGATGAAGCGATAACCAGAGAAATAGAACCTGAAGCCCCTTTCAGGGGGGTATCCATCTTCTTCTTCCTCTTCACTGATATAGAGGGCGCTTGATTGCAGCTCCTCATTCTTCATGTTGACATCAATCATCCAGAAAAGGCCACGGTCCTCGTCCTTGAGCAGGAAGCAGATGACATCTGGATCAACCAAGCTAACCAAAGGAAAACTTGGTTGCACCTGTGGAAGACAGCTGTTGCTGCTAGTGCCAAGAAGACGGAAGAAATCCTGTGCTTCCATTTTGCGATCCATTTTCCATCTGCCTTGATGGATGTCATCCAAAGTCCATGTTGCTATGGTGAAAGGAGGACACTTGGTAACAATACACACCAGCATAATGACGCCATCTCTGGTGACACAGATGGAGCGCATCGGGTCAGGTTCATATCTATCGATGTACAGGCGGCGACACTTGGCAAGCCTTTTAGGCTTATTAGGCAGAGGGATGTAGCGGAGACATTGCTGATGATCTGAGCTGTTGCTGCTGCTGCTATCAGTGAGAGTGAGGACATCAATGACGAGCAGGCCCTGGTAGTTGTCGACCCAGCACAAGCATCTACCAATGGGCAAGATAGCGTCAGTCATCCACGAGTGGGTGTTGATCTTGGTGTCAGGTGGAATCTGCATCTTCTTAACACTCCATTCCATTGAAATGCCAGATCCAGGAGGTGGATTATTGTGCAGCAGGCATAGCTCAATCTCATAATGGTCAGAAAAGCTGAGTTGTGCCACCGTGAACTCGCCGCCTTGGTCGTCGCCATGGCAGAGCATGCCGACAGTTTGTGGCAACATGGTGCGCTGTCGCTGCAGCCGATGTGGTTTGCAGAGCTCATCAAACACCGGGTCGCTGTAGCCACCGTCGAAGCAGGGAGGAAGAAGAGTCAGTGACGGCGGCGACGGCGGCGAGGAGCGGCGGCAGGAGTAGACGAAGTAGTCTGTGGGGAAGGAGTAGGTGTCGTGCCACCACATAGGATCCTCGAAGGGGACAGTCAGCTGGAAGAGAATGGAGTTGCGGTGGGCGGCGATGGCGATGGGCCGCCGGAAGGGCTTCATCGGAGGCCTGCCCTTCTGGTGGAGGTAGAGACGGGAGACCGCCGGAGGGACGGCGATCCGGAGGGAGGCGCGGACGGGGCGGCCGGCGCAGTCGTGGGCGAGCGCCGAGGCCGTGGCGTCGTCTTCCACGACCCCGCAGCGCCGCCTGCTGCAGCGGTGGACGAACCGGTCGAGGATCAGCCACCTGGGCGGCGCAGGCGAGGCAGAGGGCTTCCTCTGCTCCGGGGCGGACGACGACCCCGTCGGAGAAGAGGATAGCTTCCTCACGCCGTTCTCCCTCGTCGGAGGAGGAGGTCGCATCCTCACGCCGTTGCCGGACGCGCGCGTCGTCGGGAAGCGGTTACTCGTGTGGGAGCGATGACGCGATGCGGCGGCGGGCGGAGCGGAGCGGTGGAAGCCGATGCATCACGAGTAACCACACGACAAAATAAGATTATTGTGCAGCAAAACGACAGCTTTACCCTCACGAGTTCTGCATTTCAGCTCCAGTTATTGTGCAGCAAAACAAAATAAGATTCAAACTCCTAGGCATGTATATATATATATATATATATATATATATATATATATATATATATATATATATATATATATATATATATATATATATATATATATATATATATATATATATACACACGCGACTAGGCTAAAATACAATAAGGTGCATTTGCTATAGTAAATGCACAGACCCTGCTATCCCACCTCTCACCCCACCCGTCCATCCCGCATGCAGCCCATCCGTCCCGCATGCCGTCCTGTATGCAGAGAATCTTTTTTATTTCGAATCGAAAAAATGCAATATCTCCTAAACCGTAGCCCCTATTTCAGATCCATTTACACCAGGTTATTAAAAAAATGTGCTCAACAAAACGAGATCCAAGAAGACTATATTTGATAAACTTTTTTAAGTATGTAATTGTAACTTCAATGTACTTTGAGTTGTCATCACGATTACAACATTGCCACTTGGCTGTAGTGTAGTCAGCGCTTGTTGCAACCACTTGGAACGTAATTTTTACCCAATTTGACTAGTTACAACCTAGTTAGTGAACAATGTGCATTTTATATACCAAATATGTGTATTATCTACCATTGCAACCGCGAGACTAGACCAATCACAAGTATAACATCATATTAATTGCAACTTGACGGAAGTAATTACAACAGATCTAATCTAGTGCAACTGGACCTGAGATAGTCTGACGCGATCCAATTACAATTAGATTCGGGCCAGTTGCAACTAGGCAAGAACCAGTTGAAAACCTAACGCGATCCAATTACAACTAGAGTCGGGCCAGCTGCAGGCAAGAACCAGTTGCAATTAGACGCGATCCAATTACAACTAAAGTCGGGCCAGTTGCAACTGTGCAAGAACCAGTTGCAACCTAACGCGATCCAATTACAATTAGAGTTGAGCCAGTTGCAACTGGGCAAGAACCAGTTGCAACCAGGGTGGGCGCATTCAATATAGAGAATCATATATATATATATATATATACTTCCTCCGCACACATTTTCCTTTTCTATGAAGCAAACACTTTCAAACTTCTTATAAATATTATCAAAAATAAATACCAATATTTATATCTCCGAAAAAATTCATTGGAAAAGTATATTCCACTATCAACGTAATAAATTTTATTACATTAGTATTTTTGTTTATATACTAGCAAATCTGCCTGTATGTTACAACGGGAGTACAAAATACTAGAAAACTATTTATGTTTTCCCCTTTTAGAAATTTGAGAGCTATAATTTATTTTTGGACTATACAACCAAAATATAAGCAAATGTTAGCATGTAACACCCTTAACTTTGCACCATTTCAAAATAGCTAAATTTGATTTATTTATGTAATTATTTGTGCTTCAACTGTCGAAAAAATAATAACTTTTATTGACGTAAAATCAATCATAGGGCCAGATACATGTTGATGCATTCATGATGCTGCATTTTAGTTATTGAGATGTCTAGTTTTGACCCAAATGGCATGATTCAAAAACCTTTTGAAAATGAATTGGGAAAACAGAATTCAAAAAAGAAAAGGAAAAATAAATTTTCTTCTGCATTCCTTCCTCGTTTCGGCCTGCTGGTCCGTTCACCCTTCCCTCCCCTTTTCTTTTTCCTTGGGCTGGCCCAACGAGCCAATCAACCGCCGTTGCCAGCTCCCTCTTCCCTCTCTGTCATTGCTACCTCGGACCCACCTGTCGTTGCCATCCCTCACCTCTCTCCGTCTGTATGTCGCACGTGGATGAAGGCAAAACCGCCCCCCAATGCCCACTCCTCGTGTTCGTGGCAGCGTCGAGCTCCTCGGTCCGGATAAGGGGAATCTAGAGCACTCACAGCCCCCGTGTTGCAGTACCACTCAATCGATTTGCATAGCCCCAACTGCAGCGTAGCACACTTCAAGAGATATGACCTTCTACGACGATTTTCACACGACAACGGCTAAATTCATCGCTAAGTCGTCCTATTTTACGACGTTTTGTGGTGGGACTATGACTTTATAACGAAAATTATGTGTTCGTCACAAAGATCTATTATAAATCGTTGTAACCTAGATGGCTTACATTTTAGGATGAATATAAGGATAACATGGTAAATAATAATAATCATTAACTTATGAAAAATTAATTTATCATATCATATATTTTAAATAAATTAATTTTGACATGAAAAAATCATGCCACATTGTTTAATTCTTCCTTGTCATAAGTTTCCCTTAAAAGGCCTTTTCCTTTTAAAGGGCGAATATCCATCTATGTGAGTTATTGAGTGTGGGTTATTAAAAAACAATAAACACCACTTACTTCTGGAAATACAAATTTTATTTTTCTTCTATCAGTATAGATAAAAAGTTCGCAGGGGTATCTCGTTTTATTTGGTTTAAGAATATAACCCTCTGTGTAGGTTGCAACGGTTGTCAAAGACCGCCGCCCCTCTGTTGAATTGAGCGAGTCACCAGTCGTCTCTGTGCGGTAGAGAACCTCCCCATTCCATTTTTACCTTTTCTGCTCGTTCTCTATTGCTTAGACACAATTTCCCTTCTCTGCAGTAAGCTCGCGTACGCGCCCCATCTCCATCGTTGTCCTTCTATTGTTTTTTGATATTTTAATTTACTTGGTCATGATTTTGATCTTAGATTTGTCTCTCAAGGCAAACCTTGAAAATAAACCTTCCATATGCAACTCATTACCAATGTTACTAAGAAAAGTTGTTGTGGTCTTGGACACATCAAAAGCATAACCTGAGTGGCTATACATGCTAGGCCGGCCTTAATCGGCTAACTCAAAATACATATCCCTATATGAATTTATATATATTCGTGTTACTAACATACAGGTCACCTGTATTGTAAGTATCTCTTTATCTCCCAAGCTAATCTTCCCTAGAATTGATTTGTCTTAGTATATACATGTTTCTACCTTCTCAAGACAAATAAGTCAGTCCCCTCCATGAGGCAGCGGTTTTCGGAAAGTATTAGCTCGTGAGCCAACAAACTTTCGTCAGCTGGAGCATATCTATCAATGGTTATCACCAGCCTTTGCCTGTTACCACTTTATCAGTAAAAGGTATTCATATGTCACTAGTTATTGGAAGCCTTCATCTATTAGTGGGCTTCATTTATCATTGGTTATCAACCCTTCGTTGGTTAGTGACCTTTGCCAGACGTCAGCTTTCGCCTGTTATCAGCCCAGTTAGAAGTCTTCATATGTCATTGATTATCGGCAGCCTTCGTCTATCCGTGGACCATCTAACATTGGTTATCAAGCCTTCATCTATTAGTGGCCCTCGTCTGTCAGTGGCCTTTGTCAATCATTGTTTTTCATTAGGGGCCATCGTCAATCATTGGTTTTCATAACTCAATGACCTTCATTAATTAATGGCATCCATAGTTAGTTAGTTATCTTTAATCAGCAACTTTCATCAGTTGCCTTCATTAGTTACCATCATTCGTCATTCAACAGCCTTCCTCAAACAGTCATCAGTTTTCGTTATTTAGCAGCATTCGTTGGCTAGCACATTCGTGAGTTGGCACGCTTCATTTGTCAGCAGCATATGTTAGTTAGCATCCTGCATCATCAATCGACTTTCGGCACTCACTAAACCTTTGAACCCTCTAACACTAAACCTTTAGTCTTTTTGCAGATTGTATTGTATACTTTTCCCGTTTAGATTTTTGTCATATGCATCAACATAATGTTATTTGAGCTAACCTTCGTAGGGAACTATTCTTTTTCACATTCAATATTGCAAGTCATAACTATTTATATGCAGGTTCTTAAACGACAGTCTTCTCCAGCCATCCGAAACTATAACCCCTTATTTGAGAGCATCATTCCTTATGTGAAGTACTTATCTCTTTTTGAAGAGTAGCCATCATTTTTGCACGACGCATGATATTTTTACCCCTTTTAATATTTTTCCATGCAAATGCATTCATCGACATCATCACATACATACATACATTGCATAAATGCATTGCACTGCATGGCACGGGCCACCCGGAAGAAGTCCCAAAAATGTGCACTAGGGCCTCACAAATCTCCCAAACCTACATGGGCACCAGGCCATGAAGCTAAAGCTTCTGCGCTCCCCTTGCATATTATATAAAAGACTAACCATCTTCTGCAACTAGTAAACTATCAATGTCTTTTTGAGCGTAGAAACACTAGCCACCAAGTCGATATTCGACGAAGCTTCACTCAACCTAAGTTCCTGTCACACCCAATTTTAAGGATAAAATTAAATGCATAAACTTATGTGCGCCCAGAGATCAATCACACACATAAGCCAACAAATTGCAATAATGTATCATAACCAATGTTTAATACATAGCGAATAATATCAAAGTCATTACACAGCGGAAATTAAAGATAACTCTCGCGGTAGCTCCATAGCACAGGGACGTTGACCGGTGAAGCACAAGTCTAGTAGTCCTCTGGGTAGTCCTCATCATTATCACCATCTGTTACCCAACTGGGATTTTTATCCAAGTAATGAGAAATAAACAAGCGTAAGTACATGTCGTACTCAACAAGACTAGCATGGGTTCATGAGGCTCAAAAGGTTGACACGGGTTTAACAGCAAATTGCTTTTAATTCATCACCTTTTATGCATTTGGATAGCAACAAGTGAATAAGCCCATTCTTATGATCATAGTAAACATAATTAATGAGTAGCAATAAATAGATTAGCAATAAGCAAACATCACCCCAAAAAACAACTATTCCGTGAGTTTTTCGGGCCATTCGTGACCGTGAGCGCGGCTAGTATACCAGTTTTACACTTTGCAGAGGTTGTGCACTTTCACTATGAGCCGTGATCCCCATTTGCTCGGCTTAATTACTCCCATAACACTACCAAGGTGAGTGAGCAGGGTTTTACTATGAAGTCTTTCAAAGTATTTCGTCTAACAAGTTAGGGCCGCTAGGGACCCGGCAAGCAGATGTAGAGTCCCCTTCTTCGTGGCATAAGGTCACGCAGGTTATACACACTCGGATAGGAGCCGAACTATACCCGAGTCGGCAGGCCCCATCACGCCTTTCGGTAACCTCTAACAGGCTAGAAAAAGTGCCCATACTTGACTAAAACCAGAGCCATGTAGCCCTCATAGTTGCACTGTAAGTCCCAGCTTTTGTTGACAGATCATTACTCAGGGGGAAGGATTTAGAGCATCACAAAAACTATGCTCTAATCCCCTAGGTCCATGTTGCTAAAAAGCCATCTTTTAATCTTATTGCATATTCAATTAATCAAGCTTACATGATCATGATCCCAAAGCGCACTAGCATCAATTACCATATGCATAATCCCATAGGTTTCAAGTAACAGGGTAACAATACTAGGAAGCATCTATGGTTAACAAGGTAGACACATGCATATGTAATTAATTATTTGGTGAATAGGACAACAAGGATGGTCCATACTAATACTTGCCTTGATCAGCAAACTCCTGATGATCCGGGTCGTCGAAGTACTAATCTTGATCACCAACGTAATGCTCACCGTCTATACTCGATCATCCAATCACCACACAAACATGGCAATCATACACGAAGCAAACAAAGAAAAAATAATTAGAACAATATATCAACGGAATAAAAGTAGTTTGAAAATGATATAAAACTATTCTACTCGTTCCAACGATTACATCGATATAAAGATCACTGAAAACGGATTCAAAATGTAATAGATATGATTTTCCGAAGATTTATAATAGATAAATAATACATTAAATATAATCTTGAATTTTAAAAGTTAATATTATAAGAAATAGTGGTACTATCAGATAGATCACTAAATTACGAACCTAACGCAATTTGAATTACTCAAATCGGATCTAAAACGTGCAAGTTATGATCAATTGAAAATCAGTGGCAATTTTGTAAAATCAGAAAACAGCTTTTTAATTAAACCGAGAGAATTACGTATTCTAATTCAGAAAGCGTAAACTGGGTAATACGTTTTGGACTACGGGTTATATCATTGAAAATAGCAGGGGGTTTTTCATAAATCTGCCAGCCGAAGCGTTATGCTCTAATCTGGGCCGCTGGATTCAATTTGGATGGGTCAGATTAGATAGGGGGAAAGGGATGGCGGCGCTCCGGCCCGGACAGAGGCCGGCACGGCGGTGCCATGGCCGGAACTTCGCCGGAGTAGGCGAAGATGGCCTTAGGGTGCTTGGTTCCGCTCGGAAAGGACACGGGGATGTGTAAATCTTGATGACAAGTCGATCTAGAGTATCCGTTGGGGCTACCACCTTCTAGCAAGAAAGCAGCACGCGCGGCGGCGGCTCGGTCTCGCCGGTAGTTCGCCGGCGCACGGCGAATCGGCGCTAGGGTGCATCAATCGGCTCGGGAAGGGTATAGGGAGTGAGAGGGAGACTCGGGAATCTCACCTAGGGCTCTTGGAGGGGCGAAAATCGGCTCGGGGGTGAACGTCGACGAGGTCAGACGGGCGGCGATCTCCTGTGACGGCGGCGGGAGCGAATTAGTGCACAAATCAAAGGGAAAAAGGGGCTAGAGGCTTCGGGAGATCGAGTAGATGCTCGTAGAGGAGCTTACGGCGACGAAAGAACAGCGGGCTCGACGAATTGGGCGCGGTGGCGGAAAGCTTCTGGCGGCGGTGGCTCTGTTCGCACGAGGGCAAGGAGGCGGCAGCTGCTAGGGTTGCGTGGCGGCGAATAGGGGCCCGCCTAGACTTATATAGTCTCGAGGTGAGGGGGATAGGGGAGTTGGGTTCACCTCGGATATAGGAGATCGAATCGAGGGCGACGAGCGACAAACTCGCTCTGTTCGTTCTCGCGTCAGTCTCCCTCGGGCAGCAGAAGGGGATGGAGGTGAGGCGCTGACGCGTGGGGTCCACACGGCAGCGAGTCAAGGCACTGGGACCCGACGGTCAGTCTCGCAGGGGCGGAGGAGGAGGGCGCGGCTGCGGCCTACTGTGCTCTGCTCTGGACGCCCAACGAAGAAGAAGGAAGGGGGAGCAGAGAGAGACTGCCACGCGGGCCCACCCTGTCAGCCACAGAGAGGGAGAAAAGGCGCCCCTGCGCTGACCGGGCTGGCTCACGGGTTAACTTGGCCGACTGTTTCTGAAGGAGTGGCCTCGGGCCGAAGCAGAAAGGGAGGGTGAGAGGATAGGCCGAGCAGGCCTCGGGCCTAGATGAGAGAAGGGAGAAGGTTTTCCTTATTTCCCTTTTCTATTTTTAAATACATTTTCAAAAGGATTTTCAATTTGGGGTTTTGAATATTGGGAATTCAAATACAAACCAAGCATCAAAATAAAACAGTGCTCCAGCATGAATGCAACATACATGAGTTTGCCCTAGAGTTGAATTTTATTTTTGTGAAAAATCATTATTTGCTCTATATTTAAATAGGCAATAATTGCACAATTAAATCAATTTCCCCCTATTTAAAAATGATACAAATTTTGGGTGTTACAGTTCCTCAAGAATGCCCCCCAAATTAGTTGAATTTTCACGTGACATCTTTAGACTTCGGCAGGAGGTATTGGTGTCCGTATCAGCATCGACTTCACGAAACACTTTGGCTTTAGAGGTTTCGCAACCATCTTCAATGACTTCACCAACATCGCCTGTGCCAAAATAACTTTTGCAAGAGGGCTTTCGCCAAAGAGCTTTGCATGAGAGCCTTCACAAACACCGTTGGCAAAGCTAGGACAGCCTCGTCCCCACCAACAATTCAGCACAGGGAATCTTCGCCGTCCACACCAACATCGGCTCCACCAAGAACTTTTGCAGGAGAGAATCCTCGGTAGGAGTGGCATCACCATCATCCTCACCTACTACAATGGCTGTCTTCATCGACATCTTTGACACCAATGCTAACGACAACTTGCCTGCTTCATCACTAAGATCGAGGGGCTACATCTACTCATTCGGCAAGAAGGCCTACAACACCTTTTTCCACCACTATGGCTTGAGGGGCTCACCGACAACTTCTGTTTGAACGTCTACTTCCTCTGTTATGACTACATCGGCTACATTACACCAAGGAAGATAGAGGATTATGTCACAAGCAGTAGCCAAGAAGGGCTAGGGAGCACAGGGCTCGAGGAGAAGACCTCCGAGCTAGGAAGGCCCTAAGATGAAGACCTACACACCGAGAAGGCTCAAAGTATACCTTTGGAATTAGAACATGTATATTTTAGAGTCATGCCTGTCCTCTTTTCTCCATGTCCTTTTTTCCCATAGGGTTTTTGGGATGGAGTTTTTAGTGGGACATGCGTGTGTGGTTTGTGAAGTGCAGTCTTCACAACCAAGGTTCGAGTTGAGCTGTGCCTCTTCTAGTATGAGCATTTACTAGGTCACGTAGTATCGTCAAAAACCTAGTAGCAGAGGGGGTACGTACTGTTGGGACATGCCACATTCATATGGGCTATCTCATAGAAGAGGCCCACCCAGTGCCATTAGAGTGGCATTGAAAAAGTCAACCCCATTGAGGGGTTGCTTGTAAATCATCATTTGACTATATAATGCCAAAGACTTGGGGCAAGGGGCTCTCCTCTAACAACCTGTTCATAACCAACGTTCCAACACACAGGTTGCTATTGACAGATGCTAAAGGCAGCTAATTTTAAGCTAAACTTGTATGAACTTGACGTGAGTGAACTCACAAAACGATTTGACGGACCATGCATATATTCATCCCACATAAGTTTGAACATGTTGTGCCTCGAATCAGTTTATGCTTCATTATGAATTTTAGCATATGTTTTTGCATCATCAAATAATACAGTTTGGTTGATACTATAACCATTAGCATAATCTACCTCTTGTGGCCTATCTTATGCCTGTTGTACGGATCTAACTGTTCTTTTTTGTTTTCTTCGCAACATAACTAATAATAGTCCCTAGGAAGTGACTCCACAAAACACACACATGTGTCAATAAATAATTTATCTGAATCAGTTAAGATATGACTTTTCATTTTTTTAGAGGGCTCATTACAAGACATACAACCGAAAGCGTAATGTGGTCTATGTTAGGGTTGGTTATCAAATAAGATCTCTCAAACATATAACACAAAGGCCACGTCAGGGTCATCAAACAAGGTCTTTCAAATACATCGCACGAAGACCTCCACATCCTTCATGGAACAGACAAAACACGTTTCAAAATGTGTTATCATCTATCCATTAAATCATTTCTTCAATTTTTTGCTTTTAGACCAATCTTCAGCATCACTCTCTTTTTTCCTCCTGCATCTTTTCACCTACTTCTTGACTCACCAAACGAAGCACAGTCAAACGGCAATCGATATTTCATACTTGTATACAAGTGATGTAAGATTAAAAACAAAACCTAATTCGATAATTTCTACATTCCATGTCTTCATAATTGTCATATATTATTTCAATATGTACAAGTACAATTAATAAATCAATTAGGTTCATGTCATTGAATTATAAAGAACAACTCTGGTGTTATAGATATGCAATAAACTTTGACATGAGTGAGATGCTTTTGTAAATATCCCGAAACTTTCAACTCCCACCCTCAAAGAATAGCCTAGCTTCACCAACTGAACAAGGAAGCTCAGTTAGGTCAGCCGCATACACACACAGTTATGTTATAGAGTAAGGCCTTGTTTGGCAGCTTTGTAATTTTATTCACTGCTAACTAGCTTTCAGGGGTAATATCTTGTGCACTAGAATACAATTGTGATTTCTTTCATTGGTTAAATTTTTTTTGGGTAATCTTCATGGAGCCCCCATGACACATCTGTGCAGTCTTTGACAAGAGACGTCGCTCTCTACGCCGTGCAGGCTGTTGGAGCTGTTGCGTGCCTTTCCAAGGGTCGTAGGCTGCCTGACTCACGACATTATTGTAGGACATGTTGCCAGCCTTGCCGTGAGTGCCACGAGCGCTGCCGCCTACCTTACGGCTAGTGACGCCAAAGCCATTGCCCTCTCCTCCGCATGCAAGTTGCCCGCAACGCAAAGAATTGCCTCCACCTCACCTCATAGAGCTCAACTTCAGCTGGACCGTGGATCGGAGGCCAACATATCAAGCTTTGTTGGAAATCGCCATGTTAGAGGATCGGAGTTCTGGACGGATGAAACATTTCATCAAACGATCGGTATTCACAAGTGACAACTGGAAGAAGATTTGATTGCAAAGCATGCTAGACGAAGAAGGGATCCCATGCTACGAACCTTGGCAAAGGACATGACAAGATTGCCGGAGTGCTCAACGGATATTACTATGCCACTGCAGCCGCTGGAATCGGAGAAGACCTCGGTGAGGTACGGGAGCCCCACTGCTCCTCGGGAGGGGGCGCCGCCAAGCTCCCAAACCTGGAGCCCGCTGAAGAAAGTCAGAGAGAGGCTTCGTTGTGTTTCCGTGGGAGAGAGAGAGAGAGAGAGAGAGAGCATAGCAGAGCAGAAGCGCGAATGGAAAGCTAGATGTCGCCGTTGTGCAGACGAGAAAGAGTGACCAAGCGAGTGAACGAGATGAGGCCCAATATTTGTCGTCTTTTTTCCAGAGCATAGCAGATCAGGAGCGTGAATGGAAAGCTAGGTGTTGCCGCTATTGCAGATGGGAAAGAGTGACCAAGCGAGCGAACGAGATGAGGCCCGATATTTGTCGTCTTTTTTTTCCAGAGCTGAGAAGACGATTATTTTTATCCGATGGTTTTCATCCAAAACTGATGTAATATTACTAGGCCCACCGGCCATCCAAACACTCAATTTCAGTTTGAGTTGGAAAAAATTTAGGACCTATAGTTTACAAGGCTTTTAGCCTAAATACCGTACTTCCAAACAAGGCCTAATGGATATAACTATGGTTTGAAAACATGATTACACATATGTTAATCGTGACTGTGCGCTAAATGGTGACCGAGCGCACGTCGTTTAGGGCCTATGCCCGTGCGGTGAAAAGAGCGCTAGGCTCAGGCCCTGGCGGAAACGTGCAAGACTTCCGCGCTAAAATGCAGCCCAGGGGGCGGCCAAAGATGGAA
This sequence comes from Eremochloa ophiuroides, assembly GCA_038502445.1. Taxonomy (NCBI): domain Eukaryota; kingdom Viridiplantae; phylum Streptophyta; class Magnoliopsida; order Poales; family Poaceae; genus Eremochloa; species Eremochloa ophiuroides. The sequence continues at coordinate 480,697 of JAHLJS010000204.1, forward strand.
GCCAACCCGTGCCGACATAGGGAAGTGCAGGAAAGAATCGCATGTGAGGGAAAAAGAGCGCGGAGGTGGAGTAGAAGGAGATGAGGTGGAGGGGCGCACCACAAAGGGGGAGAAGGAGACGATGAGCTTGCCCACAAGCAGAGGTGGCGCACCATGGAGCAGAGAGATCAGACAGGGACAAGGACAGGGATGGGGGCACGACCGTGCAAGGAGGGGAAGCTGTGCTCGTCACCTGAGAACTGGCAGCCGTGGTGGAATGGCACTAGCTGTTGGGGCACTGGTATCACATATATACATATATGGTGTGGCTTTCCTAAGACACTGAGCTGACTTGGCTTTATAGCTTTCCTAAGACATATGGTGTGGCTCTCTTCATATATGCAGCTGCATCTTCATATATATAGCTATTGTGTTACTAAAACATAATAAACTTTTAATCGTGCTTAATCATGCTTATGCGCGACTAGGCAGTAGGTAGTGTCCGACCTCCTAGCATTTTTTTGAACCTTGGATTAAGAGCACGACTGAATATACAAAGTCATGGCCACTGCAAATTTCTGGCAAGGTTTCGTCTTTCTAAACATTCTTGATCTTAATTACAATGGCCGTGGTAGAATTTCAATTATGGGCGTAGCCTACCTAAGCCCTTACTGTTTACCTATCATGCATGTTTCGTCTTTATGTGTTGGCGAACGATCTAAAATATTTTTCTATCAGAAACAGTATGGAAATCAAGATGGTTTGTTCATAATAAGAAAGTAAACGTGTCAATATCATACAGCACATGCACTTGGCTTTGGTACATAGAGTTGGTTTGTAATGTATAGAGCTAACTGGGTGAGAGTCGCACATTGCTTTACACGTGTTGCTCTGGTTTTGGTTAGGATCCAAAACTAATACAGGCTTTCGGACCATAGAAAAACACTTGTGTTCTCCAGATTAATGGCTTAATTCATAGCATTCCATCGACTTTAAACCATGATAAGATTAGGTTACGGTTTGACCATGTGAATTTAGGTGTTTAACCTGTTCATATCTCAATATGTCAAACCACTGGTAGCAGATTGGCTACTTATTTAACTTAGCAGAAAGTGCATATATGCTAAATACCTGGCCACATACACCATCATGTTTTTGAATGTAAAGTAAACGCTGCTAAACAGAAGAATACTTTCTGCAGCGTGCTACAAACACGATGCAATAGCAAGAGATAGATATAATATTACCTTGTGATGGCTTTCTCACTCAAGAAAGAGGAGAACTTGCTGGGGATGAAGTTATGACCAAAGAAAATATCCTTGATGCCCCGTTTAGGGGGATATCCTTCTTCTTCTTCTTCATTGATATAGACGGCACTTGACTGCATCTGCTTGGTCTTCATGTTGACCGCAATCGTCCAGAAAAAGCTACGGTCCTCTTCTTCCTGCAGAAGGAAGCAGGTGACATCTTTATCAACTAAGCTCACCATAGGAAATCTTGGCTGCACAAATGGAAGGCAACTCTGGCTAGCGCCAAAAAGACTGAAAAATTCCTCTGCGCCCATTGTGGTGTCAACATCCTTCCTCCATTTGCCTCCTCGTTCGACATTATGCAAAATCCATGTTGTTATGCTGAAGGAACCAGGAACAGGAGGCCGTTTGTAAAGAACACAGACGAGCTTAATGAAGCCATCATCAGTGACAGAGAGATCATAGGCGGAGCTAGCTAGGTGGACAGGTGGTCTATGGACCACCCTAAAATGTAGTTCAAGGTTAAACTATAGTAGATGAGCTATCTAAAATCATGCAAATTGAACACAACCCACTCTATATATAATTTAGTTTTATATCTATGATGGACCATCCTTGTTGTAGATCCTAGCTACGTCACTGAGAGAGATACTTCAGAGCCTGAGAAGGCAGTGGGATGAACTGGAGCAACGGCTGCTGATCCGGCTGGCTGTTGCTGTCGTCGGCCGCAGCGGTGAAGATATCAATGAGCAGCATGCCCTGGTAGTAGTCGACCCAGCACAAACGTCGGCTGCTGCCAATGGAAACGGCCATATCGTTCCTCCACGAGGAGAGAGGTCGATCTTCATGTCTGTAGGGATCTGCAGCCTCCTAACGCTCCACTGAAGTACTGGGACTTTTTTTTTTAGATAAAGGAACCAATGTTCCAGCCTCTACCATTCGAGAATGGTACACAGCTGAGATACAGACGCGGCACCAAGGCCACCAGAACAACCGTTCACAAACACAAAAGGGGTTTAGCTAAAGGCCGAACACTCGGACCAAACTCCAGCAAACAAGAGAAAAAACACTCAAGCTCCTATCCGAAACCGGGAGCCCCATCCAAAACTTGCGAAAGCCTCCATAGCAAAGATTTCCAGCTTCTTGCAACCTTTCTTCAACAAATCCCTTCCATTTTCATCATGCAGTAGGGACCATTGCCGAATCCAGTACGTCATCCTGAAAATTAGCTGCACATAAGAATTGGACTTAGTCTTATTGAATACAATATCATTTCTATTCAACCACAAGCACCAACAGATGGCTGCTGCACCTAATAACATTCGGTTCTTGAGCTTGGCTTTTACACCAAGCGTCCAAGTGCCAAATAAATTTGAGACACTAGCAGGGGGTTGAATTCCAAAGTTGATATATATTGTATTCCAAATGAATCTTGCAAAATGGCACTCAAAAAAGAGGTGTTGAATGCTTTCTTCATGATTGCAGAAACAACATTTAACATCACCTTGCCAATTTCTTTTTGCTAAGTTATCTTTTGTGAGAGTGACCTCTTTTTTAAGGAACCAAAGGAAAATTTTGATTTTTAATGGTACTTTGAGTTTCCATAGCACATTTTTTTCCGGTAGAACCTCCTGACTAATCATTAGATTATACATCGATCCTACCGAAAATTTGCCCTTCTGGTTAGCATTCCAGTGGAAACCATCTCTATGGTTTGTCAAGACGAACCGGTACCACTTTTGAAACTAGGTCATACCAAGAAGTCAAATTACCATTGATCAACCCTCTTCTAAAGGACACATTTAGTGGTATTGTCCTTAGGACATTGGCCACATTATCGTCCTTCTTTCGCACTAATCTATACAGATTGGGATAAATCTCCCTAAATGGTTTCTCGCCCACCCACACATCTTCCCAGAACCTAACATTTTTTCCATTTTGAACCTTGAAAGATCCACCTGCCAGAAAGGTGTCCTTTACCTTCAAGAGGCCCGTCCAGAAATGTGAATCTCCTGGTAAGCGCTTTACCTGAGATAAAGCCTTAGAGGACAAGTATTTTCTCCTGATTAGGCTCTGCCAAATCCCATCCTCGTTGATGAGCTTAAAAAGCCACTTACTTAGTAAGCACTTATTCTGAAAGTCCAGATTTAAAATGCCTAAACCACCAAAGTCTTTTGGTGTGCAAAGGATACCCCATTTTGTAAGGCGATATTTTTTCTTGTGTTCATCACTCTGCCAAAAGAACCGCGATCGATAGTAATCTAACCTCCTCAGCACCCCTCTAGGGACCTCAAAGAAGGATAACATGAACAGCGCCAGACTAAAAAGGACGGAGTTAATTAGTACCAGTCTTCCTCCATGGGAGAGCAATTTACCTTTCCAACTACTAAGTTTCTTTTGGAACTTCTCTTCCACGCTAGCCCCAATCCTTATTAGATAGTCTCCTATGATGCATAGGTATGCCAAGATATCTAAATGGAAAGGTACCCACCTTACACCCAAAGAGGCTCTCATATTCTTGTTCACAATCCTTAGCAGCTCCATAACAGAAAAGCTCGCTCTTATGAAAATTAATTTTGAGTCCTGACAATTGTTCAAACGCATTGAGGACTAATTTGAGCTCTTTGGCCTGAAGGGTGTCGTGATTCATGAACAGAATGGTGTCGTCTGCATATTGCAGGATCGATAAACCATTATCCACTAAGTGGGGAACCACTCCCTGGAAGCTGCCATTGGCCTTGGCCCTAGAAATCAAGATTGCCAACATATCGGCAACCAGGTTGAATAAGATTGGCGAAAGCGGGTCGCCCTGCCTTAACCCTCTCCTAGTTTGGAAGAAACGGCCAACATCATCATTGATTTTTATCCCCACGCTCCCTCCTCGAACTATCTGATCAATCCAGTCACACCATCTAGGCGAGAAGCCTTTCATCCTTAAAGTTTGCTGTAAGAACGACCATTTAACCTTATCATAGGCTTTTTCAAAGTCTAGCTTTAAAATTACCCCATCTAATTTCTTACAGTGCAATTCATGAATGGTCTCGTGCAAAATAACCACTCCTTCTAAAATATTCCTTCCCTTCAAGAAGGCCGACTGCGATGGTCGAATAACTTTCTGGGCCACTAGTGCTATTCGGTTAGTCAACACCTTAGTAAAAATTAAGCTAACATTTAACATACAGATGGGTCGGAACTGCTGAATCTGAGTAGCCTCCTTTTTCTTAGGTATCAGGGTAATAATTCCAAAATTAAGGCTGAACAGTGGCAGGTCACCTTTATGGAATTCATTAAAGAGCTCCAAAAGGTCCACTTTAACCACCTCCCAAAACGCTTGATAAAATTCAGCGGGCAATCCATCTGGACCGGGCGCTTTATTCCTTTTCATCTGAAAAATAGCCTCCTTGATTTCATTTACCGAGAACTCCATATCTAGTATGTCGTTCTCCATTTGCGATACTTGCGGGATGTCACTTGTATAGGACTCAATCATCGAGAAATTATTCCTATCCGGCTCCCCAAAGAGGCCCTTGTAATAATTAGTGATGTATCTTTTAAGATTCTCATCACCCACAATTGATCCTTCATCTTGTTCAAGCCTAAAAATCTGGGTTTTCCTGTGTTTCCCATTTGCCACTAGATGAAAGTATTTTGTATTACAATCTCCTTGTAACAAATTTTTAGTTTTGGCCCGTTGGTACCACTTGACCTCCTCTTCCCTTAGGAGAGTAGCAAGCCGATCCTTATAGTAGTTTTTAAGATCGATCTCCTCCCTAGAGAGCAATTGTGATTCAGCTTTGAGATCTAGAGCCGTAGCTCTCTCTATCAGATCAGCTTTTTCCTTTTTATAACTCCCGCTTACATTTTTGGCCCAGCCCCTTAGGAACTGTCTAAGCCTTCTTACCTTGTTTTGCCATCTTTGTAACGGAGTTTTCCCGTTAGGCTCTTCTCTCCACACACCGGCCACCATTTCAAAGAACCCCTCCCGCAATAACCAACCCAGTTCAAACTTGAAAGCTGGTTGTTTATTACTGTGCGTACCACTGCCCGTATCTAGAAGTAGCGGGGTATGATCCGAGATTTCGCGAGTCAACCCTAAGTACTGGGACTTGGATGCCAGAGGCAGCAGGAGGCGGATGGTGCAACATGCAGAGGTCGATCCCCACCCCCCTTCATGTCTGTAGGGATCTGCAGCCTCCTAACGCTCCACTGAAGTACTGGGACTTGGATGGCACAGGCAGCAGGAGGCGGATGGTGCAATAGGCAGAGGTCGACCACACCGCCCCCCCCCCTCCCCCCGTGGAAACAATGCGTGAGATCTGCCACCATGAACTCGCCTTCTTCACCGTGGCACAGGATGCCCATCTCCTTGTCCAACATACATCGCTGCTGCACAGGATGCCCAGACTTGAGGAAGCAGAGTGTCAGGGTCGGCGGCGCTGACGACGAGGAGGAGCTGGAGTAGACAAAGTAGTCGGTCGTGACTTCCTGATCCAGCGCGCAAGATTGGTCGTCGGGGCACGAGCTTCCCCGTCTGACTGCAGGATTGGAGATATATGTTTTGTATTAGCATAAAAAATATTTGTATGTGTATTTGCCAAATTAAAATGTGGTAAATAGAAATATGAATGCATTCTTTTGATACTGGGGCTCACAGGCGAGATGCGGACGAATGAAGCAATGGCGGCCTCCCAAGGTCTGGAAAGCACTGACCCTTCCCATGGCACAATGGTGGTGATCCATGCTCCTCCCCCAGCTCGGTGTCGTGGTCTTTCTCCGACGAGGAACATGCGTGGTAAGTTTGGTCGAGCTCCGTAGCTCTTAGGGTTTTCTAGTTTTGAGGATGGGTTTGCTGGGTTTTCGTCGTCGTCGTTTCCATTCGCCTCCCACCGCGTTTAAGCCTTCATGTGGCAGTCCAGGGTCCAAATCCACTCTAGGTCTCTAGCCATAGCCGCCAAGGCACTCGCCTTCGAGCTGCCGCATCCCCTCCTCCTCAAGCTGCCTCGCACGAAAGGCAGCGGTGCTTTGCCGCATCGCCATGCATCTTTCGCTAGCAAACAACAAACCGGGAGGTTCGTGATCGCGCGCCGGAGCTCTCGCAGCCTCGAACCGGCAATAACCTTACCCCGAAGGGGTTCCTCACTCGGGTGAGAGATTCGACGATCCCCTTGCTAATTCTCCTGAAAACTAGTCGTTCTTCGTCATATAAGTGTGGAAGCTATCCTTTGTTGGTTTGCTTGTAAACCTTGGCACTCTTCACTGTGAAATAGTGTTGTTTATCCACTGTGTTATGTAGTCCATTAGTGACCCAGCATTCTAACTCCTTAGTGTGGGTAACAGATCTTTGCATCAACAATACCACCACTGATGCACTATTCAATAATTTATCCCAGTGATAAATGAAGCCAGAGCAATGCATGGAGAAAACTAGTTCGTTATTACTTGAGAACACATGCAAAATACAATACCCTTTTAGGGTAACATATTTTTGTTTCCCAATAGAGCCTGAGAATAAGCATTAGGACTGTTGTCATCGGACACTGGATAAAGAATAATACATTTATTTGTGTGAAGCATCCTATGTAGCTACTGACTTTATTTTGGGTAATATAGTATCACCATGTCCTCAAACATGACTGTGATTATTTCTTCAACACCACTTGCCAAGCTTCAATTCAGTCAGGTATTGGCTCTACAAATAATAGTCGTATCATTTCTTTGAGTGCTTCTGAAGAAGTGAATGCATCACAATTCTTGTACATATTATCTGTGGTTCTTAAAAAGTCAAATATTGTTCGTGGCACAACCTTTGGTAGTTCTGTCAGTGCACGGCATTGTTCTAACATATCCTTCCATAAATCTTCAGTAAGCTTTTTTATCATCTCGCATGCATCATTCATTGTTGTTCCATGCTCCTTCATATAACAATGGATAGTGGAGGGACTATGGTCTTTGGTTTGCTCACGCTGTGACACATTATAGTAACAAAGAGTATTGTCATGTATGTTAGAACAACAACTAGTTTAATCCTCCTAATTTGTTGTTTCTTTATTAAAATATATCTATATCCAATTGTTATGAATGTTACAAACAAAATTTACCCAATTCATTAGATAACTAGATATTGATTTAGTATATGGTTTTCACATGAAGCTATACTCACTGAAGGATACGGAAATACCTTGGTTGTTACGACATCATTGGACAGCCGTACAATTGTACCATAAGACGTTAGGAATTGAGGATAGCTCAAAACCCACTCAAGGGTCTCCTTTGTTATTATGTCATCCATTCCAACATACGCAGCACATGCTAGAGCAACAGATCCAATGCTTTCCATTGAAACTTGAAGGTGTTCACTCACTGTTTTCGGCACATAGTCTTCATCACGCCATTTTATTTCCTTGTAGTATTGTTGAACTAAACGCTCCATCTATATGAAATAATATATGGTATTGTGTGAAAGTTGTTTCTGATTCAAATATTGCTGCCGGATAAAATAGGCTTCTTGGAATAAACTTAACTATAGATAGGTTGCATATAAGTTGCAGTGCTCAGAAAAACTTTATTGATTTTCATGTTTATGGGCAATACAGTTCTCAATAAATTTTACTAGCAAATAAGGCATTTTCATACATAGTTTAAAACCACATGTATCCATCTGACCAATCAAAATATCATGCATAAAGAGTTCAGTTTTTAACATTCGGCAAACAAATTTATAAATAGATTTCTCTTCACTCAATTATGACTAATCACCAGGTCTGTTTGCTGGCTGGCTCATGCATGTGCTGCTTTTAATGGTTCTGTTATGTGCCAATTGTAATGTGGTCATACGAACTAGAAGATCGTATAGCAGTGTTCTTTTTAATTCTTATGGACAACGGAATAGTCACAACCATTCTAAAAATATGCTTTTTAAAATATGCTTCTCTATTATTGTTCATGTTTGTAACATAACTTAATTTGATAGAGCATAGTATATTTCTAGCTGATTGCATTGACTGTGTTCCTTGGCAATGCTAGCTCAAGCATAAGGCACGCATAAGAGGGTGTGTAGAGTACTTGCCGACTGTTTTAGGTAAAGCACACGATAGCTCTTCTCGGGCCCTAACTCATCCACAAATGAATCAAATGTCTCCAACTGAAATAAGTAGAAACCCTTCATATACTCTGGAAGAAGAGGTATAGCACTTTCATCCCATCTGCATTTACAAAGTTAGGATTTACAAATGAATTCTATGACAATGCCAATTTATTCTAGACTTTACATCTTGATATACCTTTTTTGCTCTTTTTATTCGATAAACCATTTTGTTATGATGCAAAGAATATGGTGTGCCATGCCTAGCCGTATATCAGCACCAAAAGAGCTGCATCCCATTTTGTTATCATGCAAAGCATATGGTGTGCCATGCCTAGCTGTATATCAGCACCGTACCAAAAGAGCTGCATGTCGCGGATATGTCTCCACGTACTGTCATCCCACTACAGACTCACAGAGAAAGGTTCAGTTTCTTTAATTTCTTTTAATGTGTATGTAAAACAAGAACATGCAGTCCATTATGATTATTATATTTAATACATGCAATATTTTTAGAAATAAAATCATCTGGCAGTCATGTGTTTGGAAGATTGTTACCTGCGAATTGCTTCATAGAATTTCGTGCACTCTTCAGTGGTACCATATGTATCGAACATATCATCAATTATTGTTATGAGAGATGTGATCTTTGTTAGTATAATTCGGGAATGAAAGTATGGAGGATCATAGCATGCCCCATTCATCCAGAAATACACCTCCACTATTCTATCTCTAACAAAAGTCATCTTCGATTTGGCAAGGAAATCCTTCCACCACCTACCATGCATGTCAAATAAGGTAAAACTCCGTACTGAATAAAAATGTTGAGCACAATTGATTCGAAGTGAGATGAAAATAATCTTACAATGTGCAATGCTTTAACTCTTCACAGAAGACAAGTTGTTGAAGGTTAAAATTCAATTTTGCAAACTTTAATATGTCTTCGTTTCGTGTCGCCTCTTTTTCATAAATGGGTATGTAATTTCTCGCTTCTAATATTCCTACCCTTCTAAAAAGAGGGGTACGAAGGGAAGAAGAAACCTCCTTTGCTAATGGTGATTCTGGAAGCTCAAGGATATCTTGAAGACAACGTCTAGTGAAAGAAATTGCTTCGTCAAGTACATTCTCTCCATGTCTCCTCAAATATGCTGCATTATACAAGCTTAACAAGCTTGTCGTGTCAGCATAAGCAAAGTCCCCTTCTTCTGTTTTGAAGTTCAGAAATACATCTACAAAATTGAGTCGGTGAATAACAGTCATGTCCAATTTTTTCATAGTTGACATTTTGGCTGTGACATCATTGTATGGAAGATCTATAAAAACACTGTTTGAATGGAAGATCTTACCTGATGACACATGGTAACCATTCTTTCGAAGAAGATAAAACCGCACTGAAACTAAGCTGAGATCTTTATCATTGTAATCAGAGTTGTAAATACGGAGCAGTAATTTGTCTATCTCATTCTCATAGTAATAATCCAGTCCAAGTCGTTGCAATGTCAACACAAGATTCAATGTTTCTGGTAAATCAGATGACCCTATCAAAATCTTCCTAACATCTTCTCTTAATACCTCAGCTCGTTCTTTCATGTATGCTTGCTGTGGAGGACATGTATATAGGTCAATCAAATTAACCTACATCTATGTACACGTAGTCCAAATGAAGTTTATTCCCTGCTGATGATCTTCAGCCAGATGCAATTGTTACCTGAGGTGCAGTTGGGAGCTGGTAAGTCAGGAAGAAGTCGCCCCAAAGGCTTGGGTGGAAAGTAGTAGCCTTTCGCAGCTCCTCTGCCTTGCTGGAGTTCTTTGCTGGTGGAGACGCCATGTTCTCAGTTCCAGTCTAGTTAATATTTTCTTGCTGGAATTTCTGATGGACTTGGTGGTGCATATAAGTGTTGCATTGCGTAGGTATTTATAGGCAATGCAGGCATGCCACCAACCAATACTGCACCACCCAGGGAGCATCGACGAATTTATTTGAAACGATTTGTGCATGGGTGACCTATGTGCTGATGACAGCAGTATATGTTTGAAATGCTGACCCTTACGGCTAACTGCAGTATGTTTGAACTGGTTTATTAAAATGTCAAGTATTCATGTGCTGACGAGGGAACCCATGAACAAGTATGAAGGGTTATGCCGTCTCTACCCTGTTTGGTTTGGGGTGACTAGAGGACTAAAGGCACTTTTAATCGTAGAGGACTAAAGTGACTAAATTTAGGTAACTAAAGTTTAGAAGGGTCAAATCAAACAGAGCCTAATGGATTTTTAGGAAGGCTCGCACGAGGCACTAACAATTTCGAATTTTATAATATATATTTGACTTTTCCTGTAGTAAAACACGGTTACCATTTTTTGAATTGAGGCCCTGTTTAGTTCCCAAACTTTTCAAAAAAAATTTAAGATTCTCCGTCACATCAATTTTGCGGCACATCAAATTTTCTAGACATTTAGCCTTGGTTGATAATACAAACCAGGACTAATAATGACCATTTAGTTCCGATTGGTGTTATTAACTGGGACTAAAAGTTTTTAGTCCCAAACATTAAAAAAATATCGAGATAAAGCTAAAATTTAAAGTGGATCAAAAGTCTTTTCTGTACCAGTAACACCTGGGATACTAATAGGTATCCAACGTGTATCCGCGTTCCATATACGCAACAGATATGCGTTACGCAACATATATCCGCGCATGGGGACCTGAGGCCTCTCGCGACGAAAACAATGAAAATGGGTATTTAGGACCTTAAAAGAATATAAACAATGAAAACTTTATCTGCATGATTACAGATATCATTGAGTTTTATAACTTTAGTTTTGGCCATTTCTCTATCTGACATCATTTGAAAATTTTGAATTTTAAAATTCATAAATAATTTTTCTTTGATAGATAATTTCTAAAAAAACTGTCAACTACAAAATTATATAACTCTTCGAGATCTACAACTTTAGTTGTTATCGTTTCTTCATTCGAGGTCGTTTCAAAATTTTGATTTCAATATCCGAAGACGTCAAATTAAATTTTAGGGCCATAGAATGTTTTAACTAAAAAACATATTAATTATGATTTGTGTACCATATCAAGAAATATAACTTAGATATTAGTCGTTTACCCATATGTGGTTGTTTGAAAATTTTTAAAAGTTTCAATTTGAAATTGTGAGAACGTCAAACAGCAGTTGCTAGATCCAAGTTATTTCAAACAAAAAGTTGCCATTTACAAATTTATAATGTTTAATATAAAGTTTATCTTCATCTCACTACATTTGAAGAAGTTTTGAATTTTACTGTGTTGTACCTATTTTTAGAGGTGGCTCTAGATTTACACGCCTCTTTAAATTCATTTGTCGAGCAAGATTTAGAGCCGTCTCTATAGACAGGTGCATTTGTAGAGAGGTTGAAAATACTGGCACCAACAAATGCATTTTTAGTGGTGGCTCGTTCCTAAAACAATTTTTTGAGAGACGTTTTTGGATGAAGGCACTTCTATTGGAAAAAAGAATAAGAAAACTGCCTCTATAAATTACTTTTTTTGTACTAGTGACATCTAGAGCTGTACTTAGGGTCTTGGACGATGTTATTTGGATTCACACGGAGTATGTATCACATGAGGAATTTAGTTTGATGTGTGACAGGAGAAATTGGTAGTCCCAAACATCGAAAACTGATTATGTGAAGCACATTTAGACTTTCTAATTGGTATATAAAAACATGGGCTAACTATTAGCTCCCTGATCCAAACACTCCCTTAATTGGTTATGAGTTTCAATGATTGGCCCTAGACCTGGCTGATCGGCTGGGTGAAAAAAGCGTTAATTTTGGTTCATGCTGATTTGTTATAAGAGAAAGATACTGATCAAAAAGCGCTGATTTTAGCTAATAAGCTCGAGCGAACAGGCTAATCTGGTGTCGATTCTTGGGAGTTCACGGCCAACCGCTAAGGGTAGTCTCAGTAGGGATTTCATGTCCCTATTTTCTAGGATAAGGTTTGGAAAATTGCAAACAACTTTTATCCTCATTGAAACAATTTCATCATATGAAACTTTTATCATCTCTCCTCTCATTTAAATTATGTCATGTTAGCTTATTTAATGTATATGAAACTATATATCATGAAACTCCTACTATGACCGGTCGAAGACCAGTCTCAATGAGGTTTCATCAATGTTTCATGGACATTAATTATGCTATTGTGGCACTATGCATACTCCCTCCATACTCGTACAGGAAGTCATTTAGGACAAGGTTTTTTTGTTAAACATTAGGAATATAAATCATGAATAATTTTTAAGTTGTTGAGTTTGAAAATATGAAAACTATATAAATAGATTTATCTTGATATACATTCTCATAGAAGTATGCATATATCAATTTTTAATAAATATTTTTACAGAAATATGAAGTCAAAGTTATGATTTAAAGACCATACGTGTCGTTGTCCCAAACGATTTCTAGTCCCAGTTGGGAGGAGATTAGACATCCCATGAGATTCAAACACAAGGCCTCATGGTTAATCTCACGTGTGATATACCACCCCACCTACACAGCGCATGTGACTGTAGACAAGATGTTTTCCTTTTAAACTAACCTGTAGATGACCTTTTAGTCCTGTTTGGTGTTAGTTCGGGTTGGCGTTACAAACCGGGACTAAAGGGTCTACGCCTTTATTCCCGGTTAGTAATACAAACCGGGACAAATGTTGAACCTTTAGTCCCCGATGGTGTTATCAACCTAGACTAAAGATCTTTAGTTCCGAACCAAAAAAATACCAAGACTAAGCCAAAACTAGATGCGGATCAAAAGCCGTTTCTCTACTAGTGTTATGCACTGTTTTCAAAATCTAAATGTGTTAAAAATTGTCAGATAAAATCCCCACTGAGACTAGTCTAACCCGATCTGAAATAGTCAAAAGGTGACTCTTGTATGACCGTGCTAATATTAGCAATTAAATTTTCACTTAATTGGTTATAAGTTTCAATGAACGACCCTACAACTCATGTGGTTCCTGGGAGTTCACTGGCCAACAGCAAACGAGGCACCCGAATAGTTAAAAGGAGATGTGTCACTATTAATTGACCGTGCTAATTTTGACAGTCAATCCGGCTATGATTAGGACTTGCCGGTCACTGTCACGAGAAGACTGGACAACCCAAAGGGTCGCACTAACAATTTCGAATTTTATATTATATATATTTAACTTTTCCTGTAGTCAAATATGGTTACCATTTTTGAATTGAGGGAGTATGTTTTAACTAAACAACAAACCAATGGCAAGTTTAGTGAGTCCAATATATCTTTATTTAGAGGGTCTATTTAAGTTGCAGAACTCGTGTACAAAAGTATAAGATGCAAAACAGGTATACAAATAAGAAAAAAATTGAGAGATTCACATCAAACATGCTACTCTTTCTGTCCCAAAATAAGTGTCACAGTATTCATGTCTGTCCAACAGCAAACGAGACACCCGAATAGTCAAAAGGAGGTGTTTCACTGTTAATTGACCGTGCTAATATTAGCAGTTAATCTGGCTATGACTAGGACCAGCAGGTCACTGTCATTGGATTTGAGAAGACTGGACAACCCAAAGGGTCGCACTAACAATTTCGAATTTTATATTAATATATTTGACTTTTCCTGTAGTCAAATACGGATACCATTTCTGAATTGAGGGAGTATGTTTTAACATTATTTTTAGTAACTAAACAACAAACCAATGGCAAGTTTAGTGAGTCCAATATATCTTTATTTAGAGGGTCTATTTAAGTTGCAGAACTCGTGTACAAAAGTATAAGATGCAAAACAGGTATACAAGGATAAGAAAAAAATTGAGAGATTCACATCAAACATGCTACTCTTTCTGTCCCAAAATAAGTGTCACAGTATTCATGTCTGTCCAACAGCAAACGAGACACCCGAATAGTCAAAAGGAGGTGTTTCACTGTTAATTGACCGTGCTAATATTAGCAGTTAATCTGGCTATGACTAGGACCAGCAGGTCACTGTCATTGGATTTGAGAAGACTGGACAACCCAAAGGGTCGCACTAACAATTTCGAATTTTATATTATATATATTTGACTTTTCCTGTAGTCAAATACGGATACCATTTCTGAATTGAGGGAGTATGTTTTAACATTATTTTTAGTAACTAAACAACAAACCAATGGCAAGTTTAGTGAGTCCAATATATCTTTATTTAGAGGGTCTATTTAAGTTGCAGAACTCGTGTACAAAAGTATAAGATGCAAAACAGGTATACAAAGATAAGACAAAAATTGAGAGATTCACATCAAATATGCTACTCTTTCTGTTCCAAAATAAATGTCACAGTATTCATGTCTGTCCAACAGCAAACGAGACACCCGAATAGTCAAAAGGAGGTGTTTCACTGTTAATTGACCGTGCTAATATTAGCAGTTAATCTGGCTATGATTAGGACCAGCAGGTCACTGTCATCGGATTTGAGAAGACTGGACAACCCAAAGGGTCGCACTAACAATTTCGAATTTTATATTATATATATTTGACTTTTCCTGTAGTCAAATACGGATACCATTTCTGAATTGAGGGAGTATGTTTTAACATTATTTTTAGTAACTAAACAACAAACCAATGGCAAGTTTAGTGAGTCCAATATATCTTTATTTAGAGGGTCTATTTAAGTTGCAGAACTCGTGTACAAAAGTATAAGATGCAAAACAGGTATACAAAGATAAGACAAAAATTGAGAGATTCACATCAAACATGCTACTCCTTCTGTCCCAAAATAAGTGTCACAGAATTCATGTCTGTCCAACAGCAAACGAGACACCCGAATAGTCAAAAGGAGGTGTTTCACTGTTAATTGACCGTGCTAATATTAGCAGTTAATCTGGCTATGATTAGGACCAGCAGGTCACTGTCATCAGATTTAAGAAGACTGGACAATCCAAAGGGTTGCATTAATGTGACCAACGCCCTTCTTAGAGCAAGGCTAATAATATAACTTGCTAGCTGACCATAAGCATACTTACAATCTTCTTTCAGCACATCTATATAGTAGTTAGCTCTACATTATTAATACATAGTCCACTTATCTGTCTCATAAAGTTTTTTGTTTTTGTGTCTGAGCCTGCTATAAGCTTACAGGCTGCTTTATTCTCTTTTTTCTCTCCTTCACGTCAGCATTCAGCCAGCTTATAGCCTCTTATTGTACTTTAAGGGTTGCGCTCCCAAATGAGCAGATGTTCCAGGTGAATTCATCTGCTTAAAATTGTCAAGGACACATGCAGGGGACTTCCTGCGCTACGTGGCACATGCATGCATGAAAGATGCCAAGATGGCATGGCATACATTGGTCTCCCAATCTGTCCAACTTGACATGCTAGCCGCCATGCCAAAGATTTTTTTCTACT
The DNA here is from genome assembly GCA_038502445.1 of Eremochloa ophiuroides. Taxonomy (NCBI): domain Eukaryota; kingdom Viridiplantae; phylum Streptophyta; class Magnoliopsida; order Poales; family Poaceae; genus Eremochloa; species Eremochloa ophiuroides. The sequence goes on from JAHLJS010000204.1 coordinate 496,403, forward strand.
GCTCAGATTAAGAAGACTGGACAACCCAAAGGGTTGCATTAGTGTGACCAGCACCCTTAGAATAAGGCTAAGGATGTCCACAGCAGTGTTACGAAATCGACTGCTGATGTGTTGATGTGAGAGAACAAAAAAAAAGAAAGAAAAAACGGTTGTTTATAGCAAAGGAAGTGGAGCACGGTGTCAGAGACCCATCGTTTCTTGGCGGGCGTGCGAGCTAGCTGCTTGTACTAGCGAGTAACTTTTTCACCTCCTCTCTCATCCAGTGGTATAAAATACAATATTTGCTAGCTATTTGGACTTTTGTCGGGAATAATACAACCAACTTGCTGACCATAAGTACAACATGTCCATAAGTAGTTAGTTCTACACTATTGATACATGGCTCACTTATTTATCTCACAAAGTTTTTTTGGTTTTGTGTCTGAGCCGACTGTAAGCTTACAAGCCGCTTCTATCTCTTTTCACTGTTCTTCACATCAGTATTTAGCCAGCTTACAGCCTTTTATTGGACTTTTAGGCTTGGGCATCCAAATGAGCAGATGTTCCAGGTGAATTCATCTGCTTAAAATTGTCAAGCACACATGCAGTGAACTTCCTGCGCTGTGCGACACATACGGGTTCTGACTGAACACTAAACCCTAAATTCTTCATCCACGTTTCGAGACCTCAACTGCCTATTTTTTACGTATGGGATCGGTAAACTTTTGATTTTATCCTAGTCACGCCATTCAGTAACCCGAATTTCGTCTTTAGACTTAGGACGTCACCAGAGGTGCGAGCCCCACCTGAATGGTTTTTCATAGATATCGGCAGCCTGGGAATAAAGGGTGTTAGACACCTAATACTGGGGTGACCCTTGAAGGTCAGAGAAGTTACATGACGCGTGGGGAAGAGAAGGATTACAACACAACACTTACCAACACAATCACAAAACAATATGATTCATCGACCAGCTCAACATACAACCAGAGCGAGTGTAATACTTCCTACCATGTGCCACCATCAATAACACACTCTAAAGAACTCTAAAACTACATGCAGTTGTGGTATTGAGTGGGATCCGATAGAAGACAGCCAGGAAACTGAAGGCATTCAGTCAGAACCAACAGACACTAGTAGAGAACAGACCTTTCGTCGATGGAGGAGATTGGCCTTTAGTCCTGCCATTTTTTGTGTTCGGGACTAAAGCCACCGTTAGTCCCGGTTGACCGGGACTAAAGGTCCCTGCACAACGGTCACTGCGAAGTGACATTATGCCAGGGGGCCTTTAGTCTCGGTGCTTGATACTGACCGGGACGAAAAGTTTTAATCACGGCTGTGGATACCGGCCGGGACTAAATGCTTGCTTTTAATCATGGTAAGTAAGTCCAACCGGGACTAAAACTCCCTGCGTATAAAAGCCAGAAGCTCCCTTCTTCCTCCTCTAGCCCGAGAGCTAGCTGTTCTTCCTCTCCATTGTGTTCTTGCTCTGTTCTTCGGCCTTCACCCCCATTTCTTGCAGAACTCCATCGATTTTTCGGTTTTGAAGGTAACTAACTTCATTTTCACATCTACATCACTACTATATATCATTTCATGGTTTAGTCTCGATTCTGTAGTCCCGGTTGGGAAACCGAGCTAAAGGGCCTTCCCAACCGGGACTACAACCCTGTTCTGCACTAGTGAGATAGCTATCGTGAGGTGCATCACATATGAGCGCATATGGGCTCCAACTAACGCCCACAGATGTTGTTGGATCTTTGGTTGCTGCATAGACGATAGGAGTGGGAGGTCGAGGCCAAGGCTTGAATGCCCGGTGGCGAACAGTCAGCGCCATACTCGGTGAGAGGCTAGGGGTAGGACCAGCTAGTGAGAGCTGTGCGACATGTAGCGAGAGAGATTAATCTCGATCTCTCGCTAACTTCATCAAGGCAATAATGTTCCACACTTATACTGTCAATCCTAAGAAACCACTACAAGCTTTATGGGATAACAAGTCTAACAAATTAAATCGATCACAGTCCTAGATGATAGGTATTGAAACAAACCTTAGACTAAACAAGATCTTAGTCTTAATCTAAACATGATCACTAGCTAAACTTATGCGGAATAGATCTTAGTGACTAACCAAAGTCGGTAGATGCCATCTGTGCTGCGGTGGAGGTCGTAGGTGTAGTAGATATGCTGATCTTCACCAATTGATAGTAAGAACTCTCGCTTGACGAAGAACTCAATGTAGATCTGCAACAATGGTTAGTCGACGTGGAATCGGACCTTCCTAAACCCTCCAGCGCCTGAGTGATCGGTTGAGAATGAGAGATGAATGGATTAGGAGTGCCAGGGGCACCTCCCACTTATTTATAAGCACTGTGGATCAGGGGCCGAATCCTAAATATGGTAGGAGTGTCTCCAATCCTGGCAAGTGCTAATCAATTGGAGAAAATGGTAGGTGGATTGATTGGCTTGATTTGCCATTAATTTCGTAATTAGCCTTAATTAGGGATTAGCCAAATATCATCTCCAACATTCTCCCACTTGATCGAACGGCTAATACAATTAAGTAACTAATGTTCGACTTATTCTTATGTTCAAACTCAGTATCACAACAAGACTAGACCAATGCGTCGTCAATAGCATTAATTGCCACTAGGACTCCATTGCCCATAGTTTACTGCAACACCTTGTTAGAACACTTACTACTTTTTGGGAGTTCATGGCCCTATTATCAGAAATCAAAATAGAGACATTTCAAAATAGAGACTTTTCTCAAACTTAATAATTTGGTTCTGTATTCTTTATTTCACAACATTTAATCAATGTGCTTGGCATCAGCATTTGATCTATTGTTACTTGAAATAATACTGCAACTTAAATGTAGGCCTATAGCAGTATGTCAATACTTAATCTTGGGATAATATCTCTTAAGCCACATAACCTGTCATTTTTTTATGTCACTAATTGAGCTCATCTCAATACTAATATATTTTGAGCTTTCAATGAAGATGTCCTTTCCTGCAAGAGCAGGTATAATCTAATTGTACACTTTCTTATACATACTCAAGAGAATCGGCAATCGATAGATTTTTAATTCTTATAAGTGACATGATGATTCTTTTGGTGTCTTATCAATAGCTTTCGTAAACTTAAAAAATTCTTTAGCACCTTCCAGTGGACCCATTCTGGACTAATAAACTTATATTTTGCCAAGTATCCCGATGCCAAGTCTAGACTAGTATTGACTTGAGCATCTTTAAAGTTAATGGTAGCCGAAGCATATGAAACATCTTTCGCTTCAACTGTGACTAACTTATTCTCAGTATTATTAATCTTACTGAGTTGTGCAACTACACTATGCAAATATACAAGCATTGCATTGCTTATTCAAACTCGTGATAATCCTAGTACTCATTGGTCCTGTAATGGTGTATCTTAACTTGAAGGCTTCACCAAAACAAAATCTGGGAGAGCAACAAAACATTATGTGATACTATCATGTGTCATCTCAACTTCCCCATGTAGAGTATTAGGATGAGAAAATTTTTCCACCTTTTTTCTTATAAATGTTATTGTCCGCTTAATGAAATTCTAAACATAATGGGCTATGCTATTAGTTTGAATGTTTCTAAAATCCCTTTGAAATCATGATAAAAACAAAATTGTAGAACCTTTTATAACTTACTGGATTGACTTCATTAAGAAACTTATTAATACCCATATTTTATACTTACTTATGGACCTAAGCTCATAAGATCGCTTAGTTTAGAATAACAAAATCCCTCTTCTGAAGTGATCACTTATAGACTTATCATGGATCACAAACAGATTAATAATAGTAGAGGTTTATTAATGTGCCTAATTATCCACTAATGTTTTCTACAATAGAAAATTATAGTAATTTAAGTGGAGACATACTAATGACTTATGGCACAAACTAATATGCTTATGTATTTTTTTTGGGGGTGGTCATTGATATAGAAAATTGAACCTGTATCTCTCCAAAATTTAATATTGCTCCTTTGTGCACTCCAACTAGCTCCCACTGATTTTTGCATTCTCTAAGATCAAAACTTAACTCAGTGAAAAGGTTATAACAGTGGAAACACAATCACTTGGATTTTGCTCCCACTGATTTCTGCATTTTTTAGGAACAGGATAGGATGCCATGTGGATAGTTCATTTTCTCATAATCTCATTTCTTATCCTTATTTTGCCCAATAAACTTTTATGGTCAAATATTCATCAGACAGCGTTGGCCAGAATGACAAACATAAGACATATAAGTCTCTAAAACAAGCTCTATGGACTAGTCTAATCAGCGTTGGCCAGAATAAACTAGAACAAGAAACTTGGTGATCATGCAAACACTAATCAGCTTTGGCCAGAAATAGTGAAAGCAAGCCACACTAAAATTAGAGACTAATAATGTTGGGCTAAGGGACAAAACTTAATAAGAATTTCTTAATTTTTCAAGTCCCATTCTTTATAATTTTTGTTTAATAATTTTATTGAATAGAGCATCATCTCTTTGCTGATGAGACACTCCATTCCCCCCTTCGAAATGTGGCATAAATAGTAGTGACACAATTTCGAGAAGGTCTCATCTTATGAATAATAATTAACTTGAAAATAAAACTGACAAAATGAAAACTCATATTATAGGAAATATTGCCAACTGACTAAAATAATCATAATGGAATAAATTTGATGATGTATCCATAAACTCAAAACTCAAGAACATTTGTTTAGAATATACTGGATTTCTCAACCTAAGATAACTCATTCATTATTTGAAACTAAACTTAAATCTGATCTAATGCGTGACTCCAAGACTCGACTTCATCTTTATTCCATCATTGGCTCCTAGCTCCCCTCGTTTCTTAGGTTGGCAAGACCTGAGATGAATGCTAAGATGTGCATTATTGCACCTAAGTTAATCCACCATATGTTGGGGAAATATCGTAAGTAAAACTTATGAGACAACTTATGTTACCTGTATTTCAAAGCCATTCTTACTCTAATCATCAATTTGGTAACTTGCAGAATTTGCAGACTACTAGAGACTTATCATTTTGAGCTTGTTTATTATGATTTTCTGGCATATAATTCATAAGGCAACTTACCATAAACTCATTAGATAAATCTAATTCAAGTGCCTTTAATTCTTAAGCCATATCAAACATGCTCTTAATATGGTTACCCAAACCACTTATCCCATCATAACGAGAACTAAGTAACTTATCATAAAGAAAAACCTTTCTAAAGTGAGCTCTTATAAAGTTATGAAACTCCTTAGCACTTAATTTTCTGTTCTTTTCATTACAGGGGAACCTCCTGATCATGTTGGCTGAGAGCGACCTTGTTATGATCATTTGGCAATCCTATCGGATTTCTGCCATTTTTCTAATTTTGACATGTGCTCTATCATCCTCTCAGCAGAGTATATACTAATAGGAGAAGGAGCACATGGTTTTTCCTCATGAAGCACATAATCAAGGTCCATCTCCTTGAAGAATGGCATGCATTTGATTATTCCAGGTAGGAAAATTAGTGCAACTTAGGGGTTCTATCTTACTTATATAGTCCACATAATTTACTAAAAAATTTAAAGCAAGATAGTATCTCAATTAGCAGGCTGTATATAAGATGTACTTAAAGCATGAAAGTTAAAACAATGTTGGTCAGTATTAACAACATGCTTAAGGACTTTAATTTGCATCACCGTTGGGCAGAAACAAAAGAAAATCCATCTTAATAACTCATAATTAAAATCAACGTCGGTCAGAAATTAACTATGAGTAATCTCCAGTTAAACTTCTCGTTGGTTCCATTCAACCGAAGACCATCTTATTATACAGTGGTGGATACAATGTATGTATATAAATAAGTATAATTGAATGTAAACTTATGCAAAACTCTATCTTAGGGCATCACTAATAGAATGCTCATGAAAGCATAAAAAAATACTGGAACTGAAAATGAAACTTAGACTTAAAACTTATTTAAATAGTACATAAAAGTTAATTGATTAAATTACACTAAAAACAATTCTTAAACTTAAATATTCTCGGCAAACATATTCCCAAAAACACATTTATACTAACTTAAAGATTGTGAAGAAAAAACTGAATAATTAAGATTTATATGAAATAGAAATATTCATTATATTTGAGGCATTAAACTTATACATACTTAAAAAAACAATAATTAAGTTGCTGAGAAGAAGAAAAAAAGTTTATAATAAACTAAGCTGAAAATACTATATATACTGAGGGCTTAACATACTTAAGAATACTTAAATGATGTGCCTAAATTGAATAGCTAAGTAAACTTATATTCTTGAAGTAAATCTTTGTTTATCTACTCAAGATAGGCACAACCGTAGCTTAAAATATTGTGCTTATGACCGAGTCGAGCCAGTCAGTACTCCCTTAAAAACTCACTTAGAAAATTTTAGTGGTTGATATGATTTTATTTATTGAACTCAAGAATAACTAAGACTTACCCAAAAACATGATTATAAAAATACTCAGCTAAAACTTAATATCCAATTATTAATTCTTTACTGATCCTTATGACAATAACCACAGGGGAACTCATAAATATTACAGAGCAAGTTTTATTTAAGTATGAAACAAACTCATTATTAATTTATATAAACAATTAACATTAATCAGCTCAAAACTTAACTGAAATATTTTTAAAAATTAAACTGAGAATAAATAATAAACAAAACTTAAATTCAAAGTAAAAGGAAACTTAATTTGGACCATGAACTGGATTTGACCCAAATTGCCCACTGCGGTAGAAAAGCCATGGCGCGCGGCATGCTAGGCCCGCCAACAGGCTTGCTGGGGCCGTTCGGCCTTGAGGCCCATAATGGCCGGCGTGGCCTGCAAGCCCGTTCGGCTCTCCCCTTGGCCCACTAATGGCCCAAAGCCGAAACCCTAATATGAAGATGAATCTCGGTCGTCCATTTTAATCCAAAGGTCACAAATCAGCTTAGATCATATATAAAATGAAAACTGAAACCCTAATCTACTCATTTCCTTATCCCACTCTCTCTTTCCTTATCTCAGCAGACAAAACGAGAGAGAGAGCGGAGGGCACGGCGGCCATGGCGGCTCGCACCGGCCGGGCCCCTAGACGGCGCACGCGCGCGGCCATGAGCCAGCGCGCGGCTCCACCTAGTGGGCTCGCCTTGTGCAGAGGCTTACGCGGCGGCGAGGTGGCGTGACAGGGGCCGAATGCGCGCGGCGGTGGTCAGCGCGCAGGTCGCGGGCACGGTGGCACGAAAGGTGTGCGGCTCGGCGGTCGAGCTTCTGCAGCTGGCCTCCATGACGGAACGCGCGGGGTGGAGCCCCTGACGTGCGCGCGGTGGCCTTTCCTGAGGAGCGCGCGGCTCCGGTGAGCCCCCTGGTGGAGCTCGGTCGCCGTAGCCCTAGCTCACCTGGTGGCCGAGCAGGCAGACGCGCCAGGCGGTGGTGGCCCGGCGTGCGCGACGGCGGCTGCCTGTTGGTGAACTGCGCTGAGCAGTCCTCTGACAGACACGGCGGGCTAACTTAGCACGCATCATCCCCAAGTGAGCATAGAGAGCTCTTAACCTTAATCTCAAACTCAAGCTTAATCTCAATCCACTTTAGGGTTAGGGTTCTTAAATTTGGAAATTTTTTGGGACTTTAATCATGATTTGCCCAAATCTCCTCCTCCTTAATGCTCACTCAGTTACGAACAGTGAAAAATTCATTAATTTGCGTAAGATCAGGCTAAAACTGAGACTAATTGTGATTTACTGTAAAACCCTAAGCCTAACTAAACCATTTGAAACGCTAATCATGCATCAACAGATCAAGTAGAACATTAAGAAGTGCATGAAAACATCACTGCATCTAATCTATCATGAGTCGTGACTAATATAACAGAGGCATAAAAAAATTAATATACTCTGGCCTACGATCATGTTAGGACAAACCTGGCTCTGATACCAATTATTGAAATAAATCTTAGACAAAACAGGATCTTAGTATTAATCTAAACATGATCACTACCTAAACTTATGCGGAATAGATCTTAGTGACTAACCAGAGTCGGTAGATGCCATCTATGCTGCGGTGGAGGTCGTAGGTGTAGTAGATATGCTGATCTTCACCAATTGAGAGTAAAAACTCTCGTTTGACGAAGAACTCGATGTAGATCTGCAACAATGGTTAGTGGACGTGGAATCAGACCTTCCTAAACCCTCCAGCGCCTGAGCGATCGGTTGAGAATGAGAGAGGAATGGATTAGGAGTGCCAGGGGCACCTCCCTCCTAGAGCATCTCTAAGAGTTCCCTAAATCCTCTCCTAATCCTTGTTTTTTAGAAAGATAAGAAAAAATCCCTCTCCAACAACTACTAATATTTCCTCCTAAAATTTAGGGAGTTGGGAAATCTGAGTCAGTTCCACGTAAAGTTACGCGCCGTGTGACTCGCGCGGATCCTTCTTCCGTGCGGTGTCTGCCAAGTTTTCCCTCCTGTTCTACCGCTGCGCGCCAAGTTTTGCCGTGATTCTCTCGTTCCCGCGCTCGTAGGCCGCTATTTCATCGCACAACTCCTCCATCACCACATCATCGCGCAACATCGCTTCTCCATCGGTCTTGGAGGAGGGCGCCGCTAGCTTGGACTTGGAGGAGCCAGCAGCCCTGCTGCGATGTTGACGTACGGCGACGTCCAACAAGTGAGGGCGGTGGCGATGGGAAAAACTCGCACAAGGGCTTCGTGCATGGAAAAAGAACCACAGAAAAATAAGGATGGGCCCAGTTTTGATTTTTTAAAGTGGAATATTAGGTATTGTTGGAGACGACCTTCTTTTTTTCTCCCAATATCTTTCTAGGAGTTGGAAAACATGTAGTTTTTGGAAGAAAAATTTATCAAACTCTAGGAGATGCTCTTATTTATAAGCGCTATAGGTCAGGGGGGCGAATCCTAAATATGGTAGGAGTGCCTCCGATCATGACAAGTGCTAATCAGTTGGAGAAAATGGCAGGTGGATTGATTGGCTTGATTTGCCATTAATTTCGTAATTAGCCTTAATTAGAGATTAGCAAATAAAGATCATCTCCAACATTAGGATCCTAATAAATAACTAGCTGGGTGCACGCCTCCAATGTCCTGGTGCATCGCGCATTCCGTGGTGACCGCGCACAGGCGCGCCTTGGCGAGGGCCACCGTTCAGCCACGATTGGCATGTCGGCGCTGCTAGACATTCCTGGTAATAACATCTATCTCTGTCCCCCTCGACGAACAGCTCATCCTCGAGCTAGAAGGAGGCGAAGAGGGCTCGGAACTCCTCAGCAGGCTCTGCAGGCGGTAGGCAACGGGGCCAACGCACTCCACCACCTAAAAAGAACCAGAACACATGGGCTGAGCTTGCCACTGAACCCCGGCACCAAGGACTGTGCCGGCTAGTGAAGGATCCACTGCAGCAACATCTCGGCGATTTTGGACAATCGCTGCATGCCTGCATCAGTGTATCACATTGCTCTGCTGGCTTGTTCCCACCCAGCCATCGCGGCCATACATATCCTCCAGCGCTTGGTCGATCGTGACGACGTACGTCATGGTCTAGCGCTCAAAATTTGTACCTTGCTGATGTGGTCTGCATGCAATGAATGCCGTGGCGGACTGCAAGAAAGGTTCGAGATATATGTTTTTGTATACCAGTACTCTTGTATCGGATTTAGAAGTTATTTTGGAAAAGATTTTAATCAAATACTAGGAATATAAATCATGAATAGCTTTTAAATTATTGAGTTCAAAAATATGAAAAGTATATAAATATATTTGTCTTCAAATATACTTTCATAAAAGTATGCATATATCATTTTTAATAAATATTTTTATAGAAATATAGAGTCAAAGTCATGCTTTGAAGACCGTGTCATTGTTATAAACGACTCCTAAATCCGATAAGGTATTTGTATTTGTATTTGAAGACAAATATTGTGTATTGTATTTGCTGAATTAATATGTGGTAAATAGAAATATGAATGCCTTCTACATTTGATTCTAGCAGGTTCACAGGCGAGATGCGGCCGCATGAAGCATTGGCGGCCTCCCAAGGTCTAGAACTAAAGATGGGGCTGGTTTGGTTTGCACCAGGGGTTCTTCGATTCGCTCCACAGAAACGGCCCAAACGGGCCCCTTCTCCAACCCAGAAGCTTTCTAGGATGAGTGGATCAGAAACCATTGAAACCAAAAGATCCAAGGTTCGATCCACCCCTCACAGAACAAGGCTTGGCCAGGCACAGAGTCACAGAGATGCGTTGTGCGCTATCAAGCGGAAGGAGGAAAGGAATGCAGACACAGAAAGAGTTACACCGAAGCCTGCTGCGCGGGGCCCATGTCACGGACCAACAGAAAGCAAGAGAGCGTCAATGGCTCATTGCGGGAAGAAAAACAATGGCCACGCGGTGGTTTGGATATGTAACTAGCAGGTGGGTCCATTCCTGCATGCAAGCGATGGAAAAACAACGGACGCCACCTGCTTCGTAGCGCGAGACGAAAAAGAAACAAGTGGCTAGGGGGAAAAAGAAAAAATAACACAGTTGGCTAGAATGGCATGCGCGCATGGGTCAATCCATATATCCATTGGAGCATTACACCCAAACAACTTTAACTTATCATGGATAAACCAGTGCCCCTTTAGTTCTTGAATGGATCAATGGCTCGGGTATGGTTCGATCCAAGGAGCACCGTACCATGCCCATCTTTATCTAAAACGCATGAGGAGCAGGAGTGCTAAGTTTGGTTGAGCTCCGTAGCTCTTGGAATTTCTAGATTTGAGGATGGTGTTTAAGCCTTTTCATGTCGTAGTCCGGGGTCCAAATCCAACTCTAGGTCTCTAGTCATAGTCGTCAAGGTGCTCACATCCGAGCCGCCGCATCTCCTTTTCCTCTGGCCGCCTCACACGAAAGGTGACGAATCCTCCTACCGCAATCCCATCTTTCACCGGCAAACAACAAACCAGGTGGCCCGTGATCGCCGGAGCTCTCGCGGCCTCGAACCAGCCGGGAGGAAGGTAGCAAGCTAGGTATTGTCGGTCTTCTGCTCCATACTCCCGCCTTCAGCCGCTGTCTAGTTTTGGTTTTGAGCGCATGAACAAATGGTTGTGGACAAACAACAGTTGTGATATAGTATAGTTCTAATCCGATACTCTTGGCTGGCCAAGTTGTTCCACGGGAGTTTTTTTATTTCTGTAATTTCTCTCCAACGTGATTACTGGAACAAAGTTTTATGGTTTAGCTCGCAGTTCGGCCATTTGGTCTGCTCTTCTTCCTGAGGTATTATTCCTCGGTTTATTCGGCTAGGAACCGTAAATCTACAATCACATGAGGGTCTACCTGGCCATTTGTGTCTTTGTATTCCATTTGGTGCTCTATCAACATTGCGACCCAAAAATTGCCATCAAACTTCCGGGGTTTCCGGGGTTCAGGTGAAGAAACAAGAGAAGGGGCTGGCTGGCAGCTACAACAGCTCATGTGCGTCGCACCTAGTTCCATGAGGCTGATTCACTATGCCCCTGGTCTGCACGTCTCGTGTGGAGTGCGCAGGTCTTCTACACCTCGACAGAGGCGGAGACCGAGGTCAGAGCTTCTCTTCCTGATGTAATGGATGAGTTGCCACGGGAGCGCACTATGTGGCTGCTGATTTCGCTGTGGGTGATGGGAGTCCCTTTCTGGCCCTTCAGATTGCACCAATGAGCACAATGTGTGTCAAACTGTCATTTACTAAATGCTAATAGAGTAGGAGTCGAGTAGGAGTAGTAGTTATGAGTACTAGTAAAATAGTAGCACAGTAGTAGTAGACTAGGATTAGTAGTAGAGAAATAGAGTAGAGTGGTAAGAGTTTTTGTTGCTTATGTCCACTTGCTTATATTATTTTTTATTACTTGTTTCTATTCTTATTGATTACTATATTAATATTTCATGGTGACTATAAGTAATTTTTCTTATAGAGAACCAAAAGAAATTACTAAAAGAGGTTACTTTACCAGACAGAAAGGTTTCATTGGAGACTAAAATAGGATGTTGGTTTGAGGTTGGTTTGAGAAGGATCCAATGAATATGCTGGTATTATTCTTGGAATATGCCTGGATTATTCCCCCATCTCCCCTATAAAAGGAGGACAACCCTCCTCATTTGACAACAACACATAGTGGGCAAGAGCAAAATTTAGAGCAACACTCCTTTACATGTTTAAATTATAGAAATCGGTATTTTTTTTCTTACAGGATGATAGCCTTAAACTTTTTACTTAAAGGAAAAAATAACCAATGCGATTATTTTTTTCTTACAAGATGAGATGCTTAAACTTTCCTACTAAAAAGAAAAAATAACCAGTGCCTAAGATTTATCAAACATCTTTACATCTTGCTGTACCTATATCTTATTTCACTAATAGTTAAATTGCATATATTTCAGGGGTAGTCCAAACCTACCAGACTACATTAAGAACAACAAACCTAGGATGCCAGTTTTTT